>CAWTZC010002433.1:0-217242 GCA_963919715.1 Microtus obscurus | reverse complement strand
ACATAATAGTTGTTGTCTAAGATAGGTATTCCCAGGAGAAGTCCAGAATGTAGCTTCTGTGGAAATGCTGCCAATTTAGTGTTGTTATCCTGGCTCAGCTGGCATCGTAGGTCCTTTGTGCTGGAGAGATTTAATTTCTCCTAGAGGGTTCTCTTCTTTCTTCATGTCTGGATCACACCAGGCAGAGCCAATTCTGAAGCCTTTAGTGAACTTTTTAGAGTCAGAAAGTTACTTCTTGACAGGATCTGCTGAATTCAACCTTAATAACAGAAGTATAGTATCCATTTATATATAATACAGAGAGCTTGAGGAATCCACATAGCAGGGAAAACCAAATCCCAGTTTTTCTTGGCTTGGGGAATATAATGATTGAAACTCTATTGCAGTCCTGGTAATCCCTGTTGCTCAACCTCTTGAGCTGGGATAGAAAGTTGACTGCAGAAGAGGTATGGAGTCAGAGAGAACACTCAGCACTGCCCAAGTAGCAAGGGTGGCAGAAGTCCCATTGTTGAGTCTATCCTGGCAGTAATCTGATAAGGATACAGATATGAACAAGATTGTCGTGCTGTTTGCTGGCAGAGTTCAGAATGTGGACAAAGATTGTGAGATTTCTGTTGCTCCTGTGGTGCTGCTATTGGGGTAATTAATGCAGTTTCACTAGCAAGTGATGATGTCTAGAGTTAAAGAAGGATGTGTGATGTGCACTAAAGGGAAGGCCTGCTTGGCAGAATAGTAGCCAGTGTGTGTGTGTGTGTGTGTGTGTGTGTGTGTGTGTGTATCATGGTGGTCTCTTTTGATAGCTCCATTGCACACATGTGCTTGTTCTGACCCCAGATCACTGCTGAGGAAATTCCAGGTATGGTAATGTTGGGCTTGTGGTATCCTGGAACTGCTACTAGTAATTTAATCAGTGTCAGCAATCCCTTAAGTCACAGGGTGTCACTGATAGAGAGCAGGAGGACAGCTTCCTAGAAGGCAAAAAACTAGGACTTTAAAGAGCCAGAAGAAGAATGGGGAAATGCCAGGAACTCTCTAGAGGAATCAAGGAGCCAGATAATGTAGTTCTTCTGATGTGGGTATCCACTGAGACCATTGGCAGGACAGAGATGAGGTAAGTGATTGAGAAGTATTTGGCTCAGTATGTATGGGTGTAGACCTCTCAACTGCTGAAGCAATCAGAAACAGCAAGGAGAACTACACATATGTCTCTATAATGATTTCATTTTATTTATGTTTTAGTTAATTACTTAATTATTTGTGTGTATATGACCTCTCCATGGTATGTGTATGGAGGTCAGATGGCAGCTTGGAGAATTTATTTTTCTTCTTTCATCATTTTGCCCCTATGGCTTGAGCTTGAACTGTGAAGCTTGGGCGAAGGTTCCTTCATCAATGAACCATCTTATTGGACTTAAGGTTCATGTTAATCCCCATAGGATGAGACTGAAATACCCACATAATGTAATAGCTGTGAATCTGAGACATTGACTTCCCTTGGTCAGCGTATAGCCTAAGAAATAGGAGTGTACACTGTTTCAACTATTCTTTGAAAAACGCGTTTAGTTCTGAGTTCTTTGCTTGAAAACATAAACAATCTGGAATGTATGATGACCTTGGTAGATCTCTAGTAAGTGTTCTGTGATACTTTTCCTCAAGGACACATGGCATACTCAACATCTATTCACCCCAGAATGCATGGGAGGCCAAAGAAAATTATAGCAATGTTCAATTTGGTGAAGCAAGTTTATTGGAGTATGGGGCAGTGGCTACTTGCAGGAGCAAGGAGAACCCAAAAGTAGCTTGTATGATACTTTGTATTTTGTCAAATAAAGCCTGCCTTGAGATCAGAGATCAGAGCTAGCCATGAGTTAACCATTGAGGCTAGGCAATTGTGGCACACACTTTTAATTCCAGCACTTGGGAGGAAGAAGCTGAAATATCAGGAGTTCAAGGTCACCTTGGGCTACAAGAGATTAAACCAGTCTAAAAGAGAAACAAGGGGAAGACAGGGCTAGCTCACACGTTTGATTCCATTACTTGGGATTTCATGCCTTTGATATCAGCACATGGGAGGCTCACACCTTTAATCCCTGCACTAGGGAGGCGGAGACAGAAATAGACTAGTGAAGAAAAAATTATTCCCATTAAGTCCAAAGATTCACAGAGACAGCAACCTCCACTTGGTCTGAGATTTCATAGGGGTAAGACCTCTTGTAGCTGGCTGCTCTGCTTCTCTGATCTTTCAGCTTTCACCCGTAATATCTGACTCTGGGTTTTTATTAATAAGACTAATTAGATTCACACACCAATAGCTGCATCATAGAACGCTCATCCTGACACTCATGATGTTTCATGAGAGCTACTGAGCCCTGGAGCTCTCTGCATGCCCTGCAGCCAGTCCCAACAGGACAGTCTCTTCTTAGCAGCATGGCTGGTTAGAGTCTCCTGCCCAGCTGTTGTTTACTTTTTCCACATTTTTGGGAAGGGACCCTCAAGACTCTTTCAAGTTTCAACTTTCCAAAATGTGTGAAATTTGTTTACACTCTGTTTCAAGAGCATCTTCCCTCCTTCATATTTTAGAGAGTGTTTTAGTCACAAGACATTTCTGTAAAATAATAGAGAAGGAGAAAAACCCAAGAAAGATAGTGCACTACTTGCAAGAGCAATTTAGATTTTTTTGAGTTATTCTCACATTGGAGATTAAGTGGGCAATCTTATAAACATTCAGATGAGAACTGTAGAAATTATAGATAGGAAAGCTTGGGTGATGAATGGCTACAATCCTAATTTCTCCTGTCCATGATTCACAATTTGCTGGGCACAAATATATTCAGGAGAGAGATATCTCCTGCTTGTCTTCTAGGGAGTCTGGGGAGTCTGCACAGAGATGCTTCATTATGTTTTATCTTACTACTCCTTTGTGTTTCTTTGAAATAGTGGTTCTCAATCTGTGAGTCACTACCAAAAATATTTACATTACAGCTCGCAACAGTAGCAAAATTATAGTTAGTAATTAGCAATGAAAATAATTTTATGTTTAGGGTGTCACCAAATGTGAGGAACTGTATTAAAGGGCTGCAGCACTGGGAGGTTGAGAACTACAACTTTAAACTGCACTTGAGTCTACATGAGCACAATATGAAATACAGTGGCTCTTCCTTAAAGAACAAAGACTTAATAATCTTTTAGGAAAAGAAGGATGCAGAAACAGCACCCCCTACACAATTCCACATTCGTGTACTATGTATCTTGATCACACCCAGCCTGATTCCTTCCTCCCACTCACCCATCATGTTTCTCTCCCTCCTTCATGTGCTCTTCCTTCCTTCTGTTTGTATCTTACTCAGTCTGGGTCATACTCCTTGATGGAATGTTGGTTACTCTCATGCAGGTGATCCTAACAGCAGTGAGTCCAGGAGTGCAGTGGCCATGCTCTGTCCAGAAGACCGCATTTCATAGTATTTCAACCCCATTCATACCCGATAATTCCACACAAGCCTGGGTTTCAACACTGAGTAGTCAGGTTTGTATGGTACCTTGCCTTGTACATGGGGAGATATCACCTCAGCTCTCATGTTGGGCTTTCTATACAATGTAGATATTCTGGAACTTCACAGTGATGATGACTTTCAAGAGAGATTTGTAGGTTTCTCTTTTTAAAATATCACTTGAATATCTAGAGTTGTTGCACAACTAGAAATAGGTAGACATTTCTACAAATTGTCCAAAGGCCCAGTATCATGCCCAATTGGATATATACAAAGACATTTAAAGTATTTAAAATAAAGAGAAGAAATTCTTCACATTTTTCCTGAGAAAGGAAGTGCTCATTGTCAAGTTGTGTTTCTTACATCACACTCCTATCCTCTCCTGATTCTTTCAGGGGATGAGGAAAGGAACATGTGTGGGTGGAATCAGACCACCCTGGAAGACTTCATCCTTCAAGGGCTCTTTGATGACTCCTTCAACCACCTTTGTCTTTTCCTCCTGATCATGCTGGTGTTCCTTAGTGCAGTGAGTGGCAACAGCCTCACCATCCTCCTCATCTGTGCTGACCCCCGTCTTCACACACCAATGTACTTCCTGCTCAGCCAGCTGTCCCTCATGGATCTCATGCATGTCTCCACAACCATTCCCAAGATGGCGACCAACTATCTGTCTGGCAAGAAGTCCATCTCGTTTGTGGGCTGTGCCATCCAGCACTTCATGTACCTGTCTCTTGGTGGTGCAGCGTGTGTCCTCCTGGCTCTCATGTCTTATGACCGCTATGTTGCCATCTGTCATCCCTTACGCTACACCGTGCTCATGAGCAGAAGAGTGGGAGTGATGATGGCTGTCATGTCATGGTTGAGTGCATCTGTGAACTCCCTAATCCTCACATCCGTCTTAATGAGCTTTCCTTTCTGTGGTCCAAGAATCATCCACCACTTCTACTGTGAACTTCCAGCTGTTTTGAAGTTGGTGTGTGGGGACATCACTGTGTATGAGACGGCAGTGTACATCTGCAGCATTGTCTTTCTTCTCCTCCCCATTATTCTTGTCTCCACATCCTATGGATTCATTCTGTACAGTGTCATGCAGATGCGCTCAGCTGGGAGTAAGAGAAACGCCTTTGCCACCTGCAGCTCTCATCTCATTGTGGTTTCTTTTTATTATGGTGCCAGTATGTTCTCCTATATGAGGCCCAAGTCCCAGCGCACCCCACTGCAAGACAAAGTTGGTTCTCTTTTCTATAGCATCATTACTCCCGCCCTGAATCCCTTGATTTATACTCTCAGGAATAAGGATGTTGCCAAGGCTCTGAAGAGAGTGCTGAAGAGGGATATTGTTGCCTAGGGTCTGCAATTGTAGTTGCCAAGATAAGGTCCTGGGTAAAATATACCCCTTACATCGGTCAGGGCAAAACACTAAGACTTTTAAGATCCAGATTCCTGATGCTCTTTGAGGAAGATATGAGTGGAGTTTCAGCCTCTAATCTCACTGCTATAATATTTTCCCCAGCATGCCATACCATACCATACATTATGTTTCAGTATGCTGTTTGAGAAGTGGTAGACAATATCAAAATATCTCTCTAGTGGAGATCATACACGGTGGTCGCTCAGTTGGTGAAGTAATTTTTGTGCAAGTTTGAGCTGTGTCCTATCCCAGACTTTGTGCAAAGAGCCAGATATGGTGGTATAAGCTCGTAATCCTATTATTGTAGAAGTGGAGACTAGCTGCTGCCATTGGCTCACAGTAGTCAGCCTGTCTTAACAGACAGTTTCAGGTCAGGGAAGCTCAAAGAAAGTGGGTATATTCAGAAGAACAACATCCAGGGTTGAGCTCTAGTCTCCACACACACACACACACACACACACACACACACACACACACACACTGAGGGGGATAGAATAGATAGGAATCCCCTGAGAGGTACAGGAACAGACAGACAGACAGACTGACAGAGAATTAAAAAGGTGAAGAAGTCACAAAATCCAGTGGAACTGAAAAAAAAATGATAGGGTAATGAAGCAAGGGTCTTTTATGTTTATTGTTTTTATTAATTTAAAATAGGTAAACCATGCCAAAAGAGTGTCAGATTGGGTCACTATGGTAGTTTCAATAGGAATGGCCCCCACAGACTCAGGTGCTAGAATGCTTGGCCTATAAGGAGTGAACTAACTGTTAGGAGGTATGACCTTGTTGGGGGAAGAGTTTCACTGTAAGGACTTTGGGGTCTTATATGCTCAAATAATGCCTTGTTTGGGGTCCCTTCACTTCCTGTTACCTGTGGATCAAGTTGCGGATCTCTCAGCTCTTCTCCAGCACCATGTTTGCCTGCATGTCACCTTGTCCTGCCATGACAATAATGGACTAAACATCTGAAAATGTAAGTCACCCCAATTTAATGTTTACTTTTATGAAAGTTGCCTCTGTTGTGGTGTTTCTTCACAGCAATAAAAACCCTAACTAAGACACACACATTGCTTGTTACTGAAAGTGTGTAGATTAAAGCAAGTTTTAGAAGAAAGGGTAGATGTGGCCCGGCAGGAAGGTTCAAAATGAAAACATGCTTGCTTCAAAGGTGCTGATAATTCACGTTTGATACTCAAAATGCACGTGTTCTGAGGGGGGAGAAATGATTCCTGACAGCCATTTTCTTTTCTTTTTTTTCTTTCTTTCTTTCTTTCTTTTTTTTAGTTTTTCGAGACAGGGTTTTTCTGTAGCTTTGGAGCCTGACTTCCTCATGTATGTGGTAACAATTGTCCACACACACACACTCCCAAAGTAATAAATAAAGAAGAAAGGATAGATGATGTGAAAGTCATATTTGTAGACCTTTAAAGCTTGTTTTACTCAGTAGACAAGAATCCCGAGAGGGGAGGAGGTGATGGCTCAGTGGGTAAAGAAACTTGCTGTCAAGCTCGGTGACATGATTTCAAGTCCTAGAACACACATGATGGAATGTTGTCCTTCTACTTTTAAATCCAAAATACAGATAAAATTAAAAACAGCTCATTCTCATAGAAATGAATTCAGAGAGAATGAATAAAATACTCCTTTTTGAGGCAGCGTATCACCATGCTTCTTTGGCTGGTTTGGCACTCACTATGTAGACCAGGTTGGCTTGATCTCAGAGGTCAACTGGCATTGACCTCCAGAGTACTGGGATTAAAGGAATGTACCACCATGCTTGACCATGTTTTGAGTGTTCTTAGTAAAAACGTGAATGTATAGTTTTTTAAAATGTGTGTTAAATCACACAGATGTTAACTGAGTGTCTGTCATTAGCCAAGTGCTTTGGTGGGTTTTTGGGATTTGTCTTTATAAAATCTCCCATCCTTTTGGGATGCTTCTGATTTATTTGTTCTGCAATGAAACTGCAACACACCAAATAGGGATATAATGATCCATTATTTCAAAGACCCCCAAAACCTTTGTATTTTCTGAGGATCCCCCCCCTTTTTTTTTGTATTTTTTTAGGATTGCCTTTTGATTTGGAATCATACATTTGGAAGAGAATCTGTCACTCACAAACAGTATAGTATAGGATAAATTCACCTCCTTATGCCTCAGCAATCTTATGTAACTAGCTCATAAAATAAATCTTATATATAAAATATAGATGTCTGAGATTCTGTTTGTTTTGGTTCGAATTCAGAACAAGAGACATGAAATCTGAACGTCATCATTGGAGAATGATTTTATTGAAGGGGCATTGGGAATACGGCAGAGTTGGAGGCAGCTCCATAGAACTAAGCTTTTGTTGGTGATATGGCTCAGATTCTAAATGCTAGCTGAGGAAGCCCAAGGACATGACTTTGACCCTCCAGAACCAAGGTACAGAAAGGTGTTGTCTGGACTCTTAAAACCCTAGTGCAGTGTGTAATTTGTACAGCCACTTTGGAAATCAATCTGATGGTTTCTTGGGAAATTGAAAGTCAATCTACCTCAAAAACCAGATATGCTATTCCTGGGATATACCTAAAGGATCCTCCATCATACCACAAGGGCACTTGCTCAATACTATGTTAATATCAGCCTTATTCTAAGTAGTCAGCAACTAGAAACAACCTAGATATCCCTCAACCGAAGAACAAACAAAGAAATAGTGGCACATTTACACAATGGAGTTTTACTCAGCTGTTAAAAAAATGACCTCTTGAAAGTTTTAGACAAATGGATGGAACTAAAAAAAAATCATCCTGATTGAGTTAACCCAGACCTAGAAAGACTGACATGATATGTACTCACTTATATGTGGACATTAGCTGTAAAGTAGAGCATACGCATTCTATGATTCACAGACCCAGAGAAGCTAAGTAACAAGAAGGGCTCAAGGGGGAGCATTGTATGAGTCTCTGGGAATGGGAAATGGAATAGACATTATGAGCGGGGTATGGTATGGGGTGTATAGGAACAAGAGGCTGTAGCAATCCTAATTGGTTTTAATAATAAAAACCCAGAGTCGCATATTAGGGGGTAAAAGCTGAAAGATCAGAGAAGCAGAGCAGTCAGCTACCAGAGTTCTTACCTTTCTGAATGTTCAGACCAAATAGGCAAGATCCTTTTACTATGAATCCTCAGACTGAATGCCCTGAGCTTCTGTCACCTCTTGCCTTATATTCCTCTCTCTGCCCAACTGTATTACTCCTGTCTCCACCTCCCTAGTGCTGGGATTGAAGGCATGTGATCCTAAGTTCTGGAATTAAAAATGAGAGCCACCTCCATCTCACTCTGTCTTTGAGACTGGATCAATCTAGTACACTAGAAACCCAGAGCACCCTTGAACTCAAAGATCTGTCTACCTCTGCCTCCCCAGTGCTGGAATTGAAGGTGTGGGTCACCACTGCCTGGTCTTATGGCTAACTAGTGGCTTGTTCCACACTCTGATCCTCAGAAAAGCTTTATTTGTTATAGCACAAACAAAATATCACCACTGGAGGGATCATGTAGAGGAAGGATGGTGGTAGAGCATACGAGAGACAACTAGGGCTGGGTGTTCTCAGGACAAACTAGAAACCTAGTCCAATGTAAATTTCTGGGAATCTATGAAGGTGACCCTAGCAATAGAGGATGCGGAGCCTGAACTGGCATCTCCTGTAACCAGACCAGATTCCAGTGGAGGGAGGGACTGGAATACCAAATCAGCCGCATAACCTTCAACCTATAATCTATCCTGCCTACGAGATATGTTGGGGTGGAGGTGGCACAGACATAGGAGTGCCCAACCAATGACTGGCTCATCTTGAGACCCATGCCACAAGAGGGAGCCAACCACTGACACTGTTTGGAGGGCCAGGACCCAGAGAACTATGACAGAGTCTAACATGACTGACAAAAAAAATCAACAAAATGTATCCAAATGATATTCTGCTATACTTATAGATTGGTGTATAGCCCAATTGTCATCAGAGAGACTTAATCCACCAACTGACGGAAACAGATTCAGAGACCCATAGCCAAACATGAAGCAGACCTGTCCTGCAGAAGAGGGGGAAGAAGGATTGTAGGAGCCAGGTGAGTCAAGGACACCACAAGAAATCCACAGAATCAAGTAAGCTGGTCTCACAGGAGCTCACAGAACTTGAACTGACTGAACTGGCCCTCAGCATGTTTTGTAACATGGTGTTCTTGTGGGACTCCTAACAGTTGCAGCAGTACCTATTTCTGTAAAATTTTAGGGCTTCTGAGACTTTCCCCCTCATACTGGGTTGCTTTTACCAGCCTTCAAACTGATATGCCATGTTTGGTCGATATTCATGGGAGGTTCACCCTCCTTTGAATAGAAGTAGAGGAGAAGCAGGTGGGGTTCAGAGGAGAGTTGTGTGGGGAGGGACTGGGAGAGAGGAAGGAAGAAAATCAGTGGATAGGTTGTAAAAAATTATTAAAAAAATCAAATGAAATCACAAGGCAGGCACACACACACACACACACACACACACCACTCACATACACATCTCAAATCCCATAGAAACATTAACACCGAAAACTTAATGCAGTGGTTTGACAGAAAATGACCTCCAAGGAGAGTGGGACTATTAGGAGGCCTTGTTGGAGGTTGTGTATCATTGTGGGGTTAGTTGCTGAGGTTCTTTTTATCAAGTTTCACTCAGTGTGTCCATAAGTTAACCTCCCATCGCCTCTGGGTCAAGATGTAGGGCTCTCGGTTCCAGCATCACATCTGCCTGCGTGCCACCATACTTCCTTCCATGATGACCTCTGAAAATGTAAGTGAGCTTTTCCAATGAAATAAGTTTTTATAAGAGTTGCCATGAATAATTGGGATCTTGGGGGTGTGGTGGGAGGGGGGTAAGGGGAGAAGGGGAGAGAAATGTGAGAAGAGGAGGGTGGGGGGAACTTGGGGAAATGGGATGATTGGGATAAAGGAATGTTGGTTAGGAGAGCAGAGAAGCACACATCTTAATTAAGGGAACCATCTTAGGGTACGCAAGAGACTTGGATCTAGAGGTGTTGCAGGAGGTCTTTCCGCCCCTCCAACCAATAGCTGCTGAGATACCAGCCCATTGGGGCGTGGTTTCTCTCCATTCATAAAGCCTCTATTTCCTTCCGCTCACTCTCTCTTGACTTCCTGCTGGTCTGGCGACTAGACGCTTTCTCTAGTTGTGCAGAGAGCTGTTGTCCGGGATCGTGATCTGTAAGTTTTCCCTCTTTAAATAAATACTACCCTAGTAATAGTAATCCCAAACTGGTGTGGCGTTGTTCGTGGATTACGCCTTTACCTGGCGCCCGACGAACGTTTGGCTTTTAGGACCCCCCCCCCTCGGCTGCCGGCCGCAAGTTCGGCTTGGCGGGAACGAGCCCTCACTTCCTCTGCCCAGTGCCGAGTCCGAGATACACTTGGCCTTAAGGCCCATAATATCCAGAGAGGCAGGATGATCTCTGAGGCCGGACAGGTGGTGGTGGCATACACTCGGGAGGCAGAGAAAGGCCGATCTCTGTGAGTTCGACCTGACAGGGGGTGGTGCACGCCTTTAATCCCAGCCCTCGGGAAGCAGAGACAAGCGGATTTCGGATTTCGGTGAGTTCGAGGCCAGCTGGATAATAGGTAATATGGCAGTTTTTGTTTCCAACATGACTTTCACTGTTTGGGCTACCAATACAATGGGTCTAATCATGCAAAATTTATATGACTATGAGGATAACTTAATTTACTGGTTACTAGGTTTTAGTATTCTTTTGAATATTCTATCATTTAGGAAGATTATGGTACTCTCAAGAACTCATGCAGGTCAGGAGATTCAGGAGATTCAGGATTCAAAAGAGGCAATAATAAACAAAATAATAAAAAGACTTGAAATGCTTGAAAAAATGATTGGAACTGGTGAACAGAGTAATAAGGCACAAGGACAGGATATAAAGCCAACACCAGCTATTAGAACTGGCTTACCCAGGGTTTTAGCGGCATACCCTATACTTAATTCTGACAAAGCGTCAACTTCTAAAGGCTCAAAGGGAGTCAGAGAAGCTAGATGGATGCCAATAGCAATGAATGATCTGAAAGAAATTAAACAGGCTATTGTTACTTTTGGCTTGCAAAATGCATATGTACAGGAAATGATAAGGACTTGGGCTTCTAATGCTAGAGCTACCCCCTATGATTTCCATCAGTTAGTGTCTGCAGTTTTAGATAAGGGACCTTCCTTGATGTTTGGAATTTATTTCAGAGAAGAATCCAAACATATGGAACAGCAAGGAAGAGCAAAAGGTGTCGAGGTTTCCCAAGATCAAATTCTTGGTGCAGGAGAATATGCTGATCCACAGGTCCAAGCTCTTTATGACGATGAAGTACTGCATCTATGTCACCAAGCAGCTTTAAATGCTTGGAATAGGATACAAGATCCAGCAAAAAGGGTTGAATCATATACCAGAATTAGGCAGGGACAGAGAGAACCCTTTATTGACTTTTTGCAAAGATTAATTAAGGCTCTGGAGGTAGGGGTACCAGACCCGGAATCTAGACGAATACTTCTTGAATCTCTAGCGTTTGAGAATGCAAACATAGAATGCAAAAAGCATTTAAAGTCTAGATCAGCACCTATGGATGAATGGATTCAGCATACGATGAATGTTGAGACATTTAGCTATAATGATGAATCTTGGGTAGGAGAAGCGATTTCCACAGCAATGAGGAGACATCAAACTGCCAGGTGTTTTAATTGTGGAAAATTAGGACATCTGAAAAGGGATTGCAGGCACAGAATTTCTAGAAATAATATCTCCTCTGGGAATGACAAAAATAGGGGACCTAGGCCTTCAGGTATATGTAGGAGATGCGGTAAAGGCCGTCATTGGTCCAACGAATGCAGGTCAACAACAGACAAACAAGGCAACCCGATACCGTCGGGAAACTCCTTGAGGGGCCTCTCGCAGGCCCCCAAGCCAACAGTGGCCCAGTCATTCCCAGTCACAGTGGAGAACGTGCCTCACCAAGAAATCTAAAAGCTCCAATTTCTGCTGTAAAAGTAATACTAGTCTAAATGGTGAATTACGTGTGGAGGATGAGTCAAAAAACCCAGTAGGACAGAGTAAACGTATATTTTGGCAGACTTCTATTAACGACCAAAGACCAAAGCTAAAAGTCTGTATAAATGGCACTTTTATTGAAGGCTTATTAGACACAGGTGCGGATGTAAGTATTATTACCCCAGAATCTTGGCATCCAAATTGGCCTCTTCAAGAGGTAGATGTTCAGTTTCTGGGAATTGGAACCCTATCTCGTGTAAAACAAAGCACAAGATGGGTGGAATGCATAGGGCCTGAAGGGCAAATAGGAAGACTAAGGCCATATATAGCCAATATTGCAATAAATTTATGGGGCCGTGACCTGTTACAGCAATGGAATACCCAGATTAACATTCCTGCAGTTCCAGGAACTCATAATTCTGGGAAAGATATGATGAGGTATTATGGAGAAAGGTCACCAGCCATTCAGGCTGTACAAGAACATATAGCAAATACCAAACCTTTAGAGGTACCAACAGCCCTACCTTTAAAATGGCTAACTGAGAAGCCAATATGGATCAAACAGTGGCCTCTAGCTGAAGATAAATTACAGGCATTGGAACAGCTGGTGCAAGAGCAATTAGATGCTCACCATATTGAAGAATCAACCAGCCCTTGGAATTCTCCTGTGTTTGTTGTAAAAAGAAATCTGGTAAATGGAGAATGGTGACAGATCTAAGAGCTGTCAACAAAGTAATTCAACCTATGGGCCCACTACAATCTGGAATTCCTTTGCCTTCTCTATTACCAAAAGGATGGCCTCTTATAGTTATTGATTTGAAAGATTGTTTTTTCACTATACCGTTACAAAAAAAGGATAGAGAAAAATTTGCCTTCACGGTGCCTACTTATAATAATTCTCAGCCTAATAGGAGATATCAATGGACTGTACTCCCACAGGGTATGCTCAATAGTCCTACATTGTGCCAATATTTTGTAAGTAAGCCATTGGAAATAATTCGTAAACAATTTCCCAAGTCCATAATTTATCATTACATAGATGACATCTTATTATCAGATTCAAATAAAGATACTTTAGAAAGGATGTTTGAAGAAGTAAAGAAAGTCTTGCCTAGGTGGGGATTACAAATTGCCCCTGAAAAGATTCAAAGAGGAAATTCTATTAATTACCTAGGTTACAGAATAGGGTTAGAGAAAATTAAAACACAAAAGGCACAAATTAGGAGAGACCGGTTAAAGACTCTTAATGACTTCCAAAGATTGTTGGGAGACATTTCCAGTCTACGACCAGCTGTTGGGATAACACCTGATCTAATAGTTCATTTAAACAAAACCTTAGATGGTGATAAAGATTTGAATAGTCCAAGAAAACTGACAGCTGAAGCAGAAAAGGAACTGACAATGATTGAGGAAAAATTACAGGAAGCACATGTGGATAGGGTGAACCCAAATCTTAGCTGCATCCTAGTCATATTGCCTTCCAGAATCTCTCCTACAGGGATTCTAATGCAGAGGGAAGATATTATTTTAGAATGGATATTTATACCCAATAAACCAAGTAAAAAATTAAAAACTTATGTGGAAAAAGTCTCTGAATTAATTATAAAAGGTAAGCTGAGACTTCGTCAACTAGCAGGTATAGACCCAGCAGAAATTATAGTGCCTTTTACTACTGAAGAAATAAAAAAGTTATGGGAAGACAATGAACCGTGGCAAAGAGCTTGTGCTAATTTTTTTGGGAGAAATTAATAGCAACTATCCCAAAAGTGGTAGACTTAACCTTATAAAGAGAACTTCTTGGATTCTTCCTAAAATTGTATGTGATGCTCCAATAACTGGAGCCCGTACGTTCTATACTGATGCAAATAAATCAGGGAAAGCAGGTTACAAGTCAGATGAATTGAGTAAGGTGGAACAAAGCCCTTATAATTCTGTCCAGAAAGCAGAATTATATGCCATTCTTATGGTGCTAAGGGATTTTAAAGAACCTCTTAATATAGTTACAGATTCACGATATGCAGAAAGAGTTATCTTGCATATTGAAACCGCTGAATTTATACCAGATGACACAGAGTTGACTTCATTGTTTATCCAGGTACAGGACATAATCAGGAACAGGCTTTGTCCGATGTACATAACACACATCCGGTCCCATACAGGTCTGCCTGGTCCTCTAGCACAAGGCAACGCTGAGATTGATCAATTATTGATTGGAAGCGTGTTGCAGGCCTCGGAATTTCATAAAAAGCATCATGTCAATAGTAAAGGCCTAAAGAAAGAATTTTCCATTACTTGGCAACAAGCTAAGGACATTATAAAGAGATGTCCTACTTGTTCTTTCTATAATCAAACACCGTTGCCTGCAGGGAGTAACCCAAAGGGTACTAAGAGAAATGAAATCTGGCAGATGGATGTGTTCCACTTTATGGAATTTGGTAAATTAAAATATGTACACCACACCATAGACATGTATTCAGGTTTTCAATGGGCTACTGCCCTGAGCTCAGAAAAGGCAGATTCAGTAATCACACATTTATTGGAAGTTATGGCCATCATGGGTATACCTGCACAAATAAAGACAGATAATGGTCCAGCATATGTATCTAAGAAAATGAAATGCTTTTTTGATTATTATGATATAAAACACATTACAGGTATACCAAATAATCCTACAGGTCAGGCAGTTATAGAAAGGTCAAATCGTACTATAAAGGATATGCTGAAAAAACAGAAAGGGACCGAAAATACCCCCAGAAATAGATTACATAATGCTTTATTAACCTTGAATTTTCTTAACGCTAATGAGAAAGGAACGACAGCAGCAGAAAGACATTGGATAATGGAAAAGTCTGCTGAACTAAATCAACCGATTTATTTCAAAGATGTGCTGACCTCTCAATGGAAGCCAGGAGATGTGCTACGTTGGGGAAGGGGTTTTGCTCTTGTTTCCACAGGAGAAGAAAAATTGTGGATACCATCAAAATTAATAAAGTTTCGATTTGAAGAGGAGAAACCTCTTGGAAAGGAGAAATGACAACTCATCCACAATGATATTCATACAGGTGGTAAGAAAAACATATAGAATGGGGGCAGGGTTCTGTTCTTATCTCCACAGGAAAACACTCACGTTTGAAAAATTCAAGGGACCCTGGATATTTGGATACTGACAGATGGAAAAATACCTGCCCAATAGGAAATATCAAGAAAACTGAATGGGTAAGTAACACGTACTAAACCATATTTCTAAATTTATAAAGCTGGTTTTGAAGTTGGACTCTGGCTCAGTCCCGCTCCAATTCCAAGCCTGTTAGTAAGAGAAAAACCCAGAGTTTCTGGAGGTTCTGTCTCATGTCAAGAGCCGTGATATGGGACAGAAAGAAATATGAGTTTAGAAAACATCTTTGCTTTTCTTCATATCTATCATACCTTTCATTGAATATATCTATCATGCCTTTCATTGAATATATGTATATATATACGCCTATATATATCTATATGATTAATGTTTAAGTTTTTTACAATAATCAATGAGTCTTTTCTGAAGTGACATTTGAAGTTTCCAGGAAGAAGATGGGGCCCCACAACAACAACTCTACCTGGTTGATATGACGTCATGATACTGATAGCGCTACTACAAGACCTGTTTTGGGTACCAGCTGCACAAGAAGATCCCAACTTGGTTAGCTGAAATGGTGCACATCTTGTACAACATTCTGGCCAGACCTCCACAAAATACTCAGAGACTATTTGCAATTTTAAAAGACATTGATCTTGAAATTTAACCATCATTTTGCTTTCACAGGATCCCCCAGAAAGAACATCGCCCCCATGACAGCTGGAAGTAATTCTAGAGGACGACGTCCCCTCTCCCAGTAAAGTTTGCCCCTGGGTTTAGGGGTTTAGGGACATCATTTAGGGGTTGGGAGGTTGGGGGAGGAATTGTATAAGCTCAGGGATCATTTTGAAAAAAAAAAAAGAGGGTGGGTGATGGGATAATAGATTTGTAATTGTGAGTTACAATTTTTAGACAAATATATTGGTATTGATTCTTGATACAAAGTTAAATTATATTGACTATTGTATGCATGCATGTTTCTACCTCTGTTTAAAATATTTTTATGTATTGACATATATTGTATCGATATTTACCATATTGCAATGTATATTTGTACATTGTTTATATTTGGAGGTCATTATCCTCATTTGTTACACAGATGTTTATTGATGTTTATTGTCTTAGTCTTTAAGTCAGATAGATATTGAGAATTATATAGATTAATAGTCATCTAAGTTTGCCATTTATAATTAGACTAATTAGGTTATTTAGATATATAGAGATTATACTCAGTATAGATAGATGATCTTCAACCTCCTCAAAGAGCTGTAGAAAATGGCCTTTAATCTAACTCAGAGTTTTGTGGTAGTGAGACACAATTGCTCCTGGCAACACCGCTCTATTCCCGAGAGAATGTTGAACACCAAAGACACTCCACCTGGTGCCTTTCTTTTTGACAGAACTGGCCTTGGGGCAAAGAAATGCCCATACCTCAACCACTGACAGAGATACAGAGTGTGCATCAATGGATAAAACAGGACTGTCATATCCTGCCAAGACAGGGTAAGATAGTTTTGAAAAGTTGCTTGCCTTTGAAAATGGTATGTCAGTGATGTTAGGCCTTAGCCAAAGTTGGTTGCTTCAACGCTGCAAATGTGACTTTGGGTGATTGCCCAGGTAGCTAGTTGTCTCTGCGATTTGTTGCAGGTTTTGGAAGTTGTTTTACTGAACTTCCTAATTACCCAGGTAACATTATTTCCCTTCTCAGATCTTTGATGGGGTTGAAGACTATATAACTATAGTTACTTTTCTCTCATGACTTGGCCAAGTTATTTATTATACAAGTCCTAAGCTAGTTAGAATAGGATATTTGTACTTATTGTATATAATTTCATAGTAGGTTTAGAACTCTCTTACTTAAACAAAAGGGGGAGGTGTTGCAGGAGGTCTTTCCGCCCCTCCAACCAATAGCTGCTGAGATACCAGCCCATTGGGGCGTGGTTTCTCTCCATTCATAAAGCCTCTATTTCCTTCCGCTCGCTCTCTCTTGACTTCCTGCTGGTCTGGCGACTAGACGCTTTCTCTCGTTGTGCAGAGAGCTGTTGTCTGGGATCATGATCTGTAAGTTTTCCCTCTTTAAATAAATACTACCCTAGTAATAGTAATCCCAAACTGGTGTGGCATTGTTCGTGGATTACGCCTTTATAGAGGGGCTCCCAGGTGCCCAGGGCGATGTCCCCAGTTAGTTCCTGGGGCAGCTGAGGATAGGGAACCTGAAATGACCCTACCCTATAGCCATACTGATGAATATCTTGCATATCACCATAGAAACTTCAACTGGCGATGGATGGAGTTAGAGACAGAGACCCACACTGGAACACTGGACTGAGCTCCCAATGTCCCAATGAGGAGCAGAAGGAGGGAGAATATGAGCAAAGAAGTCAGGACCACAAGGGGTGCGTCCACCCGTGGAGACAGTGGGGCTGATTCTTTGGGAGCTCACCAAGGCCAGCTGGACTGTGACTGAAAAAGCATGGAATAAAACCGGAATCTCTAAATTTGGCGGACAATGAGGGCTGCTGAGAAGCCAAGGACAATGGCACCGGGTTTTGATCCTGCTTCATATTCTGGCTTTGTGAGAGCCTACCCATTTTGGATGTTCACCTTCCTAGACCAGGATTAAGGGGGGAGGACTTTGGACTTTCCACAGGGCAGGGAACCCTGACTGCTCTTCAGGCTGGAGAGGGAGGGGGAGGAGTGGGGGGAGGGAAGGAGGAGAGGGAGGAGTGGGAGGGAAATGGGAGGCGGGGAGGAGGCAGAAATTTCTTTTTTTTTTCCAATAAAAAAAAATTTTCAGTCAATGTCATAATATGCAAAACATTGATTCAGTGAAACAAATTATGATTTTTGTTTGCTACTCTCCCTTGCCTTTTTCATGCTTTCCACCCACTATAGCAGCAAAAATTATAATGATAATAAAACTAATAAAAATCGGAAGTATTTTTGTTCAATATAAAAAAAAAGAGTTGCCATGGTCCTGGTATCTCTTCACAGCAACAGTAAACCTTAACTAAGAATGTAATATGTAAGCAAAAACCAGCATGACAAAGAATGGACAAACAGAGCAATAGGACACTAAATCTTGAAATACACCTTTGAGTTCACTTCCTGTTGGTCATCTACTTTTGGCAGAAGTGTGTATTTACCAAGGGAGATGCCATTAGAGACCACTAATTTTTATTTTGAGAGCAGTGCAATTGCAGATTACTTCATGGATACAGTTGAGAACTCACATTCCTTCCCCTCTCGGGTCTGGTACCCATGTGGCTTGAACCTGCATAGGCCCTGTTCATGCTGCTGCAGTCTGAGTTCACAGATACATCAGTCCTGTTGAGTCAGGAAGACACTCTTTCCTTGGTATTGCCCATCAGCCCCGGCTCTTACTCTTCTTCTCCCTCCTCTTCCACACAGCTCCCTAACCTTGAGTGGAGGGGTTCTATAAAGACATCTCATTTAGGACTGAACATTATAAAGTCTCTCAGTCTCTGCACATTATCCTGAGTCTCCATGTTATCTCCCACCTAGTGCAGGAGGAAGCCTCTCTGATGATGGCAGAGCTTGGCACTGATGTATGAGTCAGCAGAATCACTAGGAATCACACGATTGCTGTGATCATAGGTGTGTGGATGAATATCCATGCCTTTGGTTCAGTTTCATTGGTCAACCTCCCTGTTTTTATGCCAATACAAAGCTGTTTTCATTACGGTAGCTTCGTAATAGAGCTTAATGTCAGGGATGGTGATGCCTCTGGAAGTTCCTTTATTGTACAGGATTGTTTTTTCTCCGTGGGTTTTTGGCTTTTCCATATGAGATTGATCAACTCAAAAAAATCAGTAACTCTCCTGTATACAAATAATAAAAGGGCTGAGAAAGAAATCAAGGAAACATCACCCTTCACAATAGCCACAAATAACATAAAATATCATAGGGGTAACCCTAACCAAATATGTGAGAGACCTGTGTAAAAGATCCTTAAATCTATGAAGAAAGAAATTGAAGAATATATCAGAAAATGGAAAGAGCTCCCATGCTCTTGGATTGTTAGGATCAACATAGTAAAAATGGCTTTTCTACCAAAAACAATCTATAGATTCAGTGCAATCCCCATCAAATCCCAACATCGTTCTTCACATGTTGAAAGAACAATACTCAATATCATATGGAAAAAAACCTTAGGATTGCCAAAACCGTCCTGTTAAATGAAGGAACTTCCGGAGTCATCACCATCCCTGACATCAAGCTCTACCATACCTGTAGAGATATGGTAATAAAAATAGTCTGTTAATGGCATAAAAACAGACAGGTTGACCAATGGAATCAAATCAAAGACCCGGATATTAGTCCATATATCTGTGAAAAATCAGGTGATTTTTGACAAAGAAGCTAAAATTATACATGGAAAAAAGATAATATCTCCAACAAATGGTGCTGGCATAACTGGATGTCAACACGTAGAAGAATGAAAATAGATGCATATCTATCACCATGCACAAAACTCAAGTCCAATTTGATTAAAGACCTCAATATAAATCTGACCACACTGAACCTGATAGAAGAGAAAGTGTGAAGTAGTCTGCCATACATGGGTATAGGAGACCACTTCCTACGTATAACCCCAGTAGCACAGACAATAAGAGCAACAATGAATAAATGGGACCTCCTGAAACTGAGAAGTTTCTGTAGAGCAATAAGATAAAAAGGCAGCCTATTCAATGAGAAAAGATCTTCACCAATCCCATATCGGATAGAAGGCTAATCTCCAAAATGTATCAAAAACTCAAGAAATGATATTCAAAAATATCGAATAATCTGATTTAAAAATGGGGGTACAGAACCAGATAGAAAATTCTCAACAGAGGAATATCCAATGGTAAAAAGACACTTCAGGAAATGTTCAACATCCTTAGCCCTATGGGCAATGGTAATCAAAATAACTCTGAGGTGCCATCTTAAACCAGTCAGAATAGCTAAGATCAAAAACATCAATGATAGCTTATGCTAGAGAGGATACTGAGTAAGGGGAACACTCATTCATTACTGTTGGGAATACCAACTCATACAACCACTTTGGAAATCAATACGACTGTTTCTCAAAAATTGGGAACCCTGATTGCTCTTTGGGCTGGGAGGGGGACTTGATTGGGGGAGGGGGAGGGAAATGGGAGGCAGTGGCAGGGAAGAGACAGAAATCTTTAATAAATAAATTAATTAATTAAAAGAAATTGGGAATCATCCTACCTTAGGACCCAGCAATACTACTCTTGGGCATGTACCCAGAGGATGCTCAATAATATTACAAGCACATTTGTCCAGCAACGTTCATAACAGCATTATTTGTAATAGTCAGAACCTATAAACAAACTAGATGCCTCTCAACTGAAGAAGGGATAAAAAAAAGTGGTACATACAACACAATGACATCTTGAAATTTGCATGAAAATCAGTTGAACTACAACAAACCATCAACCATCCTGAGTGAGTTATCCTAGATCTAGAAAGATGAGCATGGTATGTAGTCACTCATAAGTGGATGCTGTGTAAAGTAAAGGATAACTGGCCTATAGCCCACAACACTAGAAGAACCCTAAGAGAAACATACATAGATTATCCTGGGAAGTGGAAATAGACAAGATCTCCTGAGAAAATTGGGAGCATGGAGGTGAGGACAGAAGGGAGGGCAGAAGAGGAGGAGGAGGGGAGAGGAGAAGGGATGGAGAACTTGAGGGAACCAGATAGTCAAGGGAGGAAAAGGACAGAGATGAGAGCAAGGAAAGAGATATCTTGATTTAGGGGCCAGCAGGAAACTATCACTAGAGAAATTCCCAGGAATCCACAAGGATGACCACAACTAAGACCCTAAGCAGTAGTGGAGAGGGTGCCCACACTGGCCTTGCCCTGTAGTTGGATAGATCTTAAATGTCGCCATAGAACCTTCATCCAGCACCTGATAGAAACAGAGGCAGAGAGCCACAGTGGAACACTGGGCTGAGCTCTCAAAGTCCACTTGAAGAGCAGGAGGAGTGAGAATATGAGCAAAGAAGTCAAGACCATGATGGGGAAACCCACTGAAAGAATTTACCTGAGCTGACAGTTTCCTGCTCCTGCACTAAGGCTACCCACCCAGAGGGGTGAGTGTCTACCTGCCGGGCAGGTCTGAAGGTTCCTGCAAGGGAGTGTGGGCACCTTCAGCTTGTGCTGCAGGGTCTCCTGTGTCCTACTCGACCCCACCCTGTGCCCTATGTTTGCCCTTTTGTCTGCGGTGTTTTGGACTACCAGGCATCCCTGTTTCAGTGCTAAGGAGTTCCATCTGGACGGATGAGGGTGTGCTATCCCAGGGCGGCCTGTCCAGGAAAAGAGCACAACTCCCCTCCCCCAGCTCCTGCTTCAGGGGTGTCTTTGTTACACAAGACCCAGCCTCTCCCAAGCCTGCCCTGTTGTCTGCAAGGTCCTTGGCTCAGGAACAGTTTCCCGCTCCTGCACTAAGGCTACCCATTCAGAGGGATGAGTGTCTGCCTGCTGGGCAGGCTTGAAGGTCCCTGCAAGGGAGTGCCGGCACCTTCAGCTTGTGCTACAGGGTCCCGCTGTGTTCTACTCGACCCTGCTCTGCTCCCCATGTTTGCCCTTTTGTCCGTGGTGTCATTTGGCTACCAGGCATCCCTGTTTCAGTGCTGAGGAGTTTTATCCGGACAGGCTATCCACACAGAGGGGTATACCAGACATCCCTGTTTCAGTGCTGAGGAGTTCCATCCAGACAGGAACAGTTCCTAATCTTACACTGAGTAGATCCACCCAGAGAGTCAATCACAGCAAAGACTGGACCAAGACACCAGGCCTCTCCTGGCTCCATTTGAAGGAAGAGATGGGCAGGCGCCAATGCAAGAATTCCTCCAACAACCTGAAAGGCACCATGACATCACCAGAATCCAGGGATCCCAAACAAGAAGAATTGTACACCCTACTCCAGAAGAAATAGAAGAAATCGACTTTAAACGGAACTATATGAAAATAATAGAGGACCTTAAACAAGAGGTGAAAAACTGCCATAAAGAAATAGAGATGAGAGTGGTCTTCTGGACCCCACGCTGCCTCCCACCTCCTTCCTCTTGTCCCCGGATCTTTGAGCTACCAGGCGGCCCTGGTTAGGTGCTGAGGAATTCCATCTGGACGGGTGAGTGTCTACTATCCAGGGGCAGTGTGTCCCAGAAGCTAGCACAAACCCCCCTCCCCCAGCTCCTTCTGCAGGGCTGCCTTTCTTAGGCATGACCCAATCCACCGGCACCCCCCCCAACCCTGCCCTGTGGTTTGCTAGGACCAGTGCTCAAGACTGGTTTTAAGCTCCTTCACTAAGGCTATCCACCCAGAGCAGGGAGTGCCTGCCTTCCAGGCACGTCTCAAGGTTCCCTGTAAGGGAGCTTGGGCAGCTACAGCTGGTGTTCCAGGGTTGCCATCTGAGTTGTTTGTGCTGAGGAGTTCCATCTGGATGGGTTGGTTCCTGTTTGACACTGAAGAGATACACCCAGAGAGTCAGTCACAGCTGGACCAAGACACCAGGCCTCTCCTGGCTCCATTTGAACCAAGAGATGGGAAGGCGCCAATACAAGAATTCCTCCAACAACCTGAAGACAACATGACATCACCAGATTCCAGGGATCCCGAAACAAGAAGAATTGTACACCCTACTCCAGAAGAATTAGAAGAAATCGACTCAAAAGTGAATTATATGAAAATAATAGAGGACCTTAAACAGGAGGTGAAAAACTGCCATAAACAATTAGAGATGACAAACAAAAAAGTAGAGGAAATGAATAAATCGCTCAAGATACCCAAGAAAACCAAGAGAAGCAAGAAAAAGCAATCAAACAGATAAGGGAAGCGGTTCAAGACCTAAAGAATGAAATGGAAGTAATGAAGAAAACACAAACCAAGGGAAGGATGGAGATGGAAAACCTGGGTAAACGAACAGGAACCACAGAGACAAGTACTACAAACAGATTACAAGAGATAGAAGAAAGAATGTTAGACACTGAAGATACCATAGAGAAAATAAACACACTGATCAAAGAAAACAGCAAAACCAACAAATTCTCATCACAAAACATTCAGGAAATATGGGACACAATAAAAAGACCAAACCTAAGAATTATTGGGATAGAAGAAGGAGAAGAAGTACAGCTCAATGGTCCAGAAAATATATTTAATAAAATTATAGAAGAAAACTTTCCCAACCTAAAGAAAGATATTCCTTTGAAGGTTCAAGAAGCATACAGAACAGGAAGGTATAGTTTTGTGATGATAAACCCCTATCCAAATTAATCAAACGGCAGAGAGAGAATATGCAAATTAATAAGATCAGAAATGAAAAGGGGGACATAACCACAGACATAGAGGAAATTCAGAGAATCATTAGATCTTACTACAAAAGTCTTTATGCCACAAAACTGGAAAATGTAAAAGAAATGGACAATTTTTTAGATAAATACCATATACCAAAGTTAAATCAGGACCAGGTGAACAATCTAAATAGACCTGTCAGTCGCGAAGAATTAGAAGCTGTTATCAAAAACCTCCCTACCAAAAAAAGCCCAGGACCCGATGGTTTCAATGCAGAATTCTACCAGATCTTCCAAGAAGACCTAATACCTGTACTCCTTAAGGTATTTCACAACATAGAAACAGAAGAGTCATTGCCAAATTCCTTCTATGAAGCTACAGTCACTCTGACACCAAAACCACACAAAGACTCAACCAAGAAAGAGAATTACAGGCCAATCTCACTCATGAACATCGACTTAAAAATCCTCAACAAAATATTTGCAAACCGAATCCAGGAACACATTAGGAAAATTATCCATTATGATCAAGTAGGCTTCATCCCAGAGATGCAAGGCTGGTTCAACATACGAAAATCTATCAATGTAATCCATCATATAAATAAACTGAAAGAAAAAAACCATAAGATCATTTCATTAGATGCTGAAAAAGCTTTTGACAAAATTCAACATCTTTTTATGATAAAAGTCTTGGAGAGATTAGGGATACAAGGGTCAAACCTAAAATATAATATACAAACCGACAGCTAACATCAAACTAAACGGAGAGAAACTCAAAGCCATCCCACTTAAATCAGGAACACGACAAGGCTGTCCATTCTCTCCATACCTCTTCAATATAGTGCTTGAAGTTTTAGCAATAGCAATAAGACAACATAAGGGGATCAAGGGGATTCAAATTGGCAAGGAAGAAGTTAAACTTTCATTATTTGCAGATGATATGATAGTGTACATAAGTGACCCCAAAAACTCCACCAAAGAACTCCTACAGCTGATAAACACCTTTAGTAATGTGGCCAGATACAAGATCAACTCCAAAAAATCAGTCGCCCTCCTACACACATAGGATATGGAAGCAGAGAGGAAAATCAGAGAAACATCACCTTTCACGATAGCCACAAACAGCATAAAATATCTCGGGGTAACTCTAACTAAAGAAGTGAAAGATCTATTTGACAAGAACTTTAAGGCATTGAAGAAAGAAATTGAAGAGGATACCAGAAAATGGAAGGACCTCCCTTGCTCTTGGATTGGGAGGATCAACATAGTAAAAATGGCAATCCTACCAAAGGCAATTTATAGATTCAATGCAATCCCCATCAAGATCCCATTAAAATTCTTCACTGATCTTGAGAGGACAATAATCAACTTTATATGGAAAAACAAAAAACCCAGGATAGCCAAAACACTCTTATACAATAAAGGAACTTCTGGAGGCATTACCATCCCTGACTTCAAACTCTATCACAGAGCTACAGTAATGAAAACAGTGTGGTATTGGCATAAAAATAGAGAAGTCGACCAATGGAATCGTATAGAAGACCCGGATTTTAACCCACAAACCTATGAACACCTCATTTTCGATAAAGGTGCTAAAAGTATACAATGGAAGAAAGAAAGCATCTTCAACAAATGGTGCTGGCACAACTGGATGTCAACCTGTAGAAGAATGAAAATAGACCCATACCTATCACCATGCACAAAACTCAAGTCCAAATGGATAAAAGACCTCAACATCAATCTTAACACACTGAACCTGATAGAAGAGAAAGTGGGAAGTACCCTACAACAGATGGGCACAGGCGATCGCTTCCTAGGTATAACCCCAGCAGCACAGTCATTAAGGCCAACACTGAATAAATGGGACCTACTGAAACTGAGAAGCTTCTGTAAAGCAAAAGACACTGTCACTAAGACAAAAAGGCAACCCACTGACTGGGAGAAGATCTTCACCAACCCCGCAACAGACAAAGGTCTGATCTCCAAAATATATAAAGAACTCAAGAAACAAGACTTTAAAATGCTAATTAACCCAATTAAAAAATGGGGCACTGATCTGAAGAGAGAGTTCTCAACAGAAGAAGTTAAAATGGCCAAAAGACACTTAAGGTCATGCTCAATCTCCTTAGCGATCAGGGAAATGCAAATCAAAACAACTTTGAGATATCATCTTAAACCTGTCAGAATGGCTAAAATCAAAAACACCATTGATAGCCTTTGCTGGAGAGGCTGTAGAGAAAGGGGTACTCTCATCCATTGCTGGTGGGAATGCAAACTTGTGCAACCACTTTGGAAAGCAGTGTGGCGGTTTCTCAGGAAATTCGGGATCAACCTACCCATGGACCCAGCAACCACACTCTTGGGAATATACCCAAGAGATGCCCGATCATATGACAAGGACATTTGTTCAACTATGTTCATAGCAGCATTATTTGTAATAGCCAGAACCTGGAAACAACCTAGATGCCCTTCAATGGAAGAATGGATGAAGAAAGTGTGGAATATATACACATTAGAATACTACTCAGCGGTAAAAAACAATGACTTCGCGAATTTTGCATGCAAATGGATGGAAATAGAAAACACTATCCTGAGTGAGGTAACCCAGACCCAAAAGGATGAACATGGGATGTACTCTCTCATAATTGGTTTCTAGAGATAAATAAAGGTCAGTGAGTCTATAATTTGATATCCTAAAGAAACTAAATAAGATTGTGTACCCAATGAAAGACATATAGCTATCCTCCCGGTTATGGGAAGTAGACAAGATTGCCGGGCAAAAATTGGGATCTCGGGTGTGTGGTGGAAGGGGGGTAAGGGGAGAAGCAGAGAGAAATGTGTGAAGGGGAGGTTGGGGTGAACTTAGGGAAACGGGATGATTGGGATAAAGGAAGGTTGGTTAGGGGAGCAGGGAAGCACACATCTTAATTAAGGGAGCCATCTTAGGGTTGGCAAGAGACTTGGACCTAGAGGGGCTTCCAGGGTCCCAAGGCGATGTCCCCAGTTTGTTCCTGAGGATAGGGAACCTGAAATGACCCTATTTTATAGCCCTATTGATGAATATCTTGCATATCACCATAGAACCTTCATCTGGCGATGGATGGAGATAGAGACAGAGACCCACACTGGAGCACTGGACTGAGCTCCCAATGTTCCAATGAGGAGAAGAAGGAGGGAGAATATGAGCAAAGAAGCCAGGACCACAAGGGGTGCACCCACCCACGGAGACAGTAGGGCCGATCCATTGGGAGCTCACCGAGGCCAGCTGGACTGTGACTGAAAAAGCATGGGATAAAACCGGACTCTCTGAATTCGGTGGACAATGAGGGCTGCTGAGAAGCCAACGACAATGGCACCGGGTTTTGATCCTACTTCATGTTCTGGCTTTGTGGGAGCCTACACAGTTTGGATGTTCACCTTCCTAGACCAGGATTGATGGGGGAGGTCTTTGGACTTTCCACAGGGCAGGGAACCCTGACTGCTCTTCAGGCTGGAGAGGGAGGGGGGGAGGAGAGGGAGGGAAATGGGAGGTGGGGAGGAGGCAGAAATTTCTTTTTTTTTTCCAATAAAAAAAAGAAATAGAGATGAGGAGAAACCCTGTCTCGAAAAAAATCCCCCCCCCCAAAAAAAGAGAGATGACAAACAAAAAGGTAGAGGAAATGAATAAATCTCTCAAACATACCCAAGAAAAACAAGAGAAACAAGAAAAAGCACTCAAAGAGGTAAGGGAAATGTTTCAAGACTTGAAGAATGAAATAGATGTAATGAAGAAAACACAAACCGAGGGAAGGCTAGATATGGAAAATCTGGGTAAATGAACAGGAACTCCAGAGACAAGTATTACCAACAGAATACAAGAGATAGAAGAAAGAATCTCAGACACTGAAGATACCATAGAGAAAATAAATGCACTGATCAAAGAAAACAGCAAAACCAACAAATTCTCATCACAAAACATTCAGGAAATCTGGGACACAATAAACAGACCAAACCTAAGAATAATAGGGGTAGAAGAAGGAGAAGAAATATAGCTCAATGGTCCAGAAAATATATTTAATAAAATTATAGAAGAAAACTTTCCCAACCTAAAGAAAGATATTCCTATGAAGGTTCAAGAAGCATACAGAAAACAAATAGACTGGATAAAAAAAAATCCCCTTGCCATATAATACTCAAAACACAAAACATACAGAATAAAGAAAGAATATTAAGAGCTGCAAAGGAAAAAGGTCAAGTAACTTATAAAGGTAAACCTATCAGTCTTACACCTGACTTCTCTATGGAAACCATGAAAGCCAAAAGGTCCTGGATAGATGTACTTCAGAAACTAAGAAACCATGGATACAAGCACAGACTACTATACCCAGCCATGCTTTCATTCCCTATAAATGGAGAAAACAAAATTTTCCAGGATAAAAACAAATTTAAACAATACGTAGCCACAAATCCAGCCTTACAGAAAGCAATAGAAGGAAAATCACTAACCAAGGAGTTCAACAATGCCCATAATAACTCAGACATGTACTGACCCTTTACCAACACAACTCGAAGAAGGGAAACACACAAATTCTAGCAAAAAAAATGACCAGAGTTAACAACCAATGCTCATTAATATCACTTAATATCAATGGACTCAATTCAGCTATAAAAAGGCACAGGCTAAGAGATTGGATACGAAAACAGGATCCAACATTCTGCTGTTTACAAGAAATACACCTCAACCACAAAAACAGACAACTACTCAGAGTAAAGGGCTGGGAAAAGGTTTATCAAGCAAATATACCTAAGAAACAAGCAGGTGTGGCCATACTAATTTCTAACAAAGCTGACTTCAAACTAAATCAATCAGAAGAGATGGAGAGGGACATTTTATACTCATAACAGGAACAATTCATCAGAATGAAGTCTCAATCCTGAATATCTATGCCCCTAATATAAAAGCACCCACTTATGTAAAAGAAACATTACTAAAACTCAAGGCAGTCATCAAACCACATACACTAATAGTAGGAGACTTCAACACTTCTCTCTCACCAATGGACAGGTCAATCAGACAGAAACCTAACAGAGAAATAAGAGGATTAAGGGAGGTAATGAATCAAATGGACTTAAAAGACATCTATAGAACATTCCACCCAAATAGGAAAGAATAATCTAAAGGACCAGGTGAACAATCTAAATAGAGCTGTTAGTCGAGAAAAACTAGAAGCTGTTATCAAAAAACTTCCTTCCAAAAAAAAAAAAGCCCAGGTCCAGATGGTTTCCATGCAGAATTCTACCAGAACTTCCAAGAAGACCTAATACCTATACTCCTTAATGTATTTCATAATATAGAATCAGAAGAGTCATTGCCAAATTCCTTTTATGAAGCTACAGTTACCCTGATACCAAAACCACGCAAAGACTCAACAAAGAAAGAGAATTACAGGCCAATCTCACTCATGAACATCGATGCAAAAATCCTCAATAAAATACTGGCAAACCAAATCCAAGAACACATTAGAAAAATTATCCATTATGGTCAAGTAGGCTTCATCCCAGAGATGCAGGGCTGGTTCAACATATGAAAATCTATCAATGTAATCCATCATATAAATAAACTGAAAGAAAAAAACCATATGATCATTTCATTAGATGCTGAAAAAGCATTTGACCAAATTCAACACCCCTTTATGATAAAGGTCTTGAAGATATTAGGGATACAAGGGTCATATAATAAAAGCTATTTACAGCAAGCCGACAGCTAACATTAAATTAAACGGAGAGAAACTCAAAGCCATCCCGCTAAAATCAGGAACACGACAAGCCTGTCCACTCTCTCCATACCTCTTCAATATAGTGCTTGAAGTTCTAGCAATAGCAATAAGACAACATAAGGGGATCAAGGGGATTCGAATGGGAAAGGAAGAATTTAAACTTTCATTATTTGCAAATGATATGATAGTGTACATAAGCGACCCCAAAAACTCTACCAAAGAACTCCTAAAGCTGATAGACACCTTTTGTAACATGGCAGGATACAAGATCAACTCCAAAAAATCAGTTGCCTTTCTATACACAAAGGATAAGGAAGCAGAGAGAGAAATCAGAGAAGCATCACCTTTCACCATAACCACAAATAGCATAAAATATCTTGGGGTAACTCTGACCAAGGAAGTGAAAGATCTATTTGACAAGAACTTTAAGTCTTTGAAGAAAGAAATTGAAGAGGATACCAGAAAATGAGAGGATCTCCCTTGCTCTTGGATTGGGAGGATCAACATAGTAAAAATGGCAATTCTACCAAAGGCAATTTATAGATTCAACGCAATCCCCATCAAGGTCCCATCAAAATTCTTCACAGATCTTGAGAGGACAATAATCAACTTTATATGGAAAAAAAATCCATAGCCAAAACAATCCAATACAATAAAGAATCTTCTGGAGGCATTACCATCTCTGACTTCAAAATCTATTACAGAGCTACAGTAATGAAAACAGCTTGGTATTGGCATAAAAACAGAAAGTTGACCAGTGGAATCGAATAGAAGACCCGGATTTTAACCCTCAATCATATGAACACCCGATTTTCGATAAAGGAGCTAAAAGTATAAAATGGAAGAAAGAGAGCATCTTCAACAGATGGTGTTGGCATAACTGGATGTCAACTTGTAGAAGAATGAAATCAGATCCATATCTATCACCATGCACAAAACTCAAGTCCAAATGAATCAAAGACCTTAATATCAATCTGAACACACTGAACCTGATAGAAGAGAAAGTAGGAAGTACTCTACAACATATGGGCACAGGAGATTGCTTCCTAGGTATAACCCCAGCAGCACAGACATTAAAGGCAACATTGAATAAATGGGACCTCCCGAAACTGAGAAGCTTCCGTAAAGCAAAGGCATTTGTCATTAAGGCAAAAAGGCAACCTACTGACTGGGAGAAGATCTTCACCAACCCCACAACAGACAAAGGTCTGATCTCCAAAGTATATAAAGAACTCAAGAAACTAGACTTTAAAATGCTAATTAACCCAATTAAAAAATGGGCACTGAATTGAACAGAGAATTCTCAACAGAAGAAGTTCGAATGGTCAAAAGACACTTAAGGTCATGCTCAACCTCCTTAGCGATCAGGGAAATGCAAATCAAAACAACTTTGAGATACCATCTTACACCTGTCAGAATGGCTAAAATCAAAAACACCAATGATAGCCTTTGCTGGAGAGGTTGTGGAATAAGGGGTACACTAATCCATTGTTGGTGGGAATGCAAACTTGTGCAACCACTTTGGAAATCAGTGTGGCAGTTTCTCAGGAAATTCGGGATCAACCTGCCCCAGGACCCAGCAATACCACTCTTGGGAATATACCCAAGAGATGCCCTATCATATTACAAAGGCATTTGTTCAACTATGTTCATAGCAGCATTATTTGTAATAGCCAGAACCTGAAAACAACCTAGATGCCCTTCAATGGAAGAATGGATGAAGAAAGTGTGGAATAAATACATATTAGAGCAGTAAAAAACAATGACTTCGCGAATTTTGCATGCAAATGGATGGAAATAGAAAACACTATGCTGAGTGAGGTAACCCAGACCCAAAAAGATGAACATGAGATGTACTCACTCATAATTGGTTTCTAGCCATAAATAAAGGACATTGAGCCTATAATTTGTGATCCTAGAGAAGCTAAATAAGAAGATGAACCCAAAGAAAAACATATAGTTATCCTCCTGGATATTGGAATTAGACAAGATTGCTGGGCAAAAATTGGGAACTTGGGGGTGGTGTAGGATGGGGGTAAGGGGAAATGTGGAGAGAAAAGTGAGAAGGGGAGGATGGGAGGAGCTTGGGGGAATAGGATGTTTGGGATAAATGAAGGGGGGATATGGGAGCAGGTAAGTGTATATTCTAATTAAGGGAACCATCTTAGGGTTGGCAAGAGACTTGACTTTAGAGGGGCTCCCAGGTGTCCATGGAGATGTCCCTAGTTAGTTCCTTGGGAAGCTGAGGAGAGGGAGCCTGAAATGGCCCTTTCCTATAGCCATACTGATGAATATCTTGCATGTCAACATAGAAGCTTCATCTGGCGATGAATGGAGATAGAGACAGAGACCCACATTGGAGCACTGGACTGAGCTCCCAAGGTCCAAATGAGGAACAGAAAAAGGGAGAACATGAGCAAGGAAGACAGGACCGCAAGGGGTGCACCCACCCACTCAGACGGTGGGGCTGATCTAATGGGAGCTCACCAAGGCCAGCTGGACTGTGACTGAAAAAGCATGGGGTAAAACCGGACTTTCTGAACATGGCGGACAATGAGGGCTGCTGAGAAGCCAAGGACAACGGCACTGGGTTTTGATCCTACTGCATGTATTGGCTTTGTGGAAGAGTAGCCTGTTTGGATGCTCACCTTCCTAGACCTGGATGGAGGTTGGAGAACCTTGGACTTCCCACAGGGCAGGGAACCCTGACTGTTCTTCGGACTGGAGAGGGAGGGGTAGAGGAGTGGGGGTAGGGGGAAAGGAGTAAGGGTAGGGAAATGGAGGTGGAAATTTTTTCTATAATAATAATAATAATAATAATAATAATAATAATAATAATAATAATAAATTACCTGAGCTAATGGTAGCTCACCAACTCTGACCATACCAGGAAGGAACCAACATAGGACCAACCTAGGCCCTGGAATCTAGATGACTGTTTTATAACTGGAGCAGACTGAGGGGCCACTGGCAGTGGAACCAGGATTCATCCCTACTGCTTGTACTGGCTTTTTATAACCCATTTCTCTTTAGAGGGATATTTTCAGCCCAGATATAGTAGATAGGACTTTGGCCTTCCTCAAAGTAATGTGCCTTACCTCCTCTGAGGAGTGGTGCCTTAGATGGGAGGAGGGTAGAAAGGATGGGAGGAGGTTGGAAAGGATGGGAGCAAGGGACAGAGTGGGACCTTGGATTGGTATTGTAAAATGAAAAAGATATTTAAAAAAATAAAACAAGAAAAACAGTTAGGCAGATGACTGTCCTTTCTTCCCTCTTTCATCTGCCCATAGGAATGCTGAGATTACAACGCAAGCCACCATGTCTGACTTGTACATGTGTTCTGGGGTACAAACTCAGGTCCTCATTCTGGAGCCCACAGGCAGTTTAATCACTGACCCTTGTCTCCAGTTCCACTGCAGTAATCCGGTATCCCTGTTCCTGGTGTATTTTCCCAGAATTAGAAACTCTAGGTTTCTCTGTAGAAGGAGCCAGGTATCACTTCCAGCTTCCACATTTGTGGACACACATGTGCACACAAAGAATTATGTACACTTTCATAACACATACACACAGCTACAACTTGAGCCAGGCACCTTAGTATCAAAAGACTGGCAAACTGTGGTTCTTACAAGCTTTACATCCAGTTTGGAGATAGATGTAAGAATCACTTTTCAGGCTAGCACTGCAGCAGAAACCAATTTCACTGCTCCCCTTATTCAGAATGCTATAGCCAGGTGTAATCTTGAGAGGCAGCCTACTGTTTGAGACTTAGCAATTCTGGATCCTGGAAAACCAGGACATATAATTCAGGGAGCCTTGCATCAGCTTTGGGTGCTGAGAGAGAGAGCCATAAATATCAGTCTTTCTTTGTGTGTACTTGTTTCTGTACATGAGTGTGTACAAATGTGTATGGAGATTGTAGGGTTCTATCAGGTGTCTTCCTTAGGCACCTGACACAATATATTTGAGATAGGCTGTTTCACGGAACCTTGAGTACACTGATTGAGCTGAGTTGGCTTTCTTGTAAGTTGTAGGTGTCCTCTTCCTTTTATTTCTCCCATGTACTTGGGTTTCTAGTACATGCTACTTTTTACATAGGGGCTGGGCAGCAAACAGAGTTCCACTTGCTTTCACTGTACTAATTGAGCTACATCTTCACTACCCAAATTAGTATTTTGTAGGAAGAAGACCAGAACTTGTTCTGCAAAGAAGATTAACTAGGTGTAATATTGTGTTGTGGATGATCCATTCCTCAGGGCCCTGTCATCATGTGGGGGAATGTGGAGTCCCATTAACCAGTGATTCTCCTTGAGAGTAAGAATTAAAAGCCTGTGATAGTCTGATTGCCTAAAACTCTACCTTTCTTATGACTCTTATAGCCATAGGTGGTTTGCAGTTAAGCAGTGTCTGCAAACACTGAGAGTTGCAGGAATATTGACCTATTCTCTAGGGTGTTTCAGTAGAGAGATCAGTGCTTTCCTTGCCTCTCAGCACTCGAGGGACACCTCCTTCAGTGATGTTTGCTTAGACAATGTCAAAGGGCTGCATGGAAAGAGTCAAGAGAGAGATAGAGATATGTTCCAAAACAAGAAAATATGACTCTAGCAATGATTCATCATGGTTAATTGATCCCTAGTTAGAATACTCCTGCGTTATCCCTAGGGCGAACTCTTCCCAGATACCTTATTCCCCTGACTCCACAAACAAAACTGAAGTAAATTCTTAGGTGATTCATTTCTCAATGTGCAGAACACATAATAGTTGTTGTCTGAGATAGGAGTTCCCAGGAGAGGTCCAGAATGCAGCCTTTGTGGGAAAGTCCCTATGCTGTCAATTTAGTGTTGTCATCTTGGCCCAGCTGGCATTACAGGTCCTTTGCTTAGAGAGGTTTCTTTTCTCATAGATGGCTTTCTTCTTTACTCTTGTCTGGCTCACCAAAGGCCATTTCAATTCTGGTGTCTTCAGTGACTTTTGTAGAATCAGAAAGGGTCTTCCTCACTGAGTCTGCTGATTTCAACTTCAATAGCAGAAGTAGAGTATCCATTTATACATAATACAGAGAGCTTTAGGAATCCAAAGAGCAGAGAAAGCCAAATCCTAATTTTTCTTGGCTTTTGGAATGTGATGATTGAAACTGTATTGCAGTCCTGGAAATCTTTCCCTCTCATGCTCTTGAGCCGGGATAGAAAGCTGTCTAGAGTAGAGGTTTTGATTCAGAGAGAACTCTCAGAATGGTTGTACTACTGAACTAGCATAATTTGCATAAGATCACTGCTTTGTCTTTCCTGGCAATAGTCTGTCTGATAGGGCTACAGACCTGAGCAAGATTGTGGTGCAATTTGTTGGCAGAGTTAAGAATGTGAACACAGACTGTGAAATTTCTATTCCTGTGGTGCTGCTTTTGGGGTGATTAATGCAGGTTCCTAGCAATTGAATATGTCCAGGGTTAGAGAAGGCAGAGTGATGTGCACTAAAGGGAAGGCCTGCATTGCAGAATAGTAGCCAACATGTTTGTGTGTCAGGGTGGACTCTCCTGCTAGTTCCATTGTACACATATGCTTGTTCTGACCCCTGGTCTCTGCTGAGGAAATTCCAGGTATGATAATGTTTGGATTGCAGTATGCTGGACATTTTTACTAGTAATTTGATGAATGTCAGCAATCCCTTAAGTCACAGGGTGTCACTGATAGAGCACAAGAGGACAACCTTCATAGAAATCAGAGAAAAACGTCTTCAAAGATCCCAGGGTAGCTTAGAGAAATGTCAGTAACTTCCTAGAGGAATCAAGGAGCCAGATAATGGAGTGCTTTTGATAAGGGTATCCATAGAGACCATTGGCTGGGCACTGATGTGGTAAGTGATTCATAAGTATGTGTGTTTCTACATCTCCCAGCTGCTGAAGCAATCAGAGATAGCAAGGAGAACTTCATTTGTGCCTCTAAAATTACTTCATTAATTATTTATTTTTTAAACTAATTAATTAATATGTGTGTGAATGTCCTGTCACTGCTATTTGTATGGAGTTCAGAAGATAACCTGTAGGATTTAGTTTTTTATTCTTTCATCATTTGAACCCTATGGTTTGAATTTAGTTTGTCAAGCTTGGAGCATGCTTCCTTCATCAATGAACCATCTTACTGGACTTAAAGTTCGTATGTAAATTCACATAGAATGAGACTGAAATACCCACTTAAGTGATAGATGTAAAGATGAGATGTTGTTCTGCCTTGGTTAACATATGGTCTAAGAAATATATTTCTTCATTGATTCAATTAATTTTTGAAGAATGCCTTTAATTATGAGTTTTTTGCTTGAGAACATAAACAATCTGGAATGTGTGATGATCTTGTAGATCTTTAGTATGTGTTGTATGAGACTCTTCCCCAGGTAGATAGGACAAACACAGCATCTACTCACCCCAAATCCATGACAGTCTGATGTAATGATTATAGCAAAGTTCAATTTGGTGAAGCAAGCATTTTATTAAGTATGGGGAGTGGCTACTTCAGGAGCATGGTGAATTCAGAAGTAGCTGCATCACAGAAGAGCCAACCTGAAAACTCAGAACGATTCATGTAAGCTACAAAACCCTGGAGTTCTTTTCATGCCCTGCAGCCAGCCCCATGTGTAGGAGAGTCTCTTCTTGGTAGCATTGCTTGTGAGAGTCTCCTCTCCAGTTATTCTTTTCTGTTTCCACATCTTTGGGAACGGACCCTTCAGACTCTTGAAAGTTTCATGTTTCCTAAATGTGTGAAGGTTGTTTACTTCCTATTTCAGGAGCATGTTCCTATCCTTCATGATTTAGGGAGTGTTGCACTCAGGAGGACACTGTAAAAAATACAAAAGGGTGGGGGAAAGCCTAAGAAAGATAGGGTACTAGTGTAAGATCAATTTAGATTTCTTTTAGTTATGCTTCACCAAGGCAATTCAGCAATCAATCTTATTAGTATTCATATGAGTACTAGATAAATTATGGATAGGAAAGATTGGCTGATGAACATCTACAATCCTTATTTCTTCTGTCCATGATACAGGATTTGGTGGGCACAAACACGTGCAGGAGGTATCTCCTGCTTGTCTTCTGGGAGTCTGCACAAGATGCTTCGTATGATTTACCTTACTACTCATTTGTGTTTATTTAATCCAGCAGCTCTCAATCTTTGAGTCACAACCAAGAATACTTAGAATTCATAACTAGCAGTGAAAGCAATTTTATGTTCATGGGTCACCACAATATGAGGAACCATATCGACGTACTGCAGTACTGGGAAGTCTGAGAACAACTACTTTAAACTGCACTTGAGTTTCCATAAAAATTGTATGAAACACAGTGACTCATCCTTAAAGAACCAAAGCTTAATATTCTTTTATTATTAAGACCTTCCTACAATTCCATATTCATGTACTATGTATCTTGATCACATGCAGGTCGACTCCCTCCTACCTCTCCCTTATCATGTACTTCTCCCTCCCGTTCCTTCCTTTTATTTGTAGCTTACTCAGACTGTGTCACACTCCTTGATGGAAAGTTGGTTGATCTCATGCAGGTGATCCTAACACCAGTGAGTTTAGGAGTGCAGTGGACATGTCCTGTCCAGTGGACAGCATTTCACAGAATTTCAACCCCACTGACACTCGGTAATTCCACAAAAGCCTTGGGGATCAACCTTGGGTAGTCAGGTTTGTATGGCACCTTGCATTGTACTTGGTGAGTTGTCACCTCAGCTCCCATGTTGGGCTTTCTATACAATGTAGATATTCTGGTACTTCACGGTGATGATGATTTTCAAGAGAGATTTGTAGGTTTCTCTTTTTAAAATATCAGTTGGAGAGCTAGAGTTGTTGCATAATTATGAATAGATACACTTCTACAAATTGTCCACATGTGGCTCAGTATCATGTCCAATGGATATATACAAAGAAACTGAAAATATATAAATAAAGAAAAATATCTTTACATTTATCCTGAAAAAGAAAATGTTCACTGTGAAGTTGTGTTTCTCGCGTCACACTCCTGTCCTCTCCTGGATTTCTCAGAGGTTGAGGAGAGGACCATGTGGAGGTGGAATCAGACGTCTCTGGAAGACTTCATCCTTCAAGGGCTCTTTGATGACTCCTTCAACCACCTTTGTCTTTTCCTCCTGATCATGCTGGTGTTCCTTACTGCAGTGAGTGGCAACAGCCTCACCATCCTCCTCATCTGTGCTGACCCCCGTCTTCACACACCAATGTACTTCCTGCTCAGCCAGCTGTCCCTCATGGATCTCATGCATGTCTCCACAACCATTCCCAAGATGGCGACCAACTACCTGTCTGGCAAGAGGTCCATCTCGTTTGTGGGCTGTGCCACCCAGCACTTCATGTACCTGTCTCTTGGTGGTGCAGAGTGTGTCCTCCTGGCTCTCATGTCCTATGACCGTTATGTTGCCATCTGTCACCCCTTACATTATACTGTGCTCATGAGTAGAAAAGTTGGGGTGGTGATGGCTGTCGTATCATGGTTGAGTGGATCTGCCAACTCCCTAATCCACACATCTGTCTTGATGAACTTCCCGTTTTGTGGTTCGAGAATCATCCACCACTTCTACTGTGAATTTCCAGCTGTTTTGAAGTTGGTGTGTGGGAATATCACTGTGTATGAGAACACAGCCTACATCAGCACCGTTATTCTTCTTCTCCTCCCCATCATTTTTGTCTCTACATCCTATGGATTCATTCTCCACAGCGTCATGCAGATGCGTTCAGTTGGGAGTAAGAGAAATGCCTTTACTACATGCAGCTCTCATCTTACCGTGGTTTCCCTTTTTTTTGGTGCGTGCATGTTCTCCTATATGAGACCCCGATCCCAGCGCACTCCATTCCAAGACAAAGTTGGTTCTGTTTTCTATAGCATCATTACTCCTACCCTGATTCCCATGATTTATACTTTGAGGAATAAGGATGTTGCTAAGGCTCTGAAAAAAGTGTTGAGGAGAGATCTTTTCACCTAGTGATCATGGTTATAGTTTTCTGGAATATAATAATTGAGTATGTCTTGAACTGATTTAAGCAAATTCCTGATGCTTTTTGACTAGTGCACAAATAACATGGATCCTAATCTAATATGATATCCATCATTGAAACTGATAGAATAGCTGTGCTGCCATCTTGGACCCTTTACCTGAACTTTTGTTTCTAAGAATGGCACTGAGTGTTCTAGAAAACATCTCATGTGCTTTAAAATCGACCAAACCACAATCCTAATCCCTTCCCAAGTATAGATCCTTGGCCACCTGTGCACACATACAGTCCCTTTCCTTTCCCAATCTTCTAACCCAAAAAAACTCCTATTACCTGCATAAAAGTGTGTGCCCACTTTAGGTTTTTCACAGTAAGGTTGCAACTCCTGTTGAACAGGCTTCTGACTTCAGATTCCTTTGGTTTGCCATCCTTTTTCTAATGTGAATACTATTGTGTACATACTATGAAACTCCTGAAGAGCTAAGGAAAAAGTAAATCCAAACCCAAACCCAACCTAAATAATGTTTTGAAAGGAGGCATAGACAATGCAGCTCGGTCAGTACAGTGATTATCTGGCATTCCCAAAATCATGACTTAGATCTGCAGGAGTGCTTTGAATTGGGCTTGGTGGTATGTACGTCTTGACCCCTGAACTCATGTGGATCAAAAAATTCATGGTTATCCTCAGGATCATAATGAGTTTCAGCCTCAAAATTAAACCACCAAAACAAAACCAACTAACTACTAGTGATCCAACCCCCAAAAGACACAATATTACGATTAAACAACAGCAGGCTGTTGATAAAACTTCACATACTATATTGAATAGGTATGAGGAGAGTGGACATTGTTGCCTTGTTCCTGATTTTAGTGGAAATGCTTTGAATTTCTGTTTAAGTTTATGCTGGCTGTGGACTTCTATCAAGTGGTATTTATTATGTTGAGCTATATCCCTTGTATCACTAGTCTCTCCAGAACTTTTGCTATGAAGCTATGTTAGAATTCTTTTTCTAATTAAATGATCATGTTTATTAGTCTGTGTATATGGTAGATTATTTATGGTCATAATGTTTATTATGTTGAACTTATAAACATTATGAATTTGACTCTCTTGGGGTGGTGCCAATCATTGATTGTAAATGATGAGTTCCGTTATTGGTTTTCCAGTGTAGAGTGGCCAACCTTGAAACTATATACAGTTAAACAACTATAATGTACCCCATAGGTTGTATTTATTAATTTGTGTATGTTACAAATATAAAAGAGAAAAATTCTGTTAACTTGAGAATCTGGGCATGGCAGGGGTTCATTGTACGATGGCTGGGTAGTTGTGGAAAGAAAAGGGAGGGGAAAGTGTTATAATTCTATTTAAATTAAGAACATAGCAAAAGATATAATGCCCTTTGTGTAGCTTTTCCAGTTTAGTAGTCTGCAGAGTTTTATAGTACTGTCTTATTGCTTTATTTTGGTTTCTGGTTTACTAATTTCAGCCCTGAGTTTGACTGTTTCTTCTCAATTATTATGCTGTTTTTATTTTTTTTTGAATTTTCAAATGTTTCATTAATTTGTTGATGCAAGAACACTCTCGTGTTTGATGTAGGTACGTAGTGCTATGAACTTGCCTCTTAACATTGTCTTCATTGTGTCTGATGTGTTTGGGTACGTTGTATTTTAGTTTTACTGAATTCTAAATAGCTTTATATTTTTTTCTTGATTTCTGTCTTGGACCTTATTTCATCGAATAATGAGTTGTTCAGCTTTCCTGATTTTGTATATTTTTTAATCATCTACCACAAATCAATTCCCAAAGCCTGTGAATCACAGAATTATGTATAGAGACAGCAACTACTTTTTTCTCAGTTGTTTGTGTTAGACTCTTTTCTGTTGCTAATAAACCTGATGAAAAAAGCACAGTACATTTTTTGCAGAGTTTTCTTTTTATTTATTTTTTATTACTTTATAAATAATACCATTCGAAATTTCCACTTCCTTCCCTCCTCCCACTTCCCTCCTGCTCCCCCACTCCCCCTCACCACTCCCCCTGCAGTGCTAAGAGAGGACAGGGTATTCTGCCCTGTGGGACATCCAAGGCCCTCCCCTACCATCAATGCTTAGGAAGGTATGCATCCAAATCATCCAGGATCCCAAAAAGCCAGTACATGCCGTGGAGATGAATCTCAGTGCCATTATCATTGGCTTCTCAGTCTGCCCCAATTGTCAGCCACATTCAGAAGATCCAGTTTGATCCCATGCTCGTTCAGTCCCAATCCAGCTGGATTTGGTGGACTCCCATTAGATCAGGCACACTGTCTCGGTGGGTGGACCAACCCCTCACAGTCCTGACTTCCTTACTCATATTCTCCCTCCTTCTGCTCTTCAACTGGACTTTGGGAGCTCAGTCCATTGCTCCAATGTGGTTCTCTGTCTCTATCTCCATCTGTTGCGAGGAGGTGCGGGCTGCAACCTGCCACCGGCTTGCTTAACCCCTGAAATAACCACACAGGAAACTTTATTAATTAAATTACTGCTTGGCCCATAAGCTCTAGCCTCTTATTGGCTAACTCTCACATTTTGATTCAACCCATTTCTAATAACTTGTATATCACCATGAGATCATGGCCTACCGGGAAATATTCAGCATGTCTGACTCTGGTGACTCCATGGTGGCTCTCTCTGCCTGCCTCCTTTCTTCCAGCATTCAGTTTTCCTTTCCCTGCCTATCTAAGTTCTGCCCTATGAAAAGGCCAAGGCAGTTTCTTTATTCAACCAATGAAAGCAACACAAATACAGAAGGACCTCCTACACCATCCGTCTCTGGACGAAAGTTCTATGTCATCAGTCTGATTAAGGGACAAGGCCAGTTCAGACGCCCTCTCCTCCAATGCCCAGGGTCCTAGCTGGGAACTTCCCAGTGGACACCTGGGAACCCCTCTAGAACCAAGCCTCTTGCCAACCCCAAAATGGGTCCTGTAATTAAGATATCTTCTTCCCTGCTCCCATTTCCATCCCTCCTCCCCCTCAGCCATCCCACTCCCCCAATCTCTCCCCAACACTTCCCTTCTCCCTTCTCTCTCCCCCCTCTCCTCTTCCTCAACCCCCACTCCCACCCCCATGCTCCCAACTTTTGCCTGGCAATTTTGTCTGCTTCCAATTTGCAGGAGGATCTATATATGTTTTTCTTTGGGTTCACCTTATTACTTAACGTTTCTAGGATTGTGAACTATAGGCTCAATGTCCTTTGTTTATGGCTAGAATCCACTAATGAGGGAGTACATACTATATTCATATTTTTGGGTCTGGGTTATCTCACTCAGGATAGTGTTTTCTAGTTCCATCCATTTGCATACAAAATTCAAGATGTCATTGTTTTTTACTGCTGAGTAGTACTCTAATGTGTAGATAAGTCACACTTCTTTATCCATTCTTCTATTGAGGGACATCTAGGTTGCTTCCAGGGTCTGATTATTACAAATAATGCTGCTATGAACATAGCTGAACAAATGCTTTTGTAGTATGATTGGGCATCTCTTGGGTATATTCCCAAGAGTGGTATTGCTGAATCCTGAGGTAGGTTGACTCCCAATTTTCTGAGAAACCACCACACTAATTTCCAAAGTAGTTGCACAAGTTTGCATTCCTACGAGCAATGGATGAGTGTTCCCCTTATTCCACATCCTCTCCAGCATAGGTTATCATTGGTGTTTTTGATTTTATTTTTTCTATTTTTATTACTTAAAAAATACCAATCCAAACATCCAAACTCTGACTCCCTCTGCTCCTCCCAGTCCCCTTCCTTTTCCTCCGAAGACCCTCCCCCCAATTCCTCTAACCTTAAGGGAGTGCCATGTACCCTGCCCTGTGGAAAGTCCAAGGCCTTCCCTATACATCTAGATTGAGCAAGGTTTACATTAAAAGAGAATAGGATTCCATGAAGCCGGTGTATGCACGTAGAGATATATCCCAGTGTCTCTATCAGTGGCCCCTCAGTCTGCCCCAACTGTCAACATTCTTCTGAGGGGTTTGGTTGTTCCCATGCTCATTCACTCCCAGTCCAGTTGGAGTTGGTGAGCTACCATTAGCTCAAGCAAATTGTCTCAGTGAATGTCCCCCTCATGATCTTGAATTCCTTGCTCATACTCTCACTCCCTTCCCTCTTTAACTGGATCTTGGGAGCTCAGTCCAGTGCTCCCATGTGGATCATTGCCTCTGTTCTCATCTCTTGTTGGCTGAATGATCTATGGTGATATTTAAGATAATCATCAGTCTGAATACAGGGTAAGGTCAGTTTAGAACCCTTTCCTCTATTGCTTAAGGTCTCAGCTGGGTTCATCCCTGTGGGTTCTTTGGCATTTTTCTAGAGCAAGGTTTCTTGCTAAATACATAATGGCTCCCTCAATCAAGATATCTTTTTCCTTGCTCTCATCTCTGTCCTTCCTCCATCTCGACCATCCCATTCCCTTAAGTTCTCCCCACCCCCTGCTCCCCAATTTTTGTCTGATTCCAATTTCCAGGTGGGTCTATATATGTTTTTCTTTGGGTTCACCTTATTACTTAGTGATCCTGAACTACAGGCTCATTGTCCTTAGTTTATGGCTAGAATCCACTTATGAGTGAGTATATACCATATTCATTTTTTAGGGTCTGGGTTACCTTACTCAAGGTGATGTTTTCTAATTCCCTCCATTTGCATGCAAAATTCAAGATGTCATTATTTTTTACTGCTGAGTAGTACTCTAATGTGTAGATGTACCACTCTTTCTTTATCCATTCTTCAGTTGAGGGACATCTAGGTTGTTTCCAGGTTCTGGCTATTACAAATAATGCTTCTATGACATAGCTGAACAAATGCTCTTGTAGTATAATTGAGCATCTTTTGGATATATTCCCAAAAGTGGAATTGCTGATTCCCAGTTTTCTGAGAAACTGCCACACTGATATCCAAAGTGGTTACACAAGTTTGCACTCCCATGATCTATGGATGAGTGTTCCCTTGTTCCACAACTTCTTCAAATAAGCTATCATTAGTGTTTTTGATCTTAGTCATTCTGACAGGTGTAATATGGTATCTCAAAGTTGTTTTGATTTGCAGTTCCCTGAAAGCTAAGGAAGAAGAATATATCCTTAAGTATTTTTTGGCCATTTGAAATTCTGATGAGAATTCTCTGTTTAGTTCAGTATACCATTTTTAATTGAGTTATTTAGAATTTTAAAGTCTTATTTCTTGAGTTCTTTATATATTTTGGAGATCAGTCCTTTGCCTGATGTGGGGTTGGTGAAGATTTTTTTCCCCATTCTGTAGGTTGCCTTTTGTCTTATTGATTGTGTTCTTTGCTTTGCAGAAGCTTCTCAGTTTCAGGAGGTCCCATTTATTTATTGGTGCTCTTTTGGTCTATGCTACTGGGGTTATATTTAGGAACTCTTCTCCTGTGCCCATGCATTGAAGGTTACATCCCACTTTCTCTTCTTTCAGGTTCAGTGTGGTCATATTTGTAATGAGGTTTTTAATCCATTTGGACTTGAGTTTTGTCCATGATGGCAGATATGGACCTTTTTTTCATTCTTCTACAGGTTGACATCCAGTTATGCCAGCACCATTTGTTGAAGATGCTTTCTTTCTTCCATTGTATCTTTTTTGCTTCTTTCTCAAAAATCAGGTGTTCACAGGTGTGTGAATTAATATATAGGTCTTCAATTCGATTTCATTGGTCAATGTCTCTGTTTTTATGCCAATACCAAGCTGTTTTCATTACTGTAGCTCTGTAATAGAGTTTGAAGTCCGGGATGGTAATGCCTCTGGAAGTTCCTTTATTGTACAGGATTGTTTTGGCTATTCTGGGTTTCTTGTTTTTCCATATGAGGTTGAGTATCATTCTTTCAAGGTCTATGAAGAATTTTGTTGTGTTTTTGATGGGGATTGCATTGAATCTATAGATCGCCTTCGGTAAGATTGCCATTTTTAGTATGTTGATCCTTTCTATCCAAGTTCAAGGGAGATATTTTCATTTTCTGGTATCTTCTTCAATTTCTTTCTTCAAAGATATAAAGTTTTTGTTAAATAGGTCTTTCACATCCTTTGTTAGTGTTACCCCAAGGTATTTTATGTGATTTGTGTCTATTGTGAAAGGTGATGTTTTTTCTGATTTCCCTCTCAGCTTCTTTATCCTTTATGTATAGGAGGGCTACTGATTGTTTTGAGTTGATCTTGTGTCCTGCTACTTCACTTAAGGTATTTATCAGCTATAGGAGTTCTCTGGTAGAGTTTTTGGGGTCACTTATATACACTATCATATCATTTGCAAATAACAAGAGTTCAACTTCTTTTCTAATATGAATCCTCTTGACCTCCTTATGTTGTCTTATTGCTATTGCTAAAACTTCAAGAACTATGTTGAAGAGATATGGAGAGAGCAGACAGACTTGTCTCATTCCTGATTTTAATAGAATCGCTTTGAGTTTCTCCTCATTTAATTTGATGTTAGCTGTCACCTTGCTGTATATTGCTTTTATTATATTTAGATATGATCCTTGTATCCCTAATCTCTCCAAGATCTTTATCTTGAAGGGATGTTGAATTTTGTCAAATTCTTTTCCTGCATCCAATGAAATGTTCATATGGTTTTTCTTTCAGTTTGTTTATATGGTGGGTTACAATGATTGATTTTTGTATGTTGAACCATCCCTGCATCTCTAGGATGAAGCCTATTTGAACATGATGGATGATTTTTTTTATGTGTTCTTGGATTCGGTTTGCTAGAATTTTATTGAGATTTTTTGCATCCATGTTCATGAGTGAGATTGTTCTATAATTCTCTTTCTTGGTTGAGTCTTTGTGTGGTTTTGGTATCAGGGTAACTGCAGCTTCATAAAAAGAGTTTGGCAGTGAGCCTTCTGTTTCTATTATGTGGAACACTTTGAGGAGTACAGATATTAGCTCTTCTTGAAAGTTCTGGTAGAATTTAGCACTAAAACCATCTAGCCCTGGGATTTTTTTGGTTAGGAGGTTTTTGATGGCAGCTTCTATCGCCTTGCAGCTTCTAGGTCTATTTAAATTTTCACCTGGTCTTGATTTAATTTTGGTAGATGTTATATATCTAAAAATTGTCCATTTCTTTTACATTTTCCAGTTTTGTGGAGCATAGATTTTTGTACTAGGACCTAATGATTCTCTGAATTTTCTCAGTGTCTGTTGTTATGCTCCCCTTTTCATTTCTGATTTTGTTAATTTGGATGTTCTCTCTCTGCCTTTTGATTAGTTTGGGTAAGGGTTTGTCAATCTTGTTGATTTTCTCAAAAAAAAAAAACCTCTTTGTTTCATTGATTCTTTGTATGGTTTTCTGTGTTTCTATTTTGTTTATTTCAGCCCTCAACTTGATTTTTTTCCCTCTCTTCTTCTTCTTTGGGTGAGTCTGCTTCTTTTTTTCTAGAACTTTCAGGCATGCTGTTAGGCCATTGATGTGAGCTTTCTTCATTTTCCTTATGTGGGCACGTAGTGCTATGAACGTTCCTCTTAGCACTGCTTTCATAGTGTTCCATAGGTTTGGGTATGTTGTGCTTTTATTTTCATTGAATTCAAGGAAGATTTTAATTTCTTTCTTTATTTCTTCCTTGACTCAGGAGTGCTTCAGTAGTTGGCTGTTCAGTTTCCATGAGTTTGTAGGCTTTCTGGGGGTAGTATTTTTGTTGAATTCTAAGTTTACACCATGGTGATCTGATAAGACGCAGTGGTTTACTCCAGTTTTTTTTTTTTTTTGTATCTGTATGTGTTTGCTATGTTACTGGGAATGTGATCAATTTTAGAGAAGGTTCCATGAGGTACTGAGAAGAAGTTATATTCTTTTTTGTTTGGGTGGCATGTTCTATAGATGTCTGTTAAGTCCATTTGATTCATTACATCTCTGTTAGTTTTCTTATTTCTCTGTTAAGTTTCTGTCTGACCTGTCCATTGTCAAGAGAGGAGTGTTGAAATTTCCTACTATTAGTATGTGGGGTTTGATGTGTGATTCAAATTTCAGTAATGTTTCTTTTACATATGTGGGTGCTCTTGAATTAAGGGCATAGATACTCAGGATGGAGACTTCATCTTGATGAATCATTCCTGCTATGAGTATAAAGTGTCCTTCTCCATTTCTTCTGGTTGATTTTAGTTTGAAATCAATTTTGTTAGCTATTTGGATAGCCACACCCACTTGTTTTTTAGGTCCATTTGATTGGAAAACCTTTTCCCAACCCTTGGCTCTGAGGTAGTGTCTGTCTTTGAGGTTGAGGTATATTTCTTGTAAACAGCAGAATGTTGGATCTTGGTTTTGTATCCATTTTCTTAATCTGTGCCTTTTTATAGGTGAATTGAGATTCCATTGATATTAAATGATATTAATGACCAGTGGTTGTTAACTCCAGTTATTATTTTTTTTGGTGGTAGTGTTTGTGTGTTTCCCTTCTTTGAACTGTGTTGATGGAGGGTTGTCAGATGTCTGTGCTATTGTGGATGTTGTTGGCTTCCTTGGGTTGAGTTTTTTTTCTAGTATTTCCTGTAAGGCTGGGTTTGTGGTTACATATTTTTTAAATCTGTTTTTGTCCTGGAATATATTGTTTTCTCTATCGATGGTGAATGAAAACTTTGCTGGGTATAGTAGTCTGGGCTTGCATCCATGGTTTCTTAGTATCTGCAGCACATCTTCTGGTTTTCATGGTTTCCATTGAGAAGTCAGGTGTAATTCTGATAGCTTTACCTTTATATTTTACTTGACCTTTTTCCTTTGCAGCTCTTAATATTCTTTCTTTATTCTGTATGCTTTGTGTTTTGATTATTATATGGCGAGGAGATTTTTTTTGATCCAGTTTATTTGGTGTTCTTGTACCTTCATAGGAATATCTTTCTTTAGGTTGGGAAAGTTTTCTTCTATAATTTTATTGAATATATTTTCTGGGCCTTTGAGCTGTAAATTTTCTCCTACCCTTATTATTTTTAGGTTTGGTCTTTTCATGCTGTCCCAGATTTCCTGAATGTTTTGTTTTAAGAATTTGTTGGATTTGCTGTTTTCTTTGATCAATGCATTTATTTCCTCTATAGTATCTTCAGCATCTGACATTCTTTCTTCTATGTCTTGCATTCTGTTGTTTATACTTGTCTCTGGAGTTCCTGTTTGTTTACCCAGATTTTCCATATCAAGCCATCCCTCAATTTGTGTTTTCTTTATTGCCTCCATTTTGGTCTTCAAGTCTTGAACTGTTTCCTTACCTGTTTTATTGCTTTTTCTTGGGTTTCTTTGAGGGATTTATGAATTTCTTCTAACTTTTTGTTTGTCTTCTCTTCCATTTCTTTAAGGAACTTTTTCACTTCCTGTTTAATGGTCTCCATCATTTTCATAAGGTTATGTTTAAAGTCAATTTTTTCTACTTTTTCTGGGTTAGGATGTTCAAGTCTTCCTGTTGGGTATTCTCTGGATTCTGGTGTTATCACGTTGCTTTTCAGGATGTTGGAGGAATTATTGTATTGGCACCTGCCCATGTCTTTCTGGATACCATCCCCCAGCACAGGAGCAGGATTTCTTGCCAGGTTCCAAGGAACTTGAAGACAAATAGAGTAGTTTTCAGGATCCTATCAGCATGGGAGCAGGGAATCTTGCTGGGTTCCAAGGACCTCGCAGACCCAGAATATGGCATTTAAAATGTTTAAGAACTCAGACTTTTTATGACAATGAGATACATCTGCTTCTGGCAGCACCAATCTACTTCAAAAGAAAGATAGACATTGAAGAGGCTCCTTATGGAGTTTGTTAGTCATTTGGGCAAGAAACTCCTCTTGCCTGAATTGCTTGAATGGACTTGCTAGACACACAGATAAATGACTGCTGAAGTTGCATTAAAGAACGTAAGACAGTCCTTTGGGATTCCTGCTTCATGGAAAAGTCTGCTGGATACGAAGGGCCAGTAGGCTTAAGATGGGTGCCTGCAATGACACAATAGAACTTTGGGTGACTGTCAAGGCAGCGAGATGTCTCTGTCAATTCTAGAGTTTTGAAAGTTGCCTACAATGCAATTCCTGTTAACTTAGGTAATATTATATCCTTCTGGAGTCTTTGATGAAGTTTAATAACAGATAGTTATAATTACAGTTTTCCTTAGTTATGATAGAAGATAAATTAGATATAAATATTGTAACCATAACTGTTGCCACATACCTGTTTTGTTATATGAAGTTTTACTATATTAAAGTTAAAAACTTCCTTTTTATTTAGACAGAAAAGGGGAGGTGATGTTTGCTGTGAATATGTTCTAGTGCCATTGTTTAATAAAGAAGCTGCTTTCCCTTAGTGGCTTAACAGAATATAGCCAGGCTGAAAGATCGCTCCTCTTTCTCTCTCTCTCTCTCCCTCTCTCTCTGGCAGAATTAAGTGAGAAACCATGTAGCCAGATGTACCAGACGTACCAGAACCTTGCCAGTAAGCCATTTGATACACAGCTTAATAAAAGTGGGTTCATTTAAGATATGAGTTAGCCAAATATACGCTTAAACTGTTAGCTAAAGAGTACTGCAAACAATATAATTTCTGAGTAATTATTTTGGGTCTAAGCAGCTTGGAACAAATGAGCAGCCTCACAGCAACATAGATATAGTGCAGAGGGCTTTTGTTTTGCCTCAAAGCAGTGTGCTAGACTTTGTTGACTCTCCATGGGAACCTTTACCCTCTCCTAGGAGTAGATGGGGGTTGGGGTTAGGGGAAATTTGAGGGGACAGGAGAAAGGGAGGGAGTGGGAACTGGGGAACTGAGATTGGCATGTAAAATGAGGAAAGGTATTTTTTAAATAAAAATAATAAAAACATCAGTGTTTCTTCATGCAAACTTGTTTCTGTATATGAGTGTGTACAAGTGCATATGGAGACTGTAAGTTTACAACAGATGTCTTCCTTAGTCACTTGACAGTTAATATTTTTGGACAGGGTCTTTCATGGAACCAAGAGCTCACTGACTGAGCTGGGTTGCCTTGCTAGGAAGTTGTAGGTGCCCTCTTGTTTTCATTTCTCCCCTGTACTTGGGTTTCTAGTACACACTACTTTTTACATAGGGGCTGGGCAGCAGAGTCCTACTTGCTTTCACTTTCCCAGTTTAGGGACATCTTCAGGATCTAAGTTAGTCTTTTGTAGGAGGAAGGTCAGAAATTGTCCTGCAAAGAAGTTTAAGTAGGTGTAACATTGGGTTGTGGAGGGTCCAGTGGTCAGGGCCCTGTCATTGTGTGGACAGTGTGGAGTCCCATAAACCAGTGACTCTTATGAAGAGTTAGAGTTAAATGCCCATGATAGTCTGGTTGCCTACCACTCTACCTTTCTTTCTTTTTTTTTCTCCTGTAAGCATTTATTAATGTAAAAGAGGAGTCCAGGAATCTTACACTCTACCTTTCCTATGCAGTTCATAGTCACTCAGGACAGAGAGCCTGTCTAATGGACCAAGTGCCTGCCAAAGCTTCTTTCATTCCATAGGTGGTTTACAGTTGAGCAGTGCCTGCAAACAGTGAGACCTGCAGGCATGGTTTACAGTTGAGCAGTGCCTGCAAACAGTGAGACCTGCAGGCATAGTAACTGCTTCTCTAGGGTCTTTCAATACAGAGATTAGTGCTCTGCTTACCTCTCAGCACTTTAGGGACACCCTCCTTCCTAGATGTTTGCTTAGACTTTGTCAAAGTTTTGGATGGATAGAAGCAATAGAGAGATGTTTACCAAAACAAGCAAACATGATTCTAGCAATGGTTCATCATGGTTAATTGATTTCTAGTTAAAATATTCCTGCATTATCCCCAGGGTCAACTCTTCCCAGATACGTTATTCCCTTGACTCCACAAATAAACTTGAAGTAAATAAAGTCTTGGGTGATTCATTTCTCAACGTGCAGAGCACATAATAGTTGTTGTCTGGAGTAGGTGTTCCCAGGAGAGGTCTAGAATGTAGCTTCTGTGGGAAAGTCCCTATGCTGTCATATTAGTGTTGTTATCTTGGCTCAGTTGGCATGATAGGCCCTTTGTGATGGAGAGGTTTAATTTCTCATGGAGGGTCTCTTCTTTCTTCATGCCTGGCTCATACCAGGCCAAGTTCATTCTGAAGTCTTTAGTGACTTTTTAGAGTCAGAAATGTACTTCTTGAGTGGAACTGCTGAATTTAACCTTAATAGCAGAAGTATAGTATTTATTTATATATAATACAGAGAGCTTTAGTAATCAAATAGCAGGGAAAACTAGATCCCAGTATTTCTTGGCTTTGGGAATATGATGATTGAAACTATATAGCAGTCTTGGTAATCCCTTTTGCCCAACCTCTTGAGCTGGGACAGAAAGGTGACTGCAGTAGAGGCACTGAGTCAGAGAGAACACTCAGCATGGTTGCACTGTCCAACTAGCATGGATGGCAGAAGTCACAATGCTGAGTCCATCCTGGCAATATATCTGAGCAAGATTGTTGTGCTGTTTGCTGGCAAAAGTTCAGAATGTGGATACAGGCTATGAGATTCCTGTTGCTCTTGTGGTGTTGCTATTAGCGTAATTAATGCAGCTTCACTAGCAAGTGATAATGTCCAGAGTTAAAGAAGGACATGTGATGTGTACTAAAGGGAAGACCTGCTTGGCATAATCGTAGCCAATGTGTGTGTGTGTATCATGGTGGTCTCTCCTGATGGCTCCATTGCACAAATGTGCTTGGTCTGACCCCAGTTCACTGCTGAGGAAATTCCAGGTATGGTAATGTTGGGCTTGTAGTATCCTGGAACCGTTACTAGTAATTTATTCAGTGTTAGCAATCCCTTAAGTCACAGGGTGTCACTGATAGAGAGCAGGAGGACAGCTTCCTAGAAGGTAAAAAAATAAAAAAAACTAGGACTTTAAAGAGCCAGAAGAAGAATGGGGAAATGCCAGGACCTCTCTAGAGGAATCAAGAAGCCAGATAATGTAGTACTTCTGATATGGGTATCCACTGAGACCATTGGCAGGACAGAGATGAGGTAAGTGATTGAGAAGTATTTGGCTCAGTATGTATTGGTATATGGGTTCTCTCAACTGCTGAAGCAATCAGAGATAGCAAGAAGAACTATATTCATGTCTCTAAATTTATTTCATTTTATTAATTTTTAAAATTTAATTACTTAATTATTTGTGTGTACATGACCTGTCCATGGTATGTGTATGGAGGTCAGAGGGCAGTTTGGAGGATTTATTTCTCTTCTTTCATCATTTTACCCCTATGGTTTGAGCTCAAACTGTGAAGCTTGGAAGAAGGTTCCTTCATCAAAGAACCATCTTATTGGACTTAAGGTTCATATTAATCCTCATAGGAGGAGACTGAAATACTCACATAATGTAATTGCTGTGAATCTGAGACATCGATATAGCCTAAGAAATATGACTCTTCATTTTTTCAACTGTTCTTTGAAAAATGTGTTTAGTTCTTAGTTCTTTGCTTGAAAACATAAACAATCTGGAATGTATGATGACCTTGATAGATCTCTAGTAAGGGTTGTGTGATACTTTTCCTCAGGAACACACAGCATACTCAGCATCTATTCACCCCAGATTGCAAGAAAGGCCAAAGAAAAGATTATAGCAATGTTCAATTTGGTGAAGCAAGTTTATTGGAATACGGGGCAGTGGTTACTTACAGGAACATGAAGAACCCCAAAGTAGCTTGTATGATACTTTGTTTGTGTTCTGCCAATTAAGACAGATCATAATGAGATCAGAGGGCAAGCTACCCATGAGTTAACTATAGAGACCAGGCAGTGGTGGCCCACACCTTTAATTCCAGCACTTAAGAGGAAGAAGCTGAAATATCAGGTGTTCAAGGCCACATTGGGCTACAATCGATTAAACCAGTCTAAAAGAGAAACAAGGTCAAACAGGAACCTCCATTTGGTCTGAGATTTCATAGGGGTAAGAACTCTTGTAGCTGGCTGCTCTGCTTCTCTGATCTTTCAGCTTTTACTCCTAATATCTGACTCTGGGTTTTTATTAATAAGACTAATTAGATTTGCACACCAATAGCTGCATCATAGAAATCCCATTTATACACTCATGATGATTCATGAGAGCTACTGAGCCCTGGAGCTCTCTGCATGCCCTGCAGCCAGTCCCAACAGTAGAAGAGTCTCTTCTTAGCAAGATGGCTGGCTAGAGTCTCCTGCCCAGCTGTTGTTTACTGTTTTCACATTATTGGGAAGGGACCCTCAAGACTCTTGTGAGTTTCAACTTTCCAAAATATTTGAAGTTTGTTGACTTTCTGTTTCAAGAACATCTTCCCTCTTTCATATTTTAGGGAGTGTTTTAGTTAGGAAGGCATTGCTATAAAACAATAGAGAAGGGGGAAAAACTAAGAAAGACAGTGTACTACTTGCAAGATCAATTTATATTGTTTTGAGTTATGCTTACCATGGAGATTAAGTGGCCAATCTTATTAGTATTCAGATGAGAAGTAGAAAGTACATATAGGAAAGTTTGGCTAATGAATGGCTACAATCCTAATTTATCCTGTCCACGATTCACAATTTGGTAGGCATAAATATATTCAGGAGAGAGATATCTCCTGCTTGTCCTCTAGGGAGTCTGGATAGAGCTGCTTCATTATGTTTTATCTTACTACTCATTTGTGTTTCTTTAAAACAGTGGTTCTAAAGCTGTGCATAACAACCAAGAATATTTACATTACAGTTCACAACCATAGCAAAATTATAGTTAGGAATTAACAATGAAACTAACTTTATGTTGGGGGGGAGTCACTAAACATGAGGAACAGAATCAAAGGGCTGCAGCATTGGGAAAGTTGCGAATTACAACTTTAAACTGCACTTGGGTCTACATGACTCAAGTCATGCTGAGGTGTCACCTCAGCTACCATGTTGGATTTTCTATACAGTGTACATAATCTGGAACTTCACAGTGATGATGACTTTCAAGAAAGTGTTGTAGGTTTCTCTTCTTAAAATATCACTTGGATAACTAGAGTTGTTGCACAACTAGAAATAGGTAGACATGTCTACAAATTGTCCACACATGGCCTAGTACCATGTCCAATGATTATATACAAAAACATTTAAAATATGTACAATAAAGTGAAAAAATTCTTCACATTTTTCCTGAGAAAGGAAGTGCTCACTGTGAAGTTGTGTTTCTTGCATCACACTCTTGTCCTCTCCTGGTTCTCTCAGGGGATGAGGAAAGGAACATGTGTGGGTGGAATCAGACCTCCCTGGAAGACTTCATCCTTCAAGGGCTCTTTGATGATTCCTTCAACCACCTTTGTCTTTTCCTCCTGATCATGCTGGTGTTCCTTACTGCAGTGAGTGGCAACAGCCTCACCATCCTCCTCATCTGTGCTGACCCCCGTCTTCACACACCAATGTACTTCCTGCTCAGCCAGCTGTCCCTCTTGGATCTCATGCATGTCTCCACAACCATTCCCAAGATGGCGACCAACTACCTGTCTGGCAAGCAGTCCATCTCGTTTGTGGGCTGTGCCATCCAGCACTTCATGTACCTGTCTCTTGGTGGTGCAGAGTGTGTCCTCCTGGCTCTCATGTCTTATGACCGCTATGTTGCCATCTGTCACCCCTTACGCTACACTGTGCTCATGAGCAGAAGAGTGGGAGTGATGATGGTTGTCATGTCATGGTTGAGTGGATCTGTGAACTCCCTAATCCACACATTCATCTTGATGAGTTTCCCTTTCTGTGGTTCAAGAATCATCCACCACTTCTACTGTGAACTTCCAGCTGTTTTGAAGTTGGTGTGTGGGAATATCACTCTGTATGAGACCACAGTGTACATCTGCAGCATTGTTCTTCTTCTCCTCCCCATCATTCTTGTCTCTACATCCTACGGATTCATTCTCCACAGTGTCATGCAGATGCGCTCAGCTGGGAGTAAGAGAAACGCCTTTGCCACCTGCAGCTCTCATCTCATTGTGGTTTCTCTTTGGTATGGTGCTGGTATGTTCTCCTATATGAGGCCCAAGTCCCAGCGCACCCCACTGCAAGACAAAGTTGGTTCTGTTTTCTATAGCATCATCACTCCCACTCTTAATCCCCTGATTTATACTCTCAGGAATAAAGATGTTGCCAAGGCTCTGAAGAGAGTGCTGAGGAAGGACATTGTTGCCTAGGGACTGCAATTGTAGTTCCCCGAATACATTGTTTAGTAGAATATACTCCTTACGTTGATCAGGGAAAAACACTAAGACTTTTAAAATTCAGATTCCTGATGCTCTTTGAGGAAGACATAGGTGAAGTTTTAGCCTCTAATCTCACTATTATATTATTTCTTCCAGCATACCTTCTGTACATTTTAAGTAAGCTGTTAGAGAAGTTGCAGACAATATCAAAATATTAATGTAGTGGAGTTCATACAGTGCTGTAGCTCAGTTGGTAAATACTTGTTATGTAAGCTGAGCTGTGTCCTACCCCATAACTTGTGCAGAGAGCCAGAAATGGTGGTAAAATCTTGTAATACTAGTGTTGTAGAAGTGGTGACAAGCTGCTACAAGTCTAGCCACCCTATCTCAGTGGGCATTTTCACATCAGGGAGGTTCAAAGAGGGTGGGTGGGACCAGAAGTCTACACACACACACACACACACACACACACACACACACACACACAAAATGCATGTTGACTTGGGATAGAATAGAGAGAAATTCATTGATAGAGGCAGAAACAGATAGACAGATAGACAGAGGAATAAAAAGGTAAAGAAGACACACAAAGGCCAGTGGAACTGAAAAAAAATGACATGGTAGTAAAATAAGGGTCTTTTATACTTATTTTTTTATTAATTGAAAATAGGTAAACCATGCCAAAAGAGTGTCAAATTGGGTCACTGCGGTAGTTTTTATATAATTGGCCCCCACAGACTCAAGTGTTTGAAAGCTTGGCCTATAAGGAGTGAACTGTTAGGAGGTATGGCCTTGTTGGATGAAGAGCTTCACTGTGGGGAGCTTTGATGTCTCATATGCTCAAATAATGCCTTGTTTGGGGCCCAATTCACTTTCTGTTGCCCATGGATCAAGTTGTAGAACTCTCAGCTCTTCTCCAGAGCCATGTTTGCCCGCATGCCACCTTGTCTGCTATGATGATAGTGGAAGAAACTCCTGAAAATGTAAGTCACCCCAAAGTCAATGTGTTCCATTGTAAATGTTGCCTCTGTACTGGTGTTTCCTCACAGCAATAGAAATCCTAACTAAGACAGACACATTGCTTATTATTGAAAGTGTGTAGATTAAAGCAAATTTTAGAAGAAAGGGTGGATGTGCTCCAGCAAGATGGTTCAAAATGAAAATGTGCTTGCTTCAAAGGTGTTGACAGTTCACATTTGATCTGCAAAATTCACATGGTCTGAGGGGGAGTATTGACTCCTGACAGCTGTTTTCTGACTTCCACATGTATGTGATAGTATTTGCCCACCCCCACACACATTCATGAAGTAATAAACAAAGAATAAGCATATATGGTAAGAAAGCCATATTTGTAGACTCTTAAATTTTGTTTCACTTAGTAGACAAGAATCTTAAAGGGGAAGAGGTGATGCCTCAGTGGGTAAAGAAACTTGCTGCCAAGTCTGATGACATGATTTCAAGCCTCAGGACCCACATGATGGACGTGACGTGGGATTTCCTTCTGTATGCTAAGCCACAGTCACATGGCGATACACAGATTATAGAAATTGGTTAAATTAATATGTAAGAGTTAGCCAATAAGAAGCTAGAGCTAAGGGGGCAAACAGTGATTAAAATAATACAGTTTCTATGTGATTATATTGGGGCTGAGTAGATGGGAACCAACAAGTGTCCCCCCTTTTCACAACAAATTTGCATGCCTACATGGTGGACTAAATCCATGTAAAACCTGAGAAGATTTGAAAAGGAACTCTATACACTAAAAAACAAAGTTTAGCTGCATTTATTTTACCTAATGGGCTTTGCTTGCTGGTGGCATGCTGTGGCTCCTAGGTATTCCTAATTCAGTGGTAGCTTTTAAGAAAGCCATGGGTTTGAAATGTTGGCCTTATGGGCCATGCTGCTGGTGTGAACTCTGACTCTTTCTGGAGGTCTGGCTATGGAGCACTTGAATGGGGTTTGTGGGGGCTTGGGTGCTTGTGTGCCCTGTTGAGAAATTAGCTGAGACCATGCCCACAGCTCAGCGTTTTCTGCCTGGGCAGGTGGTAGGATCAGGATTACTAGGAGTGCACAGGCAGGAGAGCATGGTGGGTTCCTGCCTCCATACTCAGAGGTATTTCCAGGCTGCACAATGCTCTGCATGGCATATTTAGCTATTACTCAGATAAAAAGGGTTTATGTGCTGCATGTTCATTCTCAGAGTTAAAGTATTGAGCACGGCTCCTACCTGGCAGTCCCAGAGCTGTCAGTAATGGTATTTTGAAAGTGGAGAGAGGCAGAACCAGCATCCAGAACTGCTGTAAACAAGCTTCTTAAAATTTTAAAAGCTCTTCACGATAGTAAAGTATTACAGATACACAATAGGACAGATTCAGATATAAAAGACCTCTAAATGGGTCACAGTGTTGGATAAATGTACATAGGCTTAGGAGAGAGAAGAAAAAAAGAGTATAGAGAGTTATAAAAAGAAGTATATAGCTTATAAAAAATAATAAAACAAAGTCTTTAAAGAGACAGTGTACAAACGGTCAGAAGTTAAAGTAGTAAAGATAATAAGATAAATATTAAAATGAATAGATTTAAGACAAATAAGCCATGTAAAGATCGAAAATTCATAGAGAGTCTGGATTATGTATATTATTGTATTTTCTTTGAACTTTTTGACTGTGAAGGAGCTAAGTAACATATATATACTTTAAAGTTATCTTGACTTCAAAATTTGGGTCTAAAGATATGTTGTTTTGGAAAAGAGGTTCTTCTTTTGTTTTCACAGAGGATGAGAACTTGTGGAATCCTCCCAGACTAATGTGGTGGGATGGACCAAGATCCCCTGAAAGGTTGCCATGCACACCCCCCAAAAATTATTTCACCCAAGTGCTGACTGAGATGAACCTAGCACATAGGATATGCCATGAAAGACCTGTTTAACAGTGCCCCCAATCAGCAGGAAATAGTCTGGACAACTATGCCCAAATTTCCATATACTGTTTATAAATATTTATTTATATTTAAATGGGGATACGCTATGGAGATGGATACTTTGCATTGGTATGGATCTTGGTTTCTTTATACAAATTTAAGGTCAATTTTATTATATGTATATTTCTCCTCTTGATTAAGGTATTGTGTTTCTGCAGCTCATTTAAAGATACAATGTATAATTAAGAAATACAGAGTAAAAAAATCATTAATAATAGTCAAGCTTGTAGTCATGTTAGTTAGGTTTTCTAGCTATATAGAGATATATTTCAGTTAGATAGGTATTCTTCAAATCTTTTGGAGACCTTCAGAGTATGGCATTTAAAATGTTTACATTATTAACTTAAGACGTTTCATGATAATGAGACACATCTGTTCCTGGCAGCACCAATTACTTCAAGAGGAAGATGGGCATCGAAGAGGCTGCTTATGGAGTTTGATAGCCATTTGGCCAAGAAACTGCTCTTGCCTGGACTGCTTGATGAACTGGACATGCAGGACCCACAGAGAAACGACTGCTGAGCTTGCCTAAAGGTAAGATGATCTTTTGGAGTTCCTGCTCATGAAAGAGTCTGTTAGACATTCTGCAGGATACAGAAGAAAGTGACTGACAGTGGACCTGTCTTTGAAATTTCTTGCTTCGTGGAAAAGTTTCCTGAATAGCATGGGCCTATAGGCTGAAGATGGATGCCTCAATGATACAAAGAACTTTGGGTGACTGTCTAGGCAGTGAGATGTCTCTGTCAATTCTAGAGTTTTGGAAGTTGCTTACAGTGCACTTCCTGTTTACCTAGGTAATAGTATATCCTGCTGGAGTCTTTGATAGAGTTGAAGAATTGATAGTTATAGTTTTCCTTAGTTATGATAAAAGATAAAATAGATATAAATATTGTTAACTGTATTTCTTGCTTGACACCTGCTTTTTTAAATTTATTTATTTATTAAAGATTTCTGTCTCTTCCCCGCCACCGCCTCCCATTTTCCCTCCCCCTCCCTCAATAAAATCCCCCTTCCTTGTTAGCCCAAAGAGCAATCAGGTTTCCCAGCCCTGTGGGAAGTCCAAGGACCACCCACCTCCATCCAGGTCTAGTGAGGTGAGCATCCAAACTGCCTGGGCTCCCACAAAGCCAGTTCGTGCAGTAGGATCAAAAACCCATTGCCATTGTTCTTGAGTTCTCAGTAGTCCTCATTGTCCACTATGTTCAACGAGTCCAGTTTTATCCCAGGCTTTTTCAGACCCAGGCCAGCTGGCCTTGGTGATCCTAGAGAAGCTAAATAAGAAGGAGAACCCAAAGAAAAACATATAGGCATCCTCCTGAATATTAACCTTCATCAGGCGATGAAAGGAGACAGAGAGAGAGATCCACATTGGAGCACCGGTCAGAAATCTCAAGGTCCAAATCAGGAGCAGAAGGAGAGAGAACACAAGCAAGGAACTCAGGACCGCGAGGGGTGCACCCACACACTGAGACAATGGGGATGTTCTATCGACACCTGTTTTGTTATATGTAATTTTACTATATTAAAGTTAAAACCTTCCTTTTTTATTTAAACAGAAAAGGGGAGGTAATATGGGATTTCCCTCTATATGCTGTGATTACCATTAATGAATAAAGAAACTGCTTTGGGCCTATAACAGAGCTATAGGGGAACAGATCTAGGCTGGGAAAACTAAACAGAATGCTGGGAGAAAAGAGAACTGAGACAGAGAAAAGCCGTGCAGCCCTGCAGGAACCAGACGGAACTTTACCCGGTAAGCCACAACCACGTGGCAATACTCAGATTAATAGAAATGGGTTAAATTAATATGTAAGAGTTAGCCAATAAGAAGCTAGAGCTAAGGGGCCAAGAACAGATTTAAATAATACAGTTTCTGTGTGATTATATTGGGGCTGAGCAGTTGGGAACCAACAAGTGGCCTCCTACTACATGGAAGGTTGTCCTTCGACCTTCAAGTCCACAATATAAATAAAATTAATAAAAACTTACTCTCATCAAAATGAATTCAGAGAGAATGAATAAAATATTTTGTATTTTTTTTTGAGGCTGGGTATAACCATTCATCTTTGGCTGGTTTGGCACTCACTGTGCAGGCCAGTCTGGTTTGATCTCAGAGGTCAACTGGCTTTGACATCCAGAGTACTGGGATTAAAGGATTACATATCATGCCTGACCATGTTTTGTGTGTTCTTAGTAAAGAAATGAATGCACAATTTTTATAATGTGTGTTAAATCACACAGATATTTACTGGTGTCTGTCATCAGCCAAGTGCTTTGGTGGGTTTCTGGGATTTGTCTTTATAAAATCCCTCATCCTTTTGGGATGCTTCTGATTTATTTCTTCTTCAGCGAACCTGCAACACACAAAATAGGGATATAAAGATCCATTATTCCAAAGCCCCCCAAATCCTTTGTATTTTCTGCAGATCCATTGTTTCCTTTTGATTTGAAATCAGATGCATTTGAATTAGAATCTTTTACGCACAACACTACAGAATAGGATAAATTTACCTCCCTATGCCTCAGCAATCTTATATAACTGGCTTATAAAATAAATCTTTTATATAAAATACAGATGTCTGAGATTCTGTGTTCATTTTGGTTTGAATTCTGGGCAAGAGACATGAAATCTGAACATCATCATTGGAGAATGATTTTACTGAAGGGGCACTGGGAATAAGGCAGAGTTGGATGAGCTCTGTCGAAGCTTGGATTGGCTTGGATTGAAATGGCTCAATTTCTAAATGCTAGCTGAGGAAGCCTGAGGATATAAGTTCAACACTCCAGAACCAAGGTACAGAAAGGTGTTGTTTGGACTCTTAAAACCCTAGTGCAGGTTTAAATTTGTACAGCCAGTTTGGAAATCAATAGAATGGCTTCTCAGGAAATTGAAAGTCAATATACCCCAAGAACCTTAACTATTCCTGGGCATATACCCAAAGGACCCTTCATCATACCACAAGGGCATTTGCTCATCCATGTTAATATTAGCCTTATTCTTAATATCCAGAAACTAGAAACAACTTACATGTCCCTCAACTGAAGAATGGACAAGTAAATAGTGGCACATTTACACAATGGAATATTACTTAGCTGTTAAAAAAGGACATCTCGAAATTTTCAGGCAAATGGATGGAACTAGACAACAATTATCCTGATTGAGGTAACCCAGACCCAGAAAGATTAACATGAATTGTACTCACTTATAAGTGGATATTAGCTGTAAAGTAGGGTATGCCTATTCTATAATCTGCACACCCAGTGAAGCTAAGTAACAAGGAGGGCTTAAGGGGGAGCATTGTATGAATCTCCATGGGAATGGGAAATGGAATAGACATTATAAGTGGGGTAGGGTGTGGGCTGTATAGGAACAGTAGGGTGTAGTACGATCCTAATTGGTTTTAGTAATAAAAACTCAGAGTCATTTATTAGGGAATGAAAGCTAAAAGATCAGAGAAGCAGAGCAGCCAGCCACCAGAGTTCTTACCTCTCTGAATGTCCAGATCAAATAGGCAAGATCTTGTCTCTATGAATGCTCAGACTGAATGCCCTGAGCTCCTGTCCTCTCCCACCTTATTTTCCTCTCTCTGCCAAGCAGTATCACTCCTGTCTCCACCCCCCCTAGTGCTGGGATTGAAGGCATGTGATCCCAAGCACAGGGATTAAAAGTGTGAGTCATCACCATTTCACTCTGTTTGTCTTTGAGACTGGATCCATTTTGTATATCCCAGGGTATCCTTGAATTCCCAGAGATCTGTCTGCCTCTGCCCCCTCCCCCCCGAGTGCTGGAATTGAAGTTGTGGGCCACCACTGCCTGGCCTTATGGCTAACTAGTGGCTTCTTTCACACTCTGATCCTCAGGAAAGCTTTATTTGTTATAGCACAAACAAAATACCACCACTGGAGGGATCATGTAGAGGAAGGATGGTGGTAGAGCATACGAGAGACGACTGGGACTGGGTGTTCTCAGGACAAACTAGAAGCCTAGTCCAATGTAAATTTCTGGGAATCTATGAAGGTGACCCTAGCAACAGAGGGTGCGGAGCCTGAACTGGCCATCTCCTGTAACCAGACAAGATTCCAGTGGAGGGAGGGATTGGAATACCAAATCAGCCGCATAACCTTCAACCTGTAAATCTATCCTACCTACGAGATGTGTTGGGGTGTAGGTGGCACAGACGTGTGAGTGCCCAACCAATGACTGGCTCATCTTGAGACCCATGCCACAAGAGGGAGCCAACCACTGACACTGCTTGGAGGGCCAGGACACAGAGGCTAGTCAGCCCAGAGACCTACGCTAGAATCCAACACGAATGACAAAAAAAATCAACAAAATGTTTTCAAATGGTATTCTGCTATACTCATAGATTGGTGCATAGCCCAATTGTCATCAGAGAGACTTAACCCACCAACTGACGGAAACAGATTCAGAGACCCATAGCCAAACATTATGCAGACCTAACTGCAGAAGAGGGTGACGAATGATTTTAGGAGCCAGTTGGGTCAAGGATACCACAAGAAATCCAGAGAATCAAGTAAGCTGGGCTCACAGGGGCTCACAGAAACTGAACCTACTGAACTGGCCCTCTGCATATATATTACAGTTGTGTAACATGGTGTCCTTGTGGGACTCCTAACAGTTGCAGCATAATGTGGGAATGTCATATATCAATCTGTTGATTTCATTGGTTAAGCAATAAATAAACTGCTTGGCCCTGATTGGTTAGAATATAGGTGGGTGGAGTAAACAGAACAAAATGCTGGGAGGAAGAGGAAGTGAGCTCAGAAATCATGCAGCTCCTCTCAGAGCCAGACAGCGATGAAGCTCCAACCCAGGATGGACGTAGGCTAGAATCTCCCCGGTAAGCACACCTTGGGGTGCTACTCACCTTATAAGAAATGGGCTAGTCCAGGTGCGAGAGTTAGCTGTGGAGAGGCTAGATATAATGGGCCAAGCAGTGATTAAAAGAATACAGTGTCTGTGTAATTATTTCAGGGCATAAGCTAGCAGGCGGCCGGGGTGCTAGGGACGCAGCCCCACCACTCCAATTACTACAGCAGCAGGGCCTGTTTCTGAAAACTTTTGGTGCTTTTGGAACTTTCCCTCTCATACTAGGTTACTTTTACCAGCCTTCAAATTGATATGCCGTGTTTGGTTGATATTCATGGGAGGTTCACCCTCCTTTGAATAGAAGTAGAGGAGAAATTGATGGCATTCAGAGGAGAGCTGGGAGGGGAGAGACTGGCAGAGAGGAAGGAAAATCAGTTTTTTTTTTTTTTTTTTTTTTGGTTTTTCGAGACAGGGTTTCTTTGTGGTTTTGGAGCCTGTCCTGGAACTAGCTCTTGTAGACCAGGCTGGTCTCGAACTCACAAAGATCCACCTGCCTCTGCCTCCCAAGTGCTAGGATTAAAGGCGTGCGCCACCACTGCCCGGCGGAAAATCAGTTTTAAAATTTTATTTGACACACACACACACCAATTCCATAGAAACACAGTCACGGAAACCATAATGTAGTATGTAGTGGTTTGAAAGAAAATGACCTCCAAGCAGAGTGGGACTATTAGGAGGCCTTGTTGGAGGTTGTGTATTATTGTGGGGTTAGTCATTGAGGTTCTTTTATGAAGTTTCACTCAGTGTGTCAGTAAGTTATCTTCCTATGGCCTCTGAGTAGGTCTCTTGGTTCCAGCATCACATCTGCCTGCGTGCCACCATGCTCCCTTTACGACAACCTCTGAAATGTAAGCAAGCCCTTCTAATCATTGCCATGGTCATGGTGTCTCTTCACAGCAACAGTAAACCTTAACTAAGAATGTAATATGTAAGCAAAAACCAGCATGACAAAGAATGGACAAACAGAGCAATAGGACACTAAATCTTGAAATACACCTTTGAGTTCACTTCCTGTTGGTCATCTACTTTTGGCAGAAGTGTGTATTTACCAAGGGAGATGCCATTAGAGATCATTATTTTTTATTTTGAGAGCAGTGCAATTGCAGATTACTTCATGGATACAGTTGAGAACTCACATTCCTTCCCCTCTCGGGTCTGGTACCCATGTGGCTTGAACCTGCATAGGCCCTGTTCATGCTGCTGCAGTCTGAGTTCACAGATACATCAGTCCTGTTGAGTCAGGAAGACACTCTTTCCTTGGTATTGCCCATCAGCCCCGGCTCTTACTCTTCTTCTCCCTCCTCTTCCACACAGCTCCCTAACCTTGAGTGGAGGGGTTCTATAAAGACATCTCATTTAGGACTGAACATTATAAAGTCTCTCAGTCTCTGCACATTATCCTGAGTCTCCATGTTATCTCCCACCTAGTGCAGGAGGAAGCCTCTCTGATGATGGCAGAGCTTGGCACTGATGTATGGGTCAGCAGAATCCCTAGGAATCATACTACTGCTGTGTTCCTATAGAAGAACAATAGTGGTTTTTTTTTTTGTTCCTTAGCTTATCTAATCTCGGATTCTTGGCCATACAGGAGTGTCAGGTGTGGGCTACATCTTGTGGAGTGTTAAATGGATGGAGCTAGAAAAATTCCATTCTGGGTAAAGTAACCCAAAGTAACCCAAAGACAAATGCCAGATTTAAAGAGAAGACATATGGAGACACAGAGGGGAGACAGCTATCTATAACTTAGGGAGAGGGCCTGCAGGTAGGCTGTTCCCAATACCCCTACCCATCAACTGGACCCTGTAAGTTACCGGTCCCACTCAGCTCCTAAGGTCTCCTAACCCCCACAAACTCAGAGGAACTCAAGCACTGAGACTGGACAGAGAGGACCCAGAGAGGAACTTTGAAGCACAGGCTACAACTGCATAGAGAGTACTAGGAGGTAAGTGATCACCTACCCAGTTAAACACTCAACTCTCAACTTTCTAGGCCCTTGGTACTGGGGCAAAACCCTGGGCCCCTCTCCCAACTGCCTCAGCCTCTAGCCAATCAGCAGACAAGCTTCCTGCAGGTAGGCTGCTCCAAGTCCTTCACCCAATAAATCAGAACATCTAAACTATAAGACCCACTCTGCCCCCAAATCCTCCTTTCCCCCATGACCTCAGAGGAACTCTGAAACACAGGCTGTAACTGCACAGAGATGACAAGAGGTGAGGATCACTCAACCAGCCTGAACACCACACTGTCTAGGCCTTTGATATCAGGGCAAAATCCTGGGCTTCTCCCTCACCTGCATCAGCCTCTCTAGTCAGACAGCAGTCAAGCTTTCTGCAGATAGGCTGCTCCACCCCCCCCCCCCCCCACCATTGATTGGATCATGTAAGCTAAAGTCCCACTGCACAGAGCAGAACTAGAGAGCAGAGCAAGAGAGCAAAGCAAGAGAGACCTCATTGGCTCCCTGAGACACAGACAGCTATAGTAAAGAGTAGACCAAGAACAGTACCCAAAGAAACAGTCAGCAACTGAAAGGATTGTACCAAGAGGCAAGACACTGCCAACGCAACATGGTAACACCATATTCCAGTGGTCATACAATAGGAAGACTTTAACATCCTAACCCAGAAAAGCAGAAGAAAACAATTTTAAATGTAATTTTATAAGGACCTTTAAAGAGAAAATGAAAAATTCTCTTAAAGAAATGGAGGAAAAGACAAAAAATTGAAGAAATTAATAATCTCTTAAAGAAACTCAAGAAAACAGCTGAAGCAAAGACTTCAAACAGTTCAAGACTTGAAAACTAAAATAGGGGCAATAAAGAAAACACATATGAAGGGTATTCTGGAAATTCACAATCTGGGTTAATGAATGGAAACTACAGATGCAAGCATAACCAACAGAATACAAGACATGGAAAAAGACTCTCAGGCATTGAAGATACTACAGAGGAAACAGATTCACTGCTCAAAGAAAATGTTAAATCCAACAAATTCTTAACAGTAAACTTCCAGGAAATCTGCGACACCATGAAAAGATCAAATCTAACAATAACAGGTATAGAAGAAGGAGAACTCCATTCAAAGGCACAGAAAATATATTAAAAAAATCATTTAAGAAAACTTTCCCAACCTAAAGATGGACATTCCTTTGAAGGGACAAGAAACTTACATAACACCAAATAGACTGGATTAAAAAAGTCTCCTTACCATATAGTAATCAAAACACAAAAAATACAGGATGAAGAAAAAATATTTAGAACTGAAAAGGGAAAAGGCCAAGTAACATACAAAGGTAGACCTATCAGAACTACGATCAATTTCTAATAGAAACCATAAAAGCCAGAAGGTCCTGGACAGATGTGCTGCAGACACTATGAGCTCACGGATGCAAGGCCAGACTACTATACCTAGCAAATCTTTCATTCACCATTAATGGAGAAAATAAGATATTCCACGACAAAACCAGATTTAAACAATACCTATCCATAAATCTAGCCCTACAAAAAGTACTAAAAGGAAAGCTCCAAACCAAGGAAGCTAACAGCACCCACAAAAACACAGGAAGCAGATAACCTCACACCAACAAACCCCAAAGAAGGGAAAGACACAAACACTATCACTGAAAAATAACAGGAATTAACCATCAGTGGTCATTAGTATCTCTTTATTTTATTTTTATTTTTTTAAATTTATTAGATTAAAAAAATACCAATTCAAGTTCCCACTCCCTCCCTCCCCATTTCCTCCACATACCCTTCCACCCCACCCCCATTCAATCCTCAGAGAGGGTAAGGCATATTACGTGGTGGAAGTTTCAAGGCCCTCCCTACTATATCCAGGCTGAGCAAGGTATACTTCCAAAGAGAATAGGATCCCCAAAAGCTATTACATACAGTAGAGATAAATCATACAGGTTCCACTGCCAGTGGAACCTCAGTCGGCCCCAGCAATTCAACTGTCGACCACATTCAGAAGGACTAGTTTGGTCCTATTCTTGTACCTTCCCAGTCTGGGTGGAGTTGGTGAGCTCCCATTAGCTCAGGTAAACTGTTTCAGTGGGTGAACCCATCATGGTCTTGACTTCTTTGCTCATATTCTCATTTCTTCCACTCTTCAACTGGACTTTGGGAGCTCAGTCCAATGCTCCGATGTGGATCTCTGCCTCTGTTTCCATTAGTTGCTGGATAATGGTTCTATGTTGATATTTAAGTTATTCATCAGTCTGACTACAGGGCAAGTTAAGATTGGCCACCCTCTCCTTTATTGCTTAGGGTCCTATCTGAGGTCATCCTTGTGAATTCCTGGGAACTTCTCTAGAACCAGGTTTCTGAAAACCCTATAATGGCTCCCTCAATCAAGATATCTCTCTTGTGAATTCCTGGGAACTTCTCTAGAACCAGGTTTCTGAAAACCCTATAATGGCTCCCTCAATCAAGATATCTCTTTCCATGCTTTCATTTCTCCTGTCCTTCCTCCATCACGACTATCCCATTCCTTCAAGTTCTCCTCAACCCCCCCTTTCCTCTCCTTTTCCCTTTCTACACTACCTTCTCCCACCACCCCCATGCTCCCAATTTTATCAGGCGATTTTGTTTGTTTCCAATTTCTAGGTTGATCTATGTATGTTTTTCTTTGGGTTCAACTTATTACTTAGTTTCTCAAGGGCACAAACTATAGGCTCAAAATCCTTTGTTTATAGTTAGTATCCACTAATGAGTGAGTACATACCATATTCATCTTTTTGGGTCTGGGTTACCTCACTCAGAATAGTGTTTCCTAATTCCATCCATTTGCATGCAAAATTCAAAATGCCATTTTTTTAAACTGCTGAGTAGTACTCTAATGTGTAGAAGTCCCAGCATTTTCTATATCCATTCTTCAGCTGAGGGGCATCTAGGTTGTTTCCAAGTTCTGGCTATTACAAAGAATGTTGCTATGAACATAGTTGAACAAACGGTTTTGTTGTATGATTGAGCATCTTTTGGGTATATGACCAAGAGTGGTATTGATGGATCTTGAGGTAGATTGATTCCAATTTTCTGAGAAACTGCCATACTGATTTCCAAAGTGGTTGTATAAATTTGCATTCCCATCAGCAATGGATGAGTGTTCCCCTTACTCCACACCATCTCCAACATAAGCTATCATTGGTGTTTTTGATCTTAGCCATTCTGACAGGTGTCAGATGGTATCTCAGAGTTGTTTTGATTTGCATTTCCCTGATGGCTAAGGATGTTAAACATTTTCTTAAGTATCTTTTGGCCATTTGAGATTCTTCTGTTGAAAATTCTCTGATTAGTTTTGTACCCCATTTTTAAATTGGGTTATTTAGAATTTTATTGTCTAATTTTTTGAGTCCTTTATATATTTTGGAGATTAGTCCTTTGTCCGACATGGGGTTGGTGAAGATCTTTTCCCATTCAGTAGGCTGAATTTTTGTCTTATTGACTGTTTCCTTTGGTTTACTAAAGCCTCACAGTTTCTGAATATCCCATTTTTTTTTAATCATTGCTCTCAGTGTCTGTGCTACTTGGGTTATATTTAGGAAGTGGTCTCTCATGCCCAAACATTGAAGTCTACTTCCTACTTTCTCTTCTATCAGGTTCAGTGTGGTTAGATTTATTCTGAGGTCTTTATTCCATTTGAACTTGAGGGTGGGTTTTTTTTTTGTTGTTGTTGTTGTTTTGTTTTTCAAGACAGGGTTTATCTGTGGCTTTGGAGCCTGTCCTGGAACTAGCTCTTGTAGCCCAGGCTGGTCTCAAAATTACCTCTGCCTTTCGAGTGTTGGGATTAAAGGCACGTGTCACCACCCGGGTTGGACTTGAGTTTTGTTCATGGTGATAGATTTGGATCTACTTGCATTCTTCTACATGTTGACATTTGTTGAAGATATTTTCTTTTTTCCATTGTATAATTTTATCTTCTTTATCAAAAATCAGGTGTTCATAGGTGTGTGGATTAATATCCATGCCTTTGATTCAATTTCATTGTTCAACCTTTCTGTTTTTATGCTAATACCAAGCTGTTTTCATTACTGTAGCTTTATAATATAGCTTGATGTCAGGGATTGTGATGCCTCTGGAAGTTCCTTTATTGTACAGGATTATTTTTGCTTTTCCATATGAGATTGATCAAATCAAAAAAATCAGTAAAACTCCTACATACAAATGATGAAACATCACCCTTCACAATAGCCACAAATAACATAAAATATCTAACCAAATATGTAAAAGACCTGTACAAAAGATCCTTAAATCTATGAAGAAAGAAATTGAAGGAGATATCAGAAAATGGAAAAATCTCCCAGGTTCTTGGATTATTAGGATCAACATAGTAAAAATGGCAATCCTACCAAAAGCAATCTATAGATTCAATGCAATTCTCATCAAAATCCCAACACAATTCTTCACAGACCTTGAAATAACAATACTCAATGTCATATGGAAAAACAAAAAACTTAGGATAGCCAAAACAATCCTTTAGAATGAAGGAACTTCCAGAGCTATTACCATCCCTGACATCAAGCTCCACCATACCTGTAGAGGTATGGTAATGAAAATAGACTGTTATTGGCATAAAAACAGAAAGGTGGACCAATGGAATTGAATCAAAGAACCTGATATTAATCCACACATCTGTGAAAAATCAGGTGATTTTTGACAAAGAATCTAAAATTATACAATGGAAAAAGAAAAGCACTTTTAACAAATGGTGCTGGCATAACTGGATGTCAACATGTAAAAGAATGCAAATAGATCTGTATTTATCCCAGTGCACAAAACTCAAGTCCAAATGGATTAAAGGCCTCAATATAAATCTGATCACACTGAACCTGATAGAAGAGAAAGTGGGAAGTAGCCTTCAGTGTGTGGGCACAGTAGACCACTTCCTAAATATAACACCAGTAGCATAAACACTGAGAGCAACAATAAATAAACTACTGAAACTGAGAAGCTTCTGTAGAGAAAGATATACAGTCAATAAGATAAAAAGGTAGCCCATTCAATGAGAAAAGATCTTCACCAATTCCACATTGGACAGAAGGTTAATCTCCAAAATATATCAAAAACTCAAGAAATTAAATGCAAAAATATCAAATAATTCAATTTTTAAATGGGGGACAGAACCAGAGAGAGAATTCTCAACAGAATAATCTCAATTGGCAAAAAGACACTTCAGGAACTGTTCAACATCCTTAGCCACCAGGGAAATGCTAATCAAAACGACTCTGAGATACCATCTTATACCTGTCAGAATGACAAAGATCAAAAACATCAATGATATCTTATGCTAGAGAGGATGCTGACTAAGGGGAATACCCATCCATTGCTGGTGGGAAATCAGTATGACAGTTTCTCAGAAAACTGGGAATCATCCTACCTCAGGACCGAGTAATACCACTCTTTGGCATATACCCAAAGGATGCTGAATACTGCTACAAGGATATTTGTCCAAATATGCTCATAGCAGCATTATTTGTAATAGCTAGAACCTGGAAACAAACTAGATGCCCCTCAACTTAAGAAGAGATAAAGAAAATGTGGTACATACAAAACAATGACATCCTGAAACTTGCAGGAAGATCAGTTGAACTAGAACAAAACCATCAACCATCCTGAGTGAGTTATCCCAGATCCAGAAAGATGAGCATGGTATGTAGTCACTCATAAGTGGATGCTGTGTAAAGGATAACTGGCCTATAGTCCACAACACTAGAGAAGCTAAGTAACAAAGAGAACCCTAAGAGAAACATACATAGATCCCCCTAGGATGGGCAGATCTCCTGAGAAAATTTGCAGCATGGGGTGAGAGCAGAAGGGAGGGCAGAAAAGGAGGAGGAGGGAAGAAGGGAAAGGATGGAGAACTTGAGGGAACATGGTAGTCAAGAGGGGAAAAGAACAGAGATGAGAGCAAGGAAAGAGATATCTTGATTTAGGGAGCCATTATGGGGCTAGCAAGAAACTGGCACTAGAGAAAGTCCCAGGAATCCACAAGGATGACCCCAACTAAGACCCTAAGCCAATGTGGTGAGGGTGCCCACACTGGCCTTGCCCTGTAGTTGGATAGATCTTAAATGTCGCCATAGAACTTTCATCCAGCACCTGATGGAAACAGAGGTAGAGAGCCACAGTGGAACACTGGGCTGAGCTCCTAAAGTCCAATTGAAGAGTAGGAGGAGTGAGAATATGAGCAAAGAAGTCAAGACCATGATGGAGACAACCAGTGAAACAGTTTACCTGAGCTAATGGTAGCTCACCAGTTCTGACTGAACCAGGAAGGAAACAGCATAGGACCAAACTAGGCCCTTGGAATGTAGATGGCTGTTGTATAACTGGAGCAGACTGAAGGGCCACTGGCAGTGGAACCAGGATTCATCCTTACTGCTTGTACTGGCTTTTGGTTACTCATTGACTTTGGAGGGATACATTATTCAGCCTAGATATAGTAGAGAGGACCTTGGTCCTTATCAAAGAAGTGTGCCTTACCTTCTCTGAGAAGTATTGCCTAGGATGGGCAGACAGTGGAAGGGATAGTAGGAGTGGAGGGAGTGGGAACTTGGATTGGTATGTAAAATGAAAAAGATAGTTTCTTTTAAAAACAAAACAAAAAATTTTTAAAACATGTTATGCAGATTACTGTTCTTTCTCCCCCTCTCATCTGCCCATAGGAATGCTGGGATTACAATGCAAGCTACCATGTCTGACTTGTACATGTGTTCTGGGGTACAAACTCAGGTCCTCATTCTGGAGCTGCAGGCAGTTTAATCACTGACCCCTGTCTTCAGTTCCACTGCAATATTCCGGTATCCCTGTTCCTGGTGTATTTTTCCACACAGTAGCTAAAGTAATTTTTTCCAAACACAGATTTCTTTTTCTTATACTTCTTATAGACTTGTTTTTGAGACAGGTTCTTATGTAGATCAATCCGGCTTCAAATGTGCTATATAGGCCAAAGATGACCTCAAACTTCTGATCCTCAGCTTCTTCTTGGAAATACAGGCATGTGACAACACACTTGGCTTATGTGGTGCTCAGAGCTCTATGTATACTAGGGAAGCACTCTATCAACTAAGTTACAGTACCTATGTAGAAAGTTGAACATGACCACGAACACCTATACCCACATTTTTAGGTAGAGGATGAGGAGACAGAATGATCCTTGAGGTTTCCTGGCCAGTTGATCTAGTCACAATAGTAAGCTGTAGGTTCAATCAGAAACTCTAGCTTTCTTTGTAGAAGGAGCAAGGTATCACTTTCAGCTTATACATCTGTGAACACACATGGGCACTCAAAGAAATATGTACACTTTCATAACACATACACACACAGCTACAAGTTGAGCCAGGCACCCTTGGTATCAAAAGTCTGGCAGTTGTACACACAGTGGCAAACCGTGGTTCTTCCAAACTTTACATCCAATTTGGAGATTGATGTGGGAATCACTTCTCAGGTTAGTACTGCAGCAGAAACCAATTTCACTGCTCCCCTTATTCAGAGTGCTATAGTCAGGTTCCATCTTAGAGGTAGTTTACTATTTGCGTCTGAGCAATTTGGGATCCTGGAAAACCAGGAAATAATAATTCAGGGAGCCTTGCATCAGCTTTGGGTGTTGGGAGACAGAAAAAAATATCAGTCTTTCTTTGTGTGTACTTATTGTGCATGAGTGTGTACAAATGCATATGGAGATTGTAGGTTTCTATCAGGTGTCTTCCTTAGGCACTTGACACAATATATATGAGATAGGCTGTGTCATGGAACCTAGAGTTCACTGATTGAGCTGGGCTGACTTGCTGGCAAGTTGTAGGTGTCCTCTTGCTTTCATTTCTCCCCTGTACGTGGGTTTCTAGTACATGCTACTTTTTACATTATGGGATGGGCAGCAAGGAGAGTTCCACCTGTTTCACTTTACCAATTGAGCCACATCTTCAGTACCCAAATCAGTCTTTTGTAGGAAGAAGACCAGAAATTGTCCTGCAAAGAAGATTAACTAGGTGTAAGATTGTGTTGTGGAGGGTCCTGTGGTCAGGCCCTGTCATTGTGTAGAGATTGTGGAGTCCCATAAAAAAGTGACTCTTATGGAGAGTAAGAGTTAAAAGCCTGTCATAGTCTGGTTGCCTACAACTCTACCTTTCTGATGATTCTTATAGCATAGGTTGTTTGCAGTTAAGCAGTGTCTGCAAACACTGAGAGTTGCACGCATATTGACTGATTCTCTAGGGTGTTTCAGTAGAGAGATCTGTAGAAGGAACAGCAGGCTGTGTTCCTGCTGCCCGGCTCCTAGCCCCCTGGCTAGCTTATACCCCAAAATAATTACACAGAGACTATATTCTTTTAAACACTGCCTGGCCCATTATATCTAGCCTCTTCTTGGCTAACTCTCATATCTTGCTTTACCCATATTTAGTAATTTGTGTAGCACCATGAGGTGATGTCTTACCGGGAAAGATTCAGCATGTCTGACCTGCATCCATCTTGGGCTGGAGCTTCATCGCATCTGCCCTGGAGAGGAGAGGCATGGTGTCTGGCTCACTTCCCTTCTTCCCAGCATTTTGTTCTGTCTACTCCACCTACCTAATTTTCTGACCTATCAGGCCAAGCAGTTTTCTTTATTGACCAATGAGAGTAACACATCAACAGATGACCCTCCCACATCATTTCCCCCTTTTCTGTTTAAACAAAAAAGAAAGGCTTTAACTTTAACATAGTAAAATTATAGATAACAAAACAGTTATCAAGTAAGAATTACAGTTACAATATTTATATCTATTTTATCTTTTATCATAACAAAAAACAACTATAACTATCTATCTATTCTTCAACTGCATCAAGGATTCCAGAAGGATATAATATTACCTAAGTAAATGAGAAGTAAGCAACTTACAAATCTCTAGAAATCACAGAGACATCTTGGTGCCTGGACAGTCACCCAAAGTTACTCTGTACCATTGGGGCATCCACCTTTGGCCTACAGGCCCATAGTTTCCAACAGGCATTTCTATGAAGCAGGAAACTTCAAAGACAGTTCAGTCACTATCTGCTGTGTCTTGGAGAATGTCTCACAGACTCTTTCATGAGTTAGGAACCCCAAAAGACCATTTTACCTTTAGGTAAGTTCAGCAGTCCTCTTTCTTCGGGTTCTTTGTGTTCAGTTTATTCAACAGTCCAGGCAAGAGCAGTTTCTTGCCCAAATGACTAAGAAACTCCATAAGGAGCCTCTTTGATGCCCATCTTCCTCTTGAAGTAGATTAGTGCTGCCAGGAGCAGACGTGTCTCATTGTCATGAAAAGCCCTAAGTTATTAAAACATTAAAGGCCATATTCTGTAGTCTTTGAAAGACATGAAGAATGCTTATCTAACTGAAATATATCTCTATATATCTAGAAAATCTAACTAACATGACTACAATCTTGAATATTGATGATTATCCATTAACAACCTATATACATTACATTTTTAAATGAACTATACAATCACAATACCTTAGTCAAGGTCAGAAATACATATAACAAAATTGACCTTAAATTTATATCAACAAAGCAAAACTTATACCAATGTAAATTATTCATATCTATATCATATCCCCCTTTAAATGTAAAAGGATATTTATAAAAATGTTTGGGAATATGGATGCAGTTATTTCTCTCCAAACTGCTTCCTGCTGTATGGAGTGCTGTTAATCAGGTCTGTTAAAGTGTAACCCGTGTGCCAGGTTCATCTCAGTCAGAAGTTGAGTGAAGTAATTTTTTGAGGGTGTTCACAGCAACCTTTCAGGAGGGCGTGGTCTATCATACCATATTGGGATATAAGCAATCCACAGGGTCTCATCCTCTGTGAAAACAAAAGAAGGACTTTTCCAAAGCATCATAAACTTAGATCCAAATTTTGAAGTCAAGGTATTTTCAAAATATCTATCTTGGATTAGTTCAGCAGCATTTATAAACAAATACCTTTTAGCAGCTGTTGCTCCTTCCTCAGCATTCAAACAATACAAAGAGAGCATAATAGCATATAGTATCAAGATTCTCTGTGTATTTTCCATCTTTGTATGGCTTTATTTTAACCTCTATTTCGTATACTTTTACTTTTATTTTTTGAGACAGGTTCTCTGTATATCTTTGTCCTGGATAACTCTGTAGACCAGACTGTCTTTGAAATCTCAGAGATCAGTCTGTCTCTGCCTCTCAGGCATTGGGATTAAAGGTGTGTCCTGCCACACTTTGAAGTCACAGAGGTCAATCTACCTCTGCCCCTTGAAGTCTCAGAGGTCAATCTACCTCTGCCTCCCAAGCGTTGGGATTAAAGGTGTGTACTACCACACCCCACTACTCTCTTTCTTTTCTTTCTTTCTTTTTAACCTTAAAAACTTTAACTTTTAGCCTGAATATATTTTTAACAGACTCTAAATCATTTAGAGGTTTTCTTTGTCTTTGAATCTCTCTTTACTATGTATCTCTCTTTTTCTGACTACATGAGTCTTTAAATTACTGAGCAATATAGGTAGGATTAAAGCAGTGGCTTTGCCAGCTAGATCCATCACATTCCTTAGCTTTCCAGCCTCACAGCAGAGGTACTGGCTGTAGCCATGTTTATCGCCACAACTCTATGGCGTTTCAAGTCCCTGCTAGCAAGCAAGCTGCAACAGTATGTCCACAGACACATTTAAGTCCTCTCTCTATAGCCGGCCCTCCTGCCTCAAAGAGTCAGAGTTTGCACTGGCAGGACAGCCCAGAAAGCTGGCATTTTAAAACAGCACAACTTTTTTTCCTGCTACAGCTGAAAACAAACAAGCATGCAGTCACCTTTTACCAACACCATTTAAGTGTTTCGTGGCAGGACCTCTTAAAAAGCTGCAGGGTTTTGCAGCTAAAGCTGAGCCAGGAAGCCTCTCTTAGATGAGAGCACTTGCTTGCCTCTAGCAAGCAGAGCAGACCCAAGAAATTGATGCTACCAAGAAAACATGCTTTACTCTATTTTTTCCCAAGCTTTCTCAGGATTTCTATGGATTCAGTTGTCCACATCTGGGTGCCATTTGTAGAAGGAGTTGTGGGCTGCATTCCTGCCACCTGGCTAATGGCCTCCTGGCTAGCTTATGCCCCAAAATAATTACACAGAGACTATATTCTTTTAAACACTGCCTGGCCCATTATATCTAGCCTCTTTTTGGCCAACTCTCATATATTGCTTAACCCATATTTAGTAATCTTTGTATGACCACGAGGTAATGTCTTACCGGGAAAGATTCAGCATGTCTGACCTGTGTCCATCTTGGGCTGGAGCTTCATCGCATCTGCCCTGGAGAGGAGAGGCATGGCGTCTGGCTCACTTCCCTTCTTCCCAGCATTTTGTTCTGTCTACTCCACCTAGCTAACTTTCTGACTTATAAGGCCAAGCAGTTTTCTTATTGACCAATGAGAGTAACACATCAACAGATGACCCTCCCACATCAGAGATCAGTGCTTTCCTTGCCTCTCAGCACTCTGGGGACATCACCTTCAGTGATGTTTGCTTAGACAATGTCAAAGGGTTGCATGGAAAGAGTCAAGAGAGAGATAGAGATACATTGCAAAACAAGAAAATATGACTCTAGCAATGATTCATCATGGTTAATTGATTCTTAGTTAGAATACTCCTGCATTATCCCCAGGACCAACTCTTTCCAGATACCTTATTCCCCTAACTCCACAAACAAACTCGAAGTAAAGTCTAAGGTGATTCATTTCTCAATGTGCAGAGCCTTCTGGGGTAGGTGTTCCCAGGAGAGGTCCAGAATGCAGCCTTTGTGGAAAAGTCCCTATGCTGTCAATTTAGTGTTGTCATCTTTGCCCAGTTGGTATTACAGGTCCTTTGCTTGGAGAGGTCTCTTTTCTCATAGATGACTTTCCTCTTTGCTCTTGTCTGGCTCACCAAAGGCCATTTCAATTCTGGTATCTTCAGTGACCTTTGTAGAATCAGAAATGTTCTCCCTGATTGGATCTGCTGATTTCAACTTCAATAACAGAAGTAGAGTATCCATTTATATATAATACAGAGAGCTTTAGGAATCCAAAGAGCAGAGAAAGACAAATCCTAATTTTTCTTGGCTTTTGGAATGTGATGATTGAAACTGTATTGCAGTCTTGGAAATCCTTCCTGCTTATGCTCTTGAGCTGGGATAGAAAGCTGTCTAGAGTAGAGGTTTTGATTCAGAGAGAACTCTCAGAATGGTTGTACTACTGAACTAACATAATTTGCATAAGATCTTTGCTGAGTCTTTTCTGGAAATAATCTGTCTGATCGGGATACAGACCTGAGCAAGAGTGTGGTGCAATTTGTTGGCAGAATTGAGAATGTGAACACAGGCTGTGAGATTCCTGTTGTTCCTGTGATGCTGCTTTTGGGGTAATTAATGCAGCTTCCTAGCAATTGAATATGTCCAGAGTTAGAAAAGAAAATGTGATGTGCACTAAAGGGAAGGGCTGCTTTGCAGAATAGTAGCCAACGTATTGTGTGTCAGGGTGGACTCTCCTGCTAGCTCCATTGTACACATATGCTTGTTCTGACCCCTGGTCTCCGCTGAGGAAATTCCAGGTATGATAATGTTTGGATTGCAGTATGCTGGACATTTTTACTAGTAATTTGATGAATGTCAGCAATCCCTTAAGTCACAGGGTATCACTGATAGAGCACAAGAGGACAGCCTCCATAGAAAGCCGAGAAAAATGTCTTCAAAGATCCCAAAGTAGATTGGGGGAATGTCAGCAACTTCCTCTAGGAATCAAGGAACCAGATAATTGAGTGCTTTTGATAAGGGTATCCAGAGACAATTGGCTGGGCACTGATGTGGTAAGTGATTGATAAGTATGTGTGTTTATAGATCTCCCAGCTGCTGAAGCAATCAAAGATAGTAAGGAGAATTTTATTTGTGCCTCTAAAATTACTTCATTAATTATTTACTTTTTAAACTAATTAATTAATTTGTGTGTGAATCACCTGCCACTGCTATTTGTATGGAGTTTAGATGATAACCTGTAGGATTTGGTTTTCTTTTTTTTTTTTTTCATCATTTGAACCCTGTGGTTTGAATTCAGTTTGTCAAGCTTGGAAAATGCTTTCTTCATCAAAGAACCTTCTTACTGGACTTAAAGTTCACATGTAATTCCACATAGGATAAGACTGAAATACTCTCTTAAGTGATAGCTGTAAAGATTAGACATTGAGCTGCCTTGGTTAACAAATGGTCTAAGAAATAGAATTTTTCAAGCCGGGCAGTGGTGTCGCACGCCTGTAACCCCAGTACTTGGGAGGCAGAGGCAGGTGGATCTCTGTGAGTTTGAGGCCAGCCTGGTCTACAAGAGCTAGTTCCAGGACAGGCTCCAAAGCTACAGAGAAACCCTGTCTCGAAAAACCAAAAAAAAAAAATAGAATTTTTCATTGGTTCAATTAGTCTATGAAGAATGCATTTAGTTATGAGTTCTTTGCTTGAAAACATAATCAATCTGGAATGTACTAAAGATCCTTTTAGATCTTTAGTACGTGTTGTGTGATACTTTTTCCCCAGGGAGATATGACAAACATAGCATCTACTCACTCCAAATCTATGACAGTCTAAAGTAATGATTATAGCTGAGTTCAATTTGGTGAAGCAGCAGTTTATTAATTATGAGGAGTGGCTACTTTCAGGAGCATGGTGAATTCAAAAGTAGCTTCATCACAGAAGAGCCAACCTGAAAACTCAGAATGATTCACTCTGGAGCTCTTTGTGTGCCCTGCAGCCAGCCCCATGGGTAGGAGAGTTACTTCTTAATAACATGGCTTGTGAGAGTCTCCTCCCCAGTTACTGTTTGCTGTTTCCACAATTTGGGAAGGAACCCTCAAGACCCTTGAAAGTTTCAGTTTTCCTAAATGTGTGAAGTCTGTTTACTTCCTGTTTCAGGAGCATCTTCAATGCTTCATGATTTAGGGATTGTTGCAGTCAGGAGGACATTGTAAAAAATACAAAAGGTGGGGGGAAGCCCAAGAAAGATAGGGTACTACTTGTAAGATCAATTTAGATTTCTTTTAGTTATGCTTCACTAAGGCGATTAAGTGATCAGTCTTATTAGTATTCATATGAGTACTAGATAAATTATGGATAGGAAATCTTGGCTGATGAACATCTACAATCTTTATTTCTCCTGTCCATGATACATGATTTGGTGGGCACAAACACGTGCAGGAGGTATCTCCTGCTTGTCTTCTGGGAGTCTGCACAGAGATGCTTCGTTATGCTTTATCTTACTACTCCTTTGTGTTTCTTTGAAATAGTGGTTCTCCATCTGTGAGTCACAGCTAATAATATTTACATTACAGTTCTCAACAGTAGCGAAATTATAGTTAGTAATTAGCAATGAAAATAATTTTATGTTTGGGGGGGTCACAAAATATGAAGAACTGTACAAAGGGCTGCAGCACCGGGAAGGTTGAGAACTACAGCTTTAAAGTGCAGTTGAGTCTACATGAGAACAGTATGAAATGCAGTGACTCTTCCTTAAAGAACAAAGACTTAATAATCTTTTAGGAAAAGAAGGTATCACAAACAGCACCCTTCCACTATTCCATATTTGTGTACTATGTATCTTGATCACACCCAGCCGGATTTCTTTCTCCCATTCTCCCATCATTACTACTCATTTGTGTTTATTTAATCCAGCAGCTCTCAGTCTTTGAGTCCCAACCAAGAAACTTAGAATTAATAACTAGCAGTGAAAGCAATTTTATGTTCATGGGTCACCACAATATGAGGAACCATATCGAAGTACTGCAGTACTGGGAAGTCTGAGAACTACTACTTTAAACTGCACTTGAGTTTCCATAAAAACAGTATGAAACACAGTGACTCATCCTTAAAGAACCAAAGCTTAATATTCTTTTATTATTAAGACCTCCCTACAATTCCATATTCATGTACTATGTATCTTGATCACATGCAGGTCGACTCCCTCCTACCTCTCCCTTATCATGTACTTCTCCCTTCCATTCCTCCCTTTTATTTGTAGCTTACTCAGACTGTGTCACAGTCCTTGATGGAAAGTTGGTTGATCTCATGCAGGTGATCCTAACACCAGTGAGTTTAGGAGTGCAGTGGACATGTCCTGTCCAGTGGACAGCATTTCACAGAATTTCAACCCCACTGACACTCGATAATTCCACAAAAGCCTTGGGGATCAACCTTGGGTAGTCAGGTTTGTAAGGCACCTTGCATTGTACTTGGTGAGTTGTCACCTCAGCTCCCATGTTGGGCTTTCTATACAATGTAGATATTCTGGTACTTCACGGTGATGATGATTTTCAAGAGAGATTTGTAGGTTTCTCTTTTTAAAATATCAGTTGGAGAGCTAGAGTTGTTGCATAATTATAAATAGATACACTTCTACAAATTGTCCACATGTGGCCCAGTATCATGTCCAATGGATATATACAAAGGCATTGAAAATAGGTAGATGAAGAAAAAAAAACTTCACATTTTTCCTGAGAAAGGAAGTGTTTATTGTCAAGTTGTGTTTCCTGCATCACACTCCATTCTTCTGGTTCTCTCAGGGGATGAAGAAGGAACATGTGGGGGTGGAACCAGACCTCTCTGGAAGACTTCATCCTTCAAGGGCTCTTTGATGACTCCTTCAACTCCCTTTGTCTTTTCCTCCTGATCATGCTGGTGTTCCTTACTGCAGTGAGTGGCAACAGCCTCACCATCCTCCTCATCTGTGCTGACCCCCGTCTTCACACACCAATGTACTTCCTGCTCAGCCAGCTGTCTCTCATGGATCTGATGCAAGTCTCCACAACCATTCCAAAGATGGCAACCAACTTCCTGTCTGGCAAGAAGTCCATCTCGTTTATAGGCTGTGCCACCCAACACTTCATGTACCTGTCTCTTGCTGGTGCAGAATGTGCCCTCCTGGCTCTCATGTCTTATGACCGCTATGTTGCCATCTGTCACCCCTTACGCTACACTGTGCTCATGAGCAGAAGAGTGGGAGTGATGATGGCTGTCATGTCATGGTTGAGTGGATCTGTGAACTCCCTAATCCACACATCCATCTTGATGAGCTTCCCTTTCTGTGGTTCAAGAATCATCCAGCACTTCTACTGTGAATTTCCAGCTGTTTTGAAGTTGCTGTGTGGGAACATCACTCTGTATGAGAGCACAGTTTACATCAGTACCGTTAGTCTTCTTCTCCTCCCCATCATTCTTGTTTCTACATCCTATGGACTCATTCTCCACAGTGTCATGCAGATGCGCTCAGCTGGGAGTAAAAGAAATGCCTTTGCCACCTGCAGCTCTCATCTCATTGTGGTTTCTCTTTGGTATGGTGCTGGTATGTTCTCCTATATGAGACCCCGATCCCAGCGCACTCCTTTGCAAGACAAAGTTGGTTCTGTTTTTTATAGCATCATTACTCCTACCCTGAATCCCCTGATTTATACTCTCAGGAATAAGGATGTTGCTAGGGCTCTGAAAAAAGTGTTGAATAGAGATCTTTTCACCTAGTGATCATGGTTATAGTTTTCTGGAATATATAGTTGAGTATGATATGTCTTGAACTGATTTAAGCAAATTCCCAGTGCTTTTTGAGTAGTGCACAAATAACATGGATCCTAATCTAATGTGATATCCATCATTGAAACTGATAGAATAGCTGTGCTGCCATCTTGAATCCTTAACCTGAACTTTTGTTTCTAAGAAAGGCTTTGAGTGTTCTACAAAACATCTCATGTACTTAAAAATCAACCAAACCACAATCCTAATCCCTTCCCAGGTATAGAACCTTGTCTACCTGTCCACACATACAGTCCCTTTTCCTCCCCAATCTTCTAGCCCAACAAAACTTCCCTAGCTTGTAGCAGAAGCACTCTTATTACCTGAGTAAGGGTGTGTCCCCTTAGGTTTTTCACAGTAAGGTTGCAACTCCTGTTGATCAGGCTTCTGACTTCAGATTCCTTTGGTTTGCCATCCTTTTTCTAATGTGAATACTATGTGTACATACTATGGAATTCCTGAAGAGCTATGGAAAAAGTAAATCCAAGCCCAAACCCAACCTACATAATGTTTTGAAAGGAAGCATAGACAATGCAGCTCATTCAGTACAGTGATTGTCTGGCATTCCCAAAATCCTAGCTTAGATGTGCAGGAGTGCCTTGAATTGGACTTGGTGGTATATATGTCTGCAACCCCTGAACTCATGAGAATCAGAAGTTCATGGTCATTCTCAGTTCATGGTGAGTTTCAGCCTCAGAATTAACCCATCAAAACAAAACCAACCAACAACTAATGAACCAATCCCAATAAGGCATATAAAGTCCAACGACATAACCCAGAATATTATGATAAAACCACAGCGGGCTCTAGATAAAACTTCACATACTATATTGAATAGGTATGAGGAGAGTGGACATTGTTGCCTTGTTCCTGATTTTAGTGGAAATATTTTAAATTTCTATTTAAGTTGATGCTGGCTGTAGGCTTGCAGCATGTGTTATTTATTATGTTGAGATATGTCCCTTGTATCACTAGTCTCTCCAGGACTTTTGCTCTGTTGAAATTCTTCTTCTAATTAGATAATCATGGTTTTTTGTCTGTGTATATGGTAGTTTATGCTCACTATGTTTATTATGTTGAACTTATAAACATTATGAATCTGAATCTCTAGTGGTGATGCCAATCATTGAGTGTAAATGATGAGCCCCATTATTGGTTTTCCAGTGTAGAGTGGCCAACCTTGAAGCTATATACAGATAAACAACTATAATGTACCCCATAGGTTGTATTTATTAATTTGTATATGTGACAAATATAAAAGAGAAAAATTCTGTTAACTTGAGAGTGTGGGCATGGCAGGGATTCATTGGACGGTGGCTGGGTAGTTGTGGAAAGAAAAGGGAGGGGAAAATGATATCATTTTATTTAAATTAAGAATATAACAAAAGATATCATGCCTTTTGCTTACCTTTTTCAGTTTAGTAGTCCAAAGAGTTTTATAATAGTGTCTTATTGCTTTATTTTGGTTTCTGGTTTACTAATTTCAGCCCTGAGTTTGACTGTTTCTTCCCAATTACTCTTTTTGGGTATTATGCTGTTCTTCTTATTTTTTTTTTAGAATTTTCAAATGTGTCATTAATTTGTTGATACAAGAACTCTCTCGTGTTTGATGTAGGTATGTAGATTTAATGTAGTGCTATCTTGCCTCTTAACATTGTTTTCTTTGTGTCCCACGTGTTTGGATATGTTTTATTTTCAGTTTTATTGAATTCTAAAAAGCATTCTTGATTTCTGTCTTGGACCTAATTTCATCCATTGGTGAGTTGTTCAGCTTCTATGATTTTTTTTTTGTATTTTCTAATCAAGAGATTTATGGCATCTGCCACTCTGCCCTTCTTCCCAGCATTCAGTTCTGTCTACTCTGCCAACCTAAGTTTTGTCCTATCAACTAGGTCAAGGCAGTTTCTTTATTCATTATCCAGTGAAAGCAACACACAAACAGAGTGAATTCCTACACCACATGTGTGTTTTTATGTGCTTGTGTAGGCCCAAGGCTGATGTTGGGAGTCATCCGCATCTTCTCTTGCACATTACTCATTGAGGCAAGGTGTATCAGTCAAAGTCAGAGCTTGGCAATATGGCTAGTCTTGTTGGCTAGCTCTGTGGATCTCTCAGCTCCACTTTCAGGAGTGGTAGCTCAGTTGGTAAGTGCTCACTGTGCAAGCATGAGTGGAATCCTATTCCCAGAACTAATGTAAAAAGTCCAACATGGTGGTATAAGCGTGTAATCCCAGTGTTGTACAAGTGGAGACAAGCTGATGCCTCTGGCTCCTAGTCTTGCCAGCCTGTCTTCATGGGCAGTTTCAGGTCAGGGAGGCTCAATGAGGGTAGGTGACTCCAGAAGAGGAAGACCCAAGGTTGAGTTTTAGTGTTTTCAGACACACACACACACACACACACACACACACACACACACAGAGAGAGAGAGAGAGAGAGAGAGAGACAGAGAGACAGACAGACAGACAGACATAGAGACAGAGACAGTGACAAGACAGAGACAAAGAGAGAGAGAGAGAAAGAGAGAGAAAGGATAGAATAGACACACACACAGAGTGAGGGGGATAGAATAGGTACCAATGCTCTGGTAGAGACATAGGCAGAATAGGCAGAGAGACAGAGAATTAAAAAGGTAAAAGAAACACATAAAGGCCAGGGGAACTGAAAAAAAAGGTCTGGTAGTGAAACATGGGTCTTTTACAATTAATGGTTTATTAATTTAAAATAGGTAGTGCATGCCAAAAGAGAGTGTGAAATTGGGCCACTGTTGCTGTTTGAATAGGATTGCCTCCTCATGTCATTGAATAATCGACTCATAAGTTGTAGCACTATTAGGAGCTATGGCCTTTTTATAGTAGGTATGGCTTTGTTGGAGGATGTGTGTTACTGTGGGGGTGGGCTTTGAGGTCTTATATGGTCAAGTCGCACCCAATGTGGCACCCATTTCACTTTCTGTTTCCTGTGGATCAAAATGTAGAACTCCCAGCTTCTTTGCAAGTACCATGTTTGCCTGTTTACCACCATGTCCTGCCATGATGATAATGGACTAAACCTCTGAAACTGTAAGTCACCCCCAATTGAATGTTTTTGTTTATAAGAGTTGTCTTGATCATGGTGTCTTCTTCACAGCAATAGAAACCTTAACTAAGACAGATGCGGTGTTTCTTATTGAAAGTGTGTAGATTAAAACAAGTTTTAGAAGAACAGGTGAATATGAGCCAACAGGATGGCTCAAAATGAAAATGTGCTTGCTTTAAAAGTGCTGACAGTTCAAGTTAGATCCCCAAAATGCATGCCATCTGAGGGAGAGGATTTACTCTTGACAGCTGTTTTCTCATTTCCACATGGATACGACAGCATTTGCCTACAGAGACATACATGCACAAAGTAATAAACAAATAAGAAAGTATCCATGATAAGAAAACCTTATTTGTAGACCTTTAAAATTTGTTTTACTCAACAGGCAATAATTCTGAGAGGGGAGAAGGTGATGGTAAAAGAATCTTGCACCAAGTTTGATGACATAAGTTCAGTCTCCAGGACCCACATGTCTTCAATCCCCATGACCCAAACGATTTTCCTTTGACCTCTAAAACCACAATACATATAAATTAATAACAGCTCATTCTCATAGAAATGAATTCAGAGAGAATTAATAACATATTTTGTGTAGTTTTTTTTTTTTTTGAGACACCATGCTTCTTTGGCTGGTTTGGCGCTTACTATGTAGACCAGGCTGGCTTGATCTCAGAGATCAACTGGCTTTGACTTCCAGAGTACTGGGATTAAAGGTATGTACTGCCACACCCAGCCATATTTTGTGTGTTCTTATTGAAAACATGAATGCACAGCTTTTATAACATGTATCAAATCACACAGATACATTCTGAATGTTTGTCATTAGATAAGTGCTTTGGTGGGTTTCTAAGATTTGTCTTTATAAAATCTACTATTCTTTTGGGATGCTTCTGATTTATTCTGCAGTGGACTTGCAACACACCAAATAGGGATATAAAGATCCATTATTTCAAAGCCCCTCCAAAACCTTTGTGTTTTTCTGAGGATTTGTTGTTCCCTTTTGATTGGGAATCAGACACATTTGCATTAGAATCTGTCACTCACAAATAGTATAGCACAGGGTAAATTCACCTCTCTATGTCTCAGCAATCTTATATAAAAAACTTATATAATAAATCTTATATATAAAATAAAGTTTTTGTTTGTTTGTTTGTTTTGTTTTTCGAGACAGGGTTTCTCTGTAGCTTTGGTGCCTGTCCCGGAACTAGCTCTTGTAGACCAGGCTGGCCTCCAACTCCCAGAGATCAGCCTGCCTCTGCCTCCCGAGTGCTGGGATTAAAGGCTGTTGAATGAGGAGCAGCCGGGCTGTGTCCCGGCATCCGGCTGCCCGCATGGTTTAGCTTATGCCCCGAAATAATTACATGGAAACTGTATTCTTTTAAATACTGCCTGGCCCATTATTGGCTAACTCTCGCACCTGGACTAGCCCATTTCTTATAAGGTGTGTAGCACCCTAAGGTGTGCTTACCGGGGAGATTCTAGCCTGCATCTGTCTGGAGTGCGAACATCATGGCGACTCCTCACTCAGCTTCTCTCTCCCAGCATCCTCTTCTGTCTACTCCGCCTACCTAATTTTCTGTCCTATCAGGGCCCAGGCAGTTTCTTTATTGAACCAATGAAATCAACAGATTGATATATGACACTCCCACATCAAAAGGCGTGTGCCACCACCGCCCAGTTATATAAAATAAAGTTATCTGAGATTCTGTGTTTGTCTTGATGTGGTTTCTGAGCAAGAGACATGAGATCTGAATGTCATCATTGGAGAATGATTTTACTGAAGGGGCATTGGGAATAGATAGAGTTGGAGGCAGCTCCATAGAACTAAGCTTGTGCTGGCGATATGGCTCAAATTCTCAATGCTAGCTGAGGAAGCCTGAAGATATAAGTTCAACCCTCCAGAACTAAGGTACAGAAAGGTATGGACTCTTATAACCCTAGTGCAGGGACAAATTAGTACATCCACGTTTAAAATCAATATAGTGGTTTCTCAGAAAATTGGAAATTGACTTACCTCTGTGAGGGTCCACAGTTTTTAATCCTTTCCATCTTGATTAATGGCCAGAGAGTTCAGACTTATTCTTGCTCCTCAAGGATGAATGACAAGATGATTGACCAAGGTGTGGCTATTGGATGCCTTACTCTTTAGAGGCCAGTCAACAGGAGGTTTTGACTTAGGGTGTGCTTAGGGTTTTGACTTAGGTGTTTCAAGATGTAGGGAGATAATTACTCTTCTTGCTCTTAGTGTCATGAAAGTCTTGTACCCTCTCCTTTTGTTTGGGGTATTTAAGGACTAAGAGTAATAAGCTTGGGACTTTTTGGTTCTTTTTTTTTTTTTGGCCTTTTGCTACAGTATTCACTGGAAGCTCTCCTGACTATATCTTCTTATTCTAATTAATTAATTAATCAATTTTTTTAAAAAGAAAAAACTGTTTATTTCATTTTACATACCAATCTTATTTCCCACTCTCTTACCTTCTCCAATCCCCTTCACCTTCCAACCACTCCACCCCTATCCACTCCTCAGAGAGAGTAGGTCATATTGCTTTGAGAAAGGACCAAGGCCTTTCCTATTATATTGACGCTGAGCAAGGTATGCTTCCAAAGTGATTAGGTTCCAAAAAGCCATTATAAGCAGTAGAGATGAATCCTGGTGCCATTGCCAATGGACACACAGTCTGTCTCATCCATACAGCTGTCATCCACATTCAAAATTCTAGTTTGGTCCTATCCTGGTTCCTTTCCTGTCCAGATGGAGTCAGTGAGCCCCATTAGCTCAGGTAAACTGTTTCAGTGGTGTCCCCCTCAAGGTCTTTACTTTTTTGCTCATATTCTCATTCCTCCCACTCTTTGACTGGACTTTGAGAGCTCAATTCAGTGCTTTGATGTGTGTCTCTGTCTCTGCTTTCATCAGTTGCTGAATGAAGGTTCTATGGTGACATTTAAGACAGTCATCAATCTGACTACAGGGCAAGGCCAGTTTGGATACTCTCACCACTTTTGCATAGGGTCTTGTCTGGGGTCATCCTTGTTGATTCCTGGGAATTTCTTTAGTGCCAGGTTTCTTGCTAGCCCCATAATCCCTTCCTCCATCAAAGTATCTCTTGTTTTGCTCTCTGTCTCTGTCCTTCCTCCATCTTGATTATTCCGTTCCCTCAAGCTTTCCTCCCCAGTCCCCCTTTCCTGTCCTCCTCCCCTTCTGCACTGCCTTCACCCCACACCCATGCTCCCAATACTGTCAGCAGAGCTTGTGTGTTTCTCCTTCCCAGGGTGATCTACATATGTTTCTCTTAGGGTTCATCTTGTTACTTAGCTTGTCTAGGGTCATTCACTAAGGGCTCTTTATCCTTTGCTTTACTGTTGGTATTCACTTATGAGTAAGTACATACTTTGTTCATCTTTCTGGGTCTGGGTTACCTTACTCAGGATGGTTTCTTCCATCCATTTGCATACAAATTTCAAGATGTCATTGTATTTTACTGCTGAGTAGTACTCCATTGTGCAAATGTACCACATTTTTTTTTATTCTTTGGTTGAAGGGCAATTAGGTTGTTTCAAGGTTCTGGCTATTACAAATAATATTGCTATGAACATAGTTGAATGAATGTTCTTGTAGTATAATTGATCATTCTTTGGGTATATGCATAAGAGTGGTATTGCTGGGTCCTGAGGTAGGTTGACTCCCAATTTTCTGAGAAACCATGATACTGATTTCCAAAGTGGTTATACAAGTTTGCATTTTCATCAGCCTGACTCTATCTTCTGTATTTTGTCTATTTCTTTCTTCAATCTCCATTCCTCTACTCTGTGTACAAGTTTATATTCTCACCAGCCTGACTCTATCTTCTGTTTTTTGGTCTATTTCTTCCCACAATCCACATTCCTCTACTCTGAAATGTACAGACTCATCAGGCCAGACTTAACATACCTCAAAACTTAACTTTACTACTCCTGAACATACATTTAAAGGATACTCTATCATTTCACAAGGACACCAGCTCAACTATGCCCATAACAGCTTCATTTATAATAACTAGAAACTGGAAATGACCTAGATATCTTTCAGCCATAGACTGGACAAGGAAATTGTGGCACATTGGAGTATTACTCAGCTGGTAAAAACAAGGACATATGGAAATTTGTGGGAAATTACAGCAACTGGTAAAAATCATGCTAAGTGAAGTAACACAGACCCAGAAAAACAAACATGAATTATTGTTATTTATAAGTGAATATTAGCTGTAAGCAAAGCACACCCATTCTATAATTCAGCTACAAGGAAAGTAACAAGGAGGGCTCCAGGCGACCATTGTATGAATCTCCCTGGGAAGGGGAAATAGAATAGACATCTTGTGTTGAGGAGAGGGTGGGGGTATGGCAACAAATGGTGGGAGGTGAGGGATCAAATGCAGAAAGGATGGAGGTAGAGTGTACTTGGAGGAACATGTGTGGGTGGAATCAGACCTCCCTGGAAGACTTCATCCTTCAAGGGCTCTTTGATGACTCCTTCAACCACCTTTGTCTTTTCCTCCTGATCATGCTGGTGTTCCTTACTGCAGTGAGTGGCAACAGCCTCACCATCCTCCTCATCTGTGCTGACCCCCGTCTTCACACACCAATGTACTTCCTGCTCAGCCAGCTGTCTCTCATGGATCTGATGCATGTCTCCACAACCATTCCAAAGATGGCAACCAACTCCCTGTCTGGCAAGAAGTCCATCTCGTTTATAGGCTGTGCCACCCAACACTTCATGTACCTGTCTCTTGCTGGTGCAGAATGTGCCCTCCTGGCTCTCATGTCTTATGACCGCTATGTTGCCATCTGTCACCCCTTACGCTACACTGTGCTCATGAGCAGAAGAGTGGGAGTGATGATGGCTGTCATGTCATGGTTGAGTGGATCTGTGAACTCCCTAATCCACACATCCATCTTGATGAGCTTCCCTTTCTGTGGTTCAAGAATCATCCAGCACTTCTACTGTGAATTTCCAGCTGTTTTGAAGTTGGTGTGTGGGGACATCACTGTGTATGAGACCACAGTGTACATCTGCACTGTTTTCCAATATTCTCCTCCCCATCATTCTTATCTCAACATTCTATGGACTCATTCTCCACAGTGTCATGCAGATGTGCTCAGCTGGGAGTAAGAGAAACTCTTTGCCACATGCAGTTCTTATCTCATTGTGGTTTCTCTTTGGTTTGGTGCCTCCATATTCTCCTATATGAGGCCCCGTTCGCAGCGTACCCCATTGCAAGACAAAGTTGGTTCTGTTTTCTATAGCATCATTACTTCTACCCTGAATCCCCTGATTTATACTTTGAGGAATAAGGATGTTGCTAAGGCTCTGAAGAAAATATTAAAGAGAGATCTCACCTAATTACTACCATTGTAGGTTTTTGGAATATATTCTTGAATATGATTTGCCTTAAACTGAGCAAATTCCTGATGCTTTTTGACTAGTGCACAAATAACATGGATAATGTGTAACTGTACTATTCTAATATGATATCCATCATCGAACCTGGTAGAATTGCTGTTCTGCCTTCTTGGACCCTTACCATAAACTTCTGGTTCTAAGAATGGCACAGAGTATTCTAGAAAACATCCTAAGTGCTTGAAAATCAACCAAACCACAAGAGCCAATCCTTTCTCAGGAAGAGGCACTTGGCCACCTGTCCACACATGCAGTACCCTTCCCTTTATAATTTTCTAACCCAACAGAACTTCCCTAGCTAGTAACAGAAGCACTCTTATTACTTGCAGAAGGCCCGGGCCCTTCTTAGGTTTTCCACAGTAAGGTTGTAACTCCTGCTGAACAGTCTTCTGACATCAGATTCCTTTGGTTTGCCATCTGTTTTTGAATACAAACACTGTTGGGTACATACCATGAAGAACTAAAGAAAATGTAAAGCCAAAACCAAAACCTAACCTAAAAAACGTTTTGAAAGGAGGCATAGGGAATGCAGCTCAAGTGGTAGTGTTTATTTAGCATTCTCAAAATCCTGGCTTGAATCTCCAGGAGTGTTTTTTTTTTTAATTTTATTTACTAATTTGTGTCCTGAGTTTGATTGTTTCTTTTCAATTACTCTTTCTGAGTATTATTTTTTCTTATTTCTTTAGAAATAAGTGTGTCTTTAATGTATTGATGGAAGAACTCTATAGCTTTTTGATGTAGATACATAGTGGTTTGAACTTGTCTCTTAAAATTGGATCCATTATGTCCCACAAATTTGGATATGTTCTTTTTTCACTTTCATTCAATTTGAATTTTTGTATTTCCTTCTTCATTTCTGTCTAGGACCTAATTTCATCCAGTAGTGAGTTGTTCAGCTTCTATGAATTTGTATATTTTCTAATCATCTAACATAAATCAATTCCAAAAGCCCGTGAATCATAGCATTAGGTGTAGAGACAAGAGCTACTTATTTATCAGTTGTTTGCATTAGACAGTTTTCTGTTGCTAAGAGACCAGAGACAAAGAAGCTCAAGGAGAAACTTTTTGGCTCATTTTCTCACTGTTTCTGCCCATAGCATTTGGATCTGTAGTTTTTATGCCTGTGGTGAGTCACGGATACATGGTAGAGCATAGCTGATCATCTTATGGCAGTCAGAAAGAGAGTAAGAAGGAGTTAAGGAAGAAAATATACCCCTCAAGAGCCTGGCCCCTAAGCCCACTCACTCCAACATCAGAGGCAGCATCTTTTAGTAAACAGAGATGTTCTGGTGAGAGGATGAAACCATGCCATCTAGTCTCCATTTTGTATCTCAGTTTTGGGTTGGGTTTTTGCTCAACTCTGCATGTACGCATGAGAATCACTTAAAAAGCAATCAGATAAATAAAAATCCTTATTCAAGGCTGAAGACACCAAGGTGGTTAAGATATTTTCAGGATTTATGTTGCCAATGTCCAGGTTTGCATCATCCTGCTCCGCATCACTGGGGCACAGCCCAGAATTCCCTAGACATACTGTATTAACTCTAAAGGAATTAGTTCTATCTTACTGTTAGGACTTGTCCTTTTCTGTGAGTCACATTCTCCTCCTTTCATCTTGGATTCCCAAAAACAACAGGCGTGACTAATAATTGTCTTTCTACTAGAGGTGAAACCACCTCCAAGCAATAACTGCTTCTTATTGTTGTCAGTCATGTGTGGCCAATCATGAAAAAACATCTAAACAACAAGACTGCTTGACTGTGTGTGCTTCTTGCTTCCCACCTCTTATTCCCCACTGTTGTTCCTTCTAAATGTGGGTCCCTGGACAACAGTACTGAGGATGGTTGGTGTCCTTTCTGCTTTTTCCTGGTATTACTATAACAAACCTATTACTTTCATATTTCACTACTTTTCCATTCTTGTTTTCATGTCCAGACTCGAACTTTTAGGAACTCCCAAAGCCAGCCCTTCCTGGCAGAGGATGGAAGTAGCACAGTTAGTAGCACATACTGAAGTCTTCCATACTTCTTAGTCGTCTGTGAAACTATGGATCACTATGGTAGGCTGATCACTTCCCAAAGGCTTTGTGTCTAAACTCTGTCACACTGAGACTCAAGCTTTTCATATTTGAGCACTTGAGGTTGTTGTAGATCTCAGTGATACCACCGTGACAGTAGAAGAGGGATTATCAGAGTGAAAAGTGGCTGGTGGGAGCAAAGAGGATGTGGGCAGAAGGAGAATGGATTGATATGATCAAGTAGGCATATGATGTGGTATCAGCAAACCTTATTAAGCTGTACAATTAAAGACAACAACTGGCCAGTAACCCCAAGTGATCCTTCCTGTCTTTCTCTCCCATTATTGGTGTCGCAGGCATGACTTTTTTTGTTCCTTTTGTTTTTTGAGACAGGGGTTCTCTGTGTAATAATCATGGCTTCCTGGAACTCATTTTGTAGATCAGGCTAGCCGCAAACTCACAGGGATCCACCTGCCTCTGCCTTTCGAATGTCGAGATTAGATGCATGAACTACCACCATCTGGCATAGGCATGGCTTTTTATGCTTGGATTTTAGGAGATCCAATTTAGAGCCTCAAGCTTATGTGGTGATAAACCCATTCACTGAGTTTTTTCACCTAGCCTGGTTTTACATTTTAAGAGTGTTGGGTCCAACGGGGGGGGGGGGGCACACAGAGATGAGAATGCCACCAAGTCTAATAAACCAGATGCAAAATTTATTCCAGAAACCAGATTCCAGGAAAACCAGAAACAAACTTAAAAATAAAAAATAAAAAACACTGCAGGGCACAGAAGCTTATCAGCTAGCTGGGACTACAGCCAGAGATAGTCTGTTAGGCTGTGGCAAAAGGCCAGTTTCTGAACCTACTTTTTATTGTAAGGGCACCAAACATTAGCTCTTAAAAACGGAATCTTTATAATCTTTCCTTGACCCAGAGGTCAGTTAACATAGACCCTAAGGAGGGGAGTGAGTTTTAGCATCAATGGGTAACTAGGCAGCTATCATGAAATATGTTTTAAAGTAGATTACAACAAAAGTCACTAATTGCAAGAAAACAGATGTCTTTAGCAATTAGTCAGAAAAGGGACTGCTAATAATACTAGAAGGTTAATAAATTAGAATTAATTGGTTCTTAGGCTGAGAACTTAGAAGATGGCAGAAAGCTTTTCACACTATCTCAAGGTAAAACTCAGATACAGACTGCCATACTTTACAGCCTCCATTATCAGAGTTCAATAATTAGACCACTGTTTGTATTTGCCCATACAAATATGGTCTCCTGGTACCTCCAGACAGTGTATACTGGAGTCCCATGCCTACCCTTTGGTGGTGGTGCCAGTTTTCCATAACAGAGACAGTGTCTAACCAAGAGGTCATGTATCTCTGTCTCCTAAAGGTTAACTCAGTTCACATATGTCATTTTTCAAGGATGGCCAGGACACTACTCTCAATTTGCAGGCAGAAGCTCTGGCCTTGTAAATAGAACAGCCAGTTGTAAAATGAAATGACCTAAGCTGATGGAGGCTTCCTAAGCATCCGAGAAAACAGCTCACTGTGAATGACTGATCCTTGATCTGCCGAGAAAGCTGCTGATAGTCTGTTCTCATTCTCCTAGACTTATAACTTTATATTTATTTATTTATACATTCTTATTTCTGGAATCTACATTTTCATTTTCTTATTCTTAGACTCTTCAAAAAGTATAAAAAGGGTTTTGGACTTAAGTGAGCTCATTAAGTTGTCAACAGTTAGGACACATTAATTCCTTCCTGTTTTCATGTATTCTGTGCTCTTTGATTGGGAGGGCAGAAAGGGAGCTTCCACATAGTGTCCCTACACTGCAGTGACTTGACTCCTGGTTTGGCCCTGCTAAGATCAGAATGAGTATTAGTTCTAGTAGAAACATGCGCTATGGGGGAATCACAGGCAAGAATCTGAACACCAACCAGATTGCTGGAGTTCCAGGCCTCCTGTGGTGAGGGCTGGAAACTGGATTTCAGTTTTCTGCAAGAACAGCAAACAGGCCCTGTGTGGTGGCCCATGTCTTTCATACCAGCACTTGAGATGTAGACTTAGGTGAATTTCTGTATGTTTAATGCCAACCTGCTGGTCTACATAATGAGGTTGAGGGCAGCCTGGGATACATAGTGAAACGCTGTCTAAAATAAATAAATAAATAAAACCAACCCCCAAAACCAAACAACAACAAAAAGCAATTATTCTTACCCACTGAACCATCTCTTCATTCCCTTCAATTTTATGTTTTGAACCAGTGTCTCTCACTCAATCAGAGACTTACTGATTAGGTTAGGTTGATGGACCAGTGATCCTTAGAGATGTGCCTGTCTTCACCAGGCTGAGGTTATAGGCACACAACTATATGTGAATTTTTGTGTATGTTCTGAGGATGTGAACTCATATCCTGGTGCTTGCATGGAAGTCACTTTGTTAACCGAGCTATCTCTCAAGCTCCTCCCTTTTTGGGTAGAGTCTCATGTATCCATGTTGGCTTCATACTTACTATATAGCAGATGGTGACCTTGAACTCCTGATCCTTTACCTCCCAAGGGATTACAGGTTTGTCCCACCATGCCAGGTTATATCATGTATCTGGGATCAAATTCAGGGCTTTGGGCATAATAGACAAGGCCTCTATCAATTGAATCATATCCCCAGTCCCAACTAGATGAATTAAATCTCCCTCCATATTCACTTAATAGATGATGTTTTTGTGGTCATAGAAGATGGTATGTGGGGTGGGAGGGATGATTCAGCAGTTAAGAGCATTTGTCACTCTTCTAGAGTACCCAGGTTCAGTACTTCCAGCACCCATATGGTGGCTCAAAACTACCTGTGGTTCTAATCTCAGAGGATTGGTTGCTCACTTCTGATTTCCTAGATCATCAGGCATGCTCGTGGTGGACACATATACATATGATGCAAACACTCACATGGTGTGGGAAGTCCTTCCATCTGTGTGTTGCTTTTATTGGTTAATGAATAAAGCTGGTTTTGGCCAATGGATCGACAGAGTAAACGCAGGAGAGAAATCTGAACAGACATGTAGAGAGAGAGTAGGTGGAGTCAAAGAGAAGCCATGTAGCCACTATAGGAGACAGACGCCTCCATTGGAGCCTGCTGAAACTTTGTTGGTAGGCCATGACCTCGTGGTGATCCACAGATTAATGGAGATGGGTTAGTTTAGGATATAAGAGCTAGCTAAAAATATGCATAAGCTATTGGCCAAGCAGTGTTTTAAATAATATAGTTTCTGTGTGTGAAACTATATTATTTAAAACTATATTATTTTGGGTGTGAGCAGCTGGCAATGCATGAGCAGCCTCCAACTACTGTCACGCATACAATGAAAAAAGTCTAAAATAGTTAAAAATTGATATTGGAAAACTGCTGATAGCCACTGAAACTCAAGATTCTTTTTCCTTTTGTAATTCATTTTTATTGAGCTCTACATTTTTCTCTGCTCCCCACCTTGTTTCTCCCCTCCCCTTCAGCCCTCTCCCAAGGTCCCCATGCTCCCAATTTACTCTGGAGAGCTTGTCTTTTCCACTTCCCATGTAGATTAGAACCATAGGGTCCTTATTGTTGTCTAAGTTCTCTGGGATTGTGATTTGTGGGCTGGTTTTCTTTGATTTATGTTTAAAAACCACCTATAAGTGAGTATATGTGATAATTGTCTTTCTGTGTCTGGGTTACCTCACTCAAAATAATATTTTCTAGCTCCATCCATTTTCCTGCAAAATTCAAGCTGTCATTATCTTTTTCCACTGTGTAGTACTCCATTGTGTGAATGTACCAATTTTTCCTTACACATTCTTTGGTCGAGGGGCATTTAGGTTGTTTCCAGGTTCTGGCTATGGCAAACAATGAGCACATGTCCTGTGGCATGATTGAACATCCTTTGGATATATACCCCAAAGTGGGTATTACTGAGTCTTGAGGAAGGTTTTTTCCTAATTTTCTGAGAAATTGCCACACTGACACCCAAAGGGGCTGGACCAGCTTGCATTCCCACCAGTAATGCAGAAGTGAAACTCAAGTTTTAACACCTGTAAAATATGTATAGCATCATGATTCTATGTGACATTGCATGGTGAAACTAAAAAAAAAAACTGACAGAAATGTATGAGAAGTAAGTGAAATTTCAACCCTAGTTCATCTGTTTCCATGTGTGCCTTTAATATTCAAGATCATTTCCATTTCTTTTTACAACTTTGTGTAGAGTTTTGCCATCCCAGATATTCCCCAGGTAAGTTACATGTGCATTTTTAATCAAGCCCACTTCTTCTACAGACATATTGCTCTTATGAAGGAGAAGTGGTGTACTTAGTTCACATGATATTCAGACATTGAACCTTGAGTTGAGTCTGCTCGCTCCATAGCTGTCATTCACATCATATGGTAGGAGACACAACCCTGTCCCTACAGTCTTGTCTGCTATTCAAGTTGCCTGATGCTGACTGATCTCATCTGTAGTAGATGTTGTAGATGCCCATCTCAGCATCTGGGGTGTAGGAACCAGTATTGGCTCAGGAACCCCAAGACCAAGTTCTCAGCACAAGGGAGATTTATTTGCCCCAGAGGGACAAAGGGTCGGAAATAAGAGACAAAGACAGGAGATAGAGTACTAAGAAAAAGAGGAAAAGGAACAAAGAGGAGGAAGGGGGTTTTGTCTTAGTGTGATAAAGGATTTCCTCTGACAGAGAGGAAACATATGTGGCCCATAGGCAAATGGTGGTTTACAAAGCTAAAATGGGAAACCCTGTGTTAGGATGAGCTATTTAATTTTAATTGCACATGTTAATTAAGTGAGCCAAAGGAGGCTTTAATTGCTGCACTTCAATACTTTGATAGCTGGAGCTCAATATTTGCCTCACAAGGTGGAAGTGATCAAATAAGGGACTAGAACTTGGTGCTAGCTTTAAGAATGCAATCTAACCCCCCTAAAGATTGTTACAGAAACCATCACCTTGGGGAGCCTGCAGGGAACCCCAAACCCATAATTATGTTAAGAATAGTCCTATTGGCAAAACCTGCCCCACACCCAATTAGCTATTCGCTAATTGCTAACGAACCTAATCTGATAGCGGAACTGCCTTAAATTCCAGCTATCCAGGGAACTAGGTGTGGCAACTCCTGACTTCTTGGCCTACCTGACCGGATGTAGGTTACGTGACTGGGACCACGCGGCCAGATTCCATGCTCATGTGCCCTGCTCCCCAAGCCCTCATTCAGGGGGTATATAAGTTGTTACCCTGTCCCTAATAAACGGAGGCTTTGACAAAAAAAAAAAAATCTGAAAAAAAAAAACATATCTCTGTAATCACTCACAAATAAAGTCTCTGGCAAATAAAAAATAAAAAAATAAAAAAAAATAAAAAAAAAAAAGAATGCAATCTAAGCCGGGCAGTGGTGGCGCACGCCTTTAATCCCAGCACTCGGGAGGCAGAGGCAGGCGGATCTCTGTGAGTTCGAGACCAGCCTGGTCTACAAGAGTTAGTTCCAGGACAGGATCCAAAGCCACAGAGAAACCCTGTCTCGAAAAAACAAACAAACAAACAAACAAGAATGTAATCTAATGGATTTTTGACAAGACAAGGAATTTGGGGAGAAGGATGAGGCCTCCTGGAGCCATGTTTGCCATGCTTGGGCTAGCAGACCCTTGGGGTAGGGAATTCTGTCACAGCATTCTTTTCTCTCTGAGTTCCACCTGCTGCTCCTCCAGGCTTTCTGCTCTTACAGAGGACTGGAGTTTGGTGCCCAGCATCCATGTTAGGTGGCTCACTCACCCATGGGTGTGCATGTTCACCCACCCCAAACATGACTGAAAATAAAGTAAAACCTAAAAAGAGCCTATGTGGAATACTTGTCTCTCTGAACCTGACTTATTTTGCTTTATGTTGAGATCTCTGGTTCCATCTACCTTCCTGACAATGATAGGATACAGGAGAGGATGTAGAAATAAACTTATACAGCTACATCTGATATAGGAGAAGAGCAGGGAAGGAGGTTCCAGAGACATCAAGACTGGCATAAGGGAAAACCAATAGTAGAGGAAGGATAGAAATGCCTCTCTCTTAGTAACTGTTCTACTACTGTGAAGAGACACCATGGCCAAGGCAACTTAGTGTCAGAGAGTGAGTCCATGATCATCATGGTGGGGAGCATGGCAACCATGGCACTGGAGCAGAATTGAGAGTTTACATCCAATCCTCATGGCAATGAGAGGATGGCTAACTGGGAGTGGTGTGTCACTCCAGTGACAAACCTCCTCCAACAGGGCCACATCTTCTATTTCTTCCCAAACAGTTTCACCAACTGTGGAAGAAGTGTTCAAGTATATGAAACTACAGGGGCTGTTCTCAGTCAAATCACCTCTGACTACGGGCTATATGCAACAAAACAGAATGTCACACACAGAGACACACACAGACACACAAACACACAGATACATACACACACCTCCAAAGATAACTCAGAAAGTACTATGTAAATAGTCTAGAAAGGAGTGGGGAAACTCTCATGTTCCAGGGCCTTTGAACCATGGGCCCCTCCCAGCTCTCTGAACTATTTCCAGGGAGGAATAAATCAGGTTGAGGAAGCCACAGGGAGCAAGTCTGAAAGCAGCATTCAGCCGTTGTTGCGGGAGCTCCTCCCGCTCCTTCAGGCAATAGCCAGTGAGATACTAGCCCATTGGGGCGTGGTCTCTCTCCCTTTAAAAAAGCGGCCACTTCCCTCTCCTCTCTCTCTTACTTCCTGCTCCACTTCCGGCGACTAGACTCCCTTCCTGATTGGGCAGAGGGCTGTTGTCTGGAAAGGTGATCTGTAAATTTTTTTTCCTTTAAATAAATAACCATTCTATTAATCATAATTCCAAACTGGTGTGGGATTGTTGTGACTTACACCTTCACCTTCATCCCATGGGCTCTGTTTTCATTTCTTCCTCCAGATTTATACCTTGTCTTTATGCCCTGAATTCCTTTCATGATAGACTGCAAGATGTAATAAACCCCTTTCCCAGATTATTTTTGGTAATAATGTTTTTATCACAACAGAAAGCAAACAAGGACAAAACTTCGAGAGGAGAATTAAAGCCAATGATTTCACTTGAATTTCTGATAAATAGCCATTGCCTTTGCCCTTGGTAATAATTAAATCACTGGTCACAAATTTTTCCTGGTTAATGTTTCTTACCAAATGAACTCAAAGATCAAATTGGGCACATACATGGTACCATGCCAACAGCTAAGTTAGAGAGTACATCTGACTCTTGGGACTGTGGATGGGGCACCATAGTGTTTTCATTGACTGGCAAGATAACCCAAACCCTTTCCCAGTACTTAAGCACCACAGACTGGCCTTTGAATCACAACTGGGTGGGGGGGAAGGAGCTCATCAGGCTTAGCCCTGCAAAGTGCTGCACACACAGCTGCGGATAAACCACAAAAGAGTCTTGTTTAAAGAAAGTGCAATGGACCTGATCCCAAACCTTTCCATGGAAATTTTGGTGCTCCTGGCTACCAGTCTGGTGCTCCAGTGCCTTTAAGTAAGCCACCCAGGCTTCTCTCCTTAGCGATCAGGACTTGGCAATGCGAACTGGATAATTCTTTCCTCTCCCTGTTTGTAAAGTCCAAGGAGAAAGTGAAGGGGACCTTTCTTGGGTGTGGGATTCTACAAAGACCTAAGATGTTACTGTAATGATTATTAAAAGTTGCTGTGGGATCCCCGACAGGGCTGGGGCATGAGACTACAAGGCAGGTCTCCAAAGGTGGCTGGTTCCCAGTGGCATCCCTGGCCTATGAGCCATGTGGCGATGGCAGGCAAGAGATAGATAGGCACACCATGCATAGTGAAGTTGGACATTTATTAGGTGGGTTATGGAGGGGATAGGAAATAGGAGAAGAGGGAAGAGAGAGAGAGAGAGAGAGAGAGAGAGAGAGAGAGAAGGGGAGAAGTGGGGAGAGGCAGAAGCTGTTTCTTCCAGAGGAAGATGGAGAAGAAAGACCAAGGCTGCAAGTAGCAAGGGAATGGGCATGGCTTGTCTCTTAAAGAGACAGATCATTACAGTTATTGTCGGTCTTAAGCAAATCCCTCCAAGGGGATAAATGTGTATTACTCTTCTACTCAACTCCCCTTTCTTTTTATTTATTTATTTATTTATTTATTTATTTATTTATTTATTTATTTATTTAAGATTTCTGTCTCTTCCCCACCGCTGCCTCCCATTTCCATCCCCCTCCCCCAATCAAGTCTCCCTCCCTGTCAGCCCAAAGAGCAATCAAGGTTCCCTGCCCTGTGGGAAGTCCAGGGACCACCCACCTCCATCCAGGTCTAGTAAGGTGAGTATCCAAACTGTCTAGGCTCCCACAAAGCCAATACGTGCAGTAGGATCAAAAACCCATTGCCATTGTTCTTGAGTTCTCAGTAGTCCTCCTTGTTCACTATGTTCAGTGAGACCGGTTTTATCCCGGGCTTTTTTCAGACCCAGGCCAGCTGGCCTTGGTGAGTTCCTGATAGAACATCCCCATTGTCTCAGTGTGTGGGTGTACCCCTTGCGGTCCTGAGTTCCTTGCTCGTGCTCTCCCTCCTTCTGTTCCTGATTTGGACCTTGAGATTTCAGTCTGGTGCTCCAATGTGGGTCTCTATCTCTGTCTCCTTTCATCACCTGATGAAGGTTAAATCAGAGAAGCATCACATTTCACGATAGCTACAAATAGCATAAAATATCTTGGGGTAACCCTGACCAAGGAAGTTGATGTGGGAGTGTCATATATCAATCTGTTGATTTCATTGGTTAAAATAAAGAAACTGCCTGAGCTCATTGATAGGCCAACCCTTACGTGGGTGGAGTAAACAGAACAGGATGCTGGGAAAGAGAAGGAAGCTGAGTCAGAAGGAGTTGCCATGATTTTCCTACCAGAGGCAGAGGCAGGCTAGAATCTCCCCGGTAAGCACACCATGGGGTGCTATACAGATGATCAGAAATGGGCTAGTCCAGGTGCAAGACCTAGCCAATAAGAGGCTGGAACTAATGGGCCAGGTAGTGATTAAATGAAGACGGTTTGTGTGTTGTTATTTCGGGGCTTAAGCTGAGCCATGCGGGCGGCCGGGTGTGGGGAGGACACAACTGGCCGCTCCTCTTACTACAGATTGGCGCCTGGACGTGATGGGCTGAATCCACTTAAAAACCTGAGAGAAAAAAAAAAAACCTGAGAGAGCTTAATTCTAAACAGAGAAAAAACAGAGTTTAACACAGAGTTTTGTTCTTTGTTGGTGGCGTGCCATAGAGAGATTTCCTGGTTCGGCAATAGCAGCAGAAAAAAAGCTGCGTCATTTTAAAGTGCGGCTTTCTGGGCTATGCCGCCATTACGATCTCTGTCTGGCTCCTGCGGGAGACAGAGCTTTTGAATGGAGCATTTGGACTAAAGCTCTATAGCTTGCTTGATGGCAATGTGGACTGCTCTGTGCCTGGAACTGTGCGCAGCTCAGGCGCACCAAATGGCTCTGAGCCAGGAGCTGCTCAGCTCTGCCATGCTGAACTGAGCTGGTCTCAAGCAGGAACTACCGTAATTACTGTGATAACAGCGCACTTAAGGTTTAGACTTTACAGGACACAGGCAGTACCATATTACCCCTACATGGTGCAACTTAAGTTTTTAAGAAGTGCTTAACATTTTAAGAAATGCTCCTGGATAGTAAAAAAATTACAGATTCACAATAAAACAGATTCAGACAGACCACTAAATGGATCACAGTGTTGGATGAATGTACGTAGGCTTGAGAAAGAAATAAATATATATAGAGACAAAATAAAGTTAATGCCTTTAAAAATAAAAAGGTAAAGTCTTTAAAGAGACAGAGTACAGATAGTTATAGATTAAGAGAAATAAAGTAAAAATAAGCCACGTAAAAATGGAAAATTCACAGAGAGTCTGGATTATGTACATTGTGTTTTCTTTAAAATTTTTGACTGTGAAGGAGCTAAGTACAAAAAGACATTTCATTATATGGGCTGCCAAATGGAACCAGAATGGATATCATGAGGGTATGACTTCAAAATTTGGGTCTAAGGATATGATGCTTCGAAAAGGGTCTTCTTTTGTTTTCACAGAGGATGAGACCCTGTGGATTTCTTCTATTCCGATTTGGTATGATAGACCACGCCCTCCTGAAAGGTTGCTGTGAACACCCTCAAAAAATTACTTCACTCAACTGCCAACTGAGATGACCCTGGCACACAGGTTACACCATGAAAGATCTGATTAACAGCGCCCCCATTCAGCAGGAAGCAGTTTGGAGAGAAAAAACTACGCCCATGTTCCCAAATACTGTTTATAAATGTTCTTTTAAATTTAAAGGAGGATATGATATAGATATGAATAATTTGTATTGGTGTGGATTTTAAGGTCAAGCTTGTTATATGTATATGTATTTCTGATACTGATTAAGATATTGTGATGTGTAGTTCATTTTTAAAATGTAATGTATAATTAGGAAATATAGGTTATTGTTAAATAATTGTAAATAATAGTCAAGCTTGTAGTCATGTTAGATTTTCTAGATATATAGAGATATATTTCAGTTAGATAGGCATTCTTCATATCTTTCAAAGACTGCAGAATATGGCATTTAAAATATTTTAATAACTTAGGGTTTTTCATGACAATGAGACACGTCTGCTCCTGGCAGCACCAATCTACTTCGAGAGGAAGATGGGCATCGAAGAGGATCCTTATGGAGTTTGATAGCCATTGGGCAAGAAACTGCTCTTGCCTGGACTATTGCATAAACTGGACACAAAGAACCCGCAAAGAGAGGACTGCTGAACTTGCCTAAAGGTGAGATGATCTTTCAGGGTTCCTGATTCATAAAAGAGTCTACGAGACATTCTGCAGGACGCAGGACACAGCAAAAAGTGACTGAACTGTCTTTGGAATTTCCTGCTTCATGGAACTGTCTGCTGGATACTATGGGCCTGAAGGCCGAAGATGGATGCCCCACCGGTACAGAGGAACTTTGGGTGACTGTCCAGGCAGCGAGATGTCTCTGTCATTTCTAGAATTTGGATTTCTTGTTTGTTTAAATAGTATTATATCCTTCTGGAGTCTTTGATGGAGTTGAAGAATGGATAGTTATAGTTTTCTTAGTTATGATAAAAGATAAAATAGATATAAATATTGTAACTGTAATTCTTACTTGATAACTTTTGCTATATGTAATTTTACTATGTTAAAATGAAAGCCTTCCTTTTTGTTTAAACAGAAAAAGGGGAAGTGATGTGGGAGTGTCATATATCAATCTGTTGATTTCATTGGTTAAAATAAAGAAACTGCCTGAGCTCATTGATAGGCCAACCCTTACGTGGGTGGAGTAAACAGAACAGGATGCTGGGAAAGAGAAGGAAGCTGAGTCAGAAGGAGTTGCCATGATTTTCCTACCAGAGGCAGAAGCAGGCTAGAATCTCCCCAGTAAGCACACCTTGGGGTGCTACACAGATTATCAGAAATGGGTTAGGTTGATATGTAAGAGCTAGCCAATAAGAGGCTGAAAATAATGGGCCAGGCAGTGTTTAAATGAATACAGTTTCCGTGTAATTATTTCGGGGCGTAAGCTAAGCCATGCGGGCGGCCGGGTACAGGGTCACAGCCCGGCCGCTCCTCTTACTACAAATTTCCTTGCTCGTGCTCTCCCTCCTTCTGTTCCTGATTTGGACCTTGAGATTTCAGTCTGGTGCTCCAATGTGGGTCTCTATCTCTGTCTCCTTTCATCACCTGATGAAGGTTAAATCAGAGAAGCATCACATTTCACGATAGCTACAAATAGCATAAAATATCTTGGGGTAACCCTGACCAAGGAAGTGAAAGATCTATTTGACAAGAACTTTAAGTCTTTGAAGAAAGAAATAGAAGAGGACAACAGAAAATGGAAGGATCTCCCTTGCTCTTGGATTGGGAGGATCAACATAGTAAAAATGGCAATTCTACCAAAAGCAATCTATAGATTCAATGCAATCCCCACCAAAATTCTTCACAGATCTGGAGATGACAATAATCAACTTTATATCAACTCCCCCTTTCTGTGGATAGAGAATTAAGAGGCCTCAGTTAGATTTGGGTATCATTTGATTGTGTCTTAGCTTTTCTCCAGATTAACCAACTGGAGCTCAGCAGAAGCAGATTACAAATAACTGGTCTCTGTGCATGATGGGAGGCCTCTTCTTCAAGGTCTCATGATTGTAGGGATGGGAGGAGCTTTTGTGTCATCTTCAGCCAAAATTCTCTTATGCAGGAGATGTATAGTGCTGTCTTGTGTCCAATTGGCTAGTTTCTACTCCCGTGTCTCACCTCTAGGACCATTTACACAGTGCCAGTGCCCCTAGTGTTTCCAGGCCATATGGTAGGCTCAGATTATTCCTTGTTTTGCTACCCTTCCCTGGAGCTCTCTGTCTTCTCCAAACTCAGTTTTTCTACCTATAATATGCTGAACTATTTGCTTCTAAGTGATAAGTCTTTTTTTATATTATATTAGGTCATTTTATTTTATGTCAATATTTAGCTTGCATGTATGTATGGTGCACATACATGTGTATTTGCTGCCTGTGGAGGTTGGAAGAAAACATCTTATTCTTCAGACCTGGAGTTGCATACAAGATGGCTGTAAGCCATCGTGTAGATTCTGGAATTGAACCCGGGTCCTCTGCCAGAGCAACAATTGCTCTTAACCACCGAACCACATCTCTAGTCTCCATAAATGATGAATCTTTAGAGCAAAGGAGACCTGAATTTGTTTTTTTCCCTTCACCATTTCCCTTCAAGTGTAGAGAATCAGTATAAGAAGTTACTCCTTCCCGGCTATGAGATCTACTGGCCTCCTTAAACAGTAGACACTCTGAAACAACTAGGGTGGTAAATATTTTCCCACTAGGTTCTACTGGGAGCATCAGCAAGAACATCCATGTCAGGATTTCTTTTTACTGAAGGGATTCCTGTGGGGACAGGAGAGAGGTTACCCTGAGTTCCAGAACTCAAAGCATATGTGGCCACTGTTGTTCTTTAAAACGCGGGTGTGTGTGGACGGACATGAGACAGACAAACACGCACGGCGAGAAAACACAAACACGCAGCTCCCACGTGGGTGCGTTTAATGGGGAGGATAACACAGAAGGGGGGGCAGGTGTGCGAGACACACAAGGAAAATGGAGGAAGGGGAAAAAGGGGGGCAGGCCTTGTAGCGGCGTGCCTTTTTAATGGGGAGCGCAAGGGTGTTTGGGAAGAACGACCTTACACCTGCGCATAGGTATGTGCACAGATGTCCGTAATCCAGGAGGAGTCTGGGAGTTGTAGTTTCCAAAGGAACAACATTTTACCGTTTTTGATTGATTAAAAAAAGAAAAAAATTGGGGGGTAGGGAATAGGGGCGTAGCCCGGTCTCTCGTAACTGCTTCCTGCTGGCTTTGGGCGTTGAGGGGTCCGGTGGTCCACTGGCGTTTTGAGATGGTCGATTGTCCGATGATCTTAGCAGCGATGTCCTGTCCGGTGATCTTGACGGTGTCCCATTGGTCCGCTGGCGTCCAGAGGTGGTTGATCGAAGGAATCACATTTGTCGGGTCTTTCCTGAGTAGCTGGGTCATCGTTAAGATGCTGGAAGGCAAAAATGGCATTAGTAGGGAAAAATTGAAGGGGAGGGGAGGTCTGGAAGATTAGAGGAGAGATTAAAGAGGAGTTTTTAGGAGGTCTGGGGTTAAGAATGATAAAAAATCAAATGATACTTATTCCGTTATCGATCCACTTGTGTTTGATCTGCTTGGGTGGGGTGGGCTGGTGTCCTGGAGCTTAAAGAAATTGTCTGTTATGTCAAGTAACTTTGTTAAAAATTTGCTTACCACCTGAACCTTTGGCTCCGTGTCTGATGATGAATTCTGTAATGACAGCTGAGTGGTTATTTAGAAATTCAGAAAAAGAGGAGAAAGGAAAATATATTGGCACAAGAAGGTTGAGTGGAGGACAGAACCTCTATTTTCCTTGGACTGGAGTCTTCTGGAACTTAAGAGAGCAAGGTCCCGTTTGATTTACCGTGTATGAGGGATTGTCTTGAGCTGGAGGAGTAAACAGTTTGAGATGTGACAGGTGAATCCAATGAGGAATTCCTTTAAGCTTGGCAGCTGTGGGGGTTAGGAGAATTACTCTGAAAGGGCCCTGCCACTTGGGGGAAAGAGTTGAAGGGCGTTGACCTGGGGGTGAAAGCAATACCTTATCCCCTATGTTTATTGGTGGTAGACATGCATTAGTACAAGGCTGAGGTAGAGAGTTGTCAGCGAAGTCCCATAAAAGTGAGCATAAGTGGAAAAGAAGGGGAGTGAGCAGGTGGTCGGGGAGGGGGAGAGGTTCCCGATGAGAGGCCGGGGGTCAAAACCGGCCGCCCATACATGAGTTCAAAAGGTGAAATAAAAAGGGGGCCCTTTGGGAGAGCCCGAAGCCTGAGAAGGGCGAGGGGCAGAAGTCTTACCCAATCGAGGTGGAGTTCCTGTGACATCTTAGTGAGAGCTTCCTTTAAAGAGCCGTTAGTCTGTTCTACCTTACCTGAAGACTGGGGATTGAGGGTGATACGGTGTGTGGAAATTCCAGGGAATTAAACTCTGGGCCATTATCTTTGGCGGATCTGGTGGGAGGCTGCTGTAGCTTTCAGGAACCTGATATCCTTAGGTGAGAGTGTTTTAAATGAACAACAGGAGAGTGGTGGTTAGTGACAGCGGGAGTCTAGAGGAGGCGTAGGATGGGAAGGGGGAGGAGGAGTCCGAATATTCATGAGGGACTCTATTGGAGGGGCCCGGTAAAGTCCTTGCAGCTCTGGAAGGGGACTTTCTTGGGGATCTCTATAAGACATCCTCCAAATTACAAAGGAAGGAAGCACCAAACATCCTGACCAGTTTCAGTCAACACCTCTCCTCAGGAGATCTAAATTTCTAACAAGTACATCTTTGCTTTTGTTAGGCAGAGAGAGCTTGTCTGCAGATCAGCTCAGACTGGGCCTATGGTTTTTGTGCCATACTGAAATATGGGCCTACATGTTTGGGCCTGTATTACTCCCTCCTTTAGAGAAGCAATGTTTACTGGTATGTCCAAACTATCCACATGAGAAGTGTCTAGATCCCATGCCTTTTGATTAGGCCTTTTTTTTTTGTTGTTGTTTATTTAAAGGTTGAGAGGCTGATTTAAGTTCTCGATCAGTTGCTAGAGTCTGGTTAAGTGTATTAAACACAGAATGGGTCATGGGAGGCATGAGCTGCTCTCCATTTTTTTTTTTTTGCAGCCCATTCTTTTTTTTGTTGATTTTTATTGAGCTCTACATTTTTCTCTGCTCCCCTCCCTGTCTCTCCCCTACTTCCTTCAAGCCTCCCCCAAGATCCCCATGCTCCCAAGTTACTCAGGAGATCTTGTCTTTTTCCACTTCCCACGTAGATTGGATCTATGTAAGTCTCTCTAGGTATCCTCATTGTTGTCTGAGTTTTCTGGGATTGTGATTTGTAGGCTGGTTTTCTTTGCTTTATGTTTAAAAACCACCTATGAAGGAATACATGTGAGAATTGTCTTTCTTGGTCTGAGTTACCTCACTCACAATAATGTTATCTAGCTCCATCTATTTTCTTGCAAATTTCAAGGTTTTATTATTTTTTTCGGCTGTGTAGTACTCTATTGTGTAAATATGCCACATTTTCCTTATCCATTTTTCTGTCAAGGGGCATTTCAGTTCTTTCCAGATTCTGGCTATAAAAAACAATGTTGCTATGAACATAGTTGAGCACATGTCCTTGTGGCACGATTGAGCATCCTTTGGATATATACCCAAAAGTGGTATTACTGGGTCTTGAGGAAGGTTGTTTCCTAATTTTCTGACAAATCACCACACTGACATCCAAAGGGGCTGTACCAGCTTGCATTCCCACCAGCAATGCAGAAGTGTTCTCTTTACACCACAACCTCTCCAGCATAAGTTGTCATCAGTGTTTTTGATCTTGGCCATTCTTACAGGTGTAAGATGGAATCTCAGTTGTTTTGATTTGCATTTCTCTGATGACTAAGAATGTTTAAAATTTCCTCAACTGTCTTTCAGCCATTTTAAATTCCTCTGTTGAGAGTTCTCTGTTTAGGTCTGTACTCCATTTTTTATTGGATTATTATTTTTTTTTGATGACAAACTTTTTGTGTTCTTTGTATATTTTTGAGATCAGTCATCTGTCTTATGTGGGGTTAGTGAAGATCTTTCCTCATTCTGTGGGCTGTTGCTTTGTCTTATTGACTGTGTCCTTTTCTTTACAGAAGCTTTTCAGTTTCAGGAGGTCCCATTTATTAATTGTTTCTCTCAGTGTCTCTGCTGCTGGGGTTATATTTAGCAAGTGTTCTCCTGTGTCAATGTGTTCAACTGTACTTCCCAATTTCTCTTGTATAAAGTTCAGTATGGCTGACTTTATGTTGAGGTCTTTGATTTATTTAGACTTGAGTTTTGTGCATGGTGATAGATATGGGTCTATTTTCATTCTTCTACATGTTGATATCCAGTTATGCCAACACCATTTGTTAAATATGCTTTCTTTTTCCCATTTGATATTTTTTGCTTCTTTGTCAAAAATCAGGTGTTTGAAGATATGTGGATTAATATCTGTATCTTTTATTCAGTTCCATTGATCCTCCTGTCTGTTCTTATGCCGATATCAGACTATTTTCAGTACTGTTTCAAGTTAGGGATTGTGATGCCTCCAGATGTTCTTTTTTATTGTACAGGATTGTTTTGGCTATCCTGTTTTTTTTTTTTTTTTTTTTTGCTTTTCCATATGAAGTTGAGTAGCATTCTTTTGAGGTCTTTAAAGAATTTTGCTGGGATTTTGACAGGCATTGCGTTGAATCTGTAGATTGCTTTTGGTAAGATTGCCATTTTTACTATGTTAATTCTGCCTACCCAAGAGCATGGGAGATCTTTCCACTTTCTGGTGTCTTCTTCAATTTCTTTCTTCAAAGATTTAAAGTTCTTGTCATACAAGTCTTCCACGTGTTTGTTTAGAGTTACTCCAAGATATTTTATGCTATTTGTGGCTATTGTGAAGGGTGTTGTTTCTCTGATTTCTTCCCCAGCCTTTTTATCATCTGTGTACAGGAGGGCTACTGATTTTTTTTTTAGTTAATCTTGTATCCTGCTACATTGCTGAAAGTGTTTATGAGTTGTAGAAGTTCCTTGGTAGAATTTTTGTGATCACTTATGTAAACTATCATATCATCAGCAAACAGTGAGAGTTTGACTTCTTTTTCAATTTGTATTCTCTTGATCTCCTTTTGGTGTCTTATTGCTCTATCTAGATATGGAGAGAGTGCACAACCTTGTCTTGTTCCTGATTTCAGTGGAGTCACTGAGAATTTCTCTCCATTTTGTTTGATGTTGCGCAACCCATTCTTGAATGTCCTTCCTAACAGTTTCTCAGGACTCAGAGTCCAAGGTCCCATGATTGCGGAACCAAGGGTTTACAGTCTGTGTAAAATTATGAAATAATTCAGTAAGTTGGTTAGAATTAACTCTATGGCCTTTAATCTTAAGTATATGTCGGATGACTTCTACAAGAAATTTTTCTCTTTAGATTCATTTTGTCCCATAGGTAAAGATTCAGAGAGAATTCTAGGGGGTAGGAAATTTTTTTCTCTTTATTCATCACCTAATGGGATTCTGGCACCTTGGCTTCTGCAGTAACCTTCTTGGTGAGATCTCATCATAGACTGGATGGTTAGGGAGACTTCAAAATATGTTTTCCCAAGAAAAGCTGATTTGGTTAGTACAGTTTCTGATAAGAACTACCTGAAATTACTGGACACGAGTGAGAACAGATCATGAAACCCACAATGAAACCCACTGTAAGAGTTTATAAGAGAGAGAAAGAAACATGTGCAGGCCCGAGGAAGTTGGTGCAGGAGAGAGCGTGGAGCAGGCATGTCCAACTTATAAAGGCTGCCTAGTGCATGCGCACAGGGCCTTATGTAGCTGGGTCATGAATAGGTCCCATGACCATGCTGCATGTAGGTCACCTAGGGCCTGAGGGCCCTGGGTGGCTATGTAAATTGCTTGAGTGCTTGATGAGGCATGCAGGCCCATGGAACCCGGAAGTACCAGCCAAAGTGCTGGGTGATAGTAACCATAACGTTACCTTTTTCCTGGGCTAACAAATGTTCCAATTTAGTTCTGATTATGGTCTTTCTGTGAAGCTGTTTTGCATTTGTCTCTTTCCTGCATGAGCCATATTATACTTCATTTCATGAGACACCAGTAACCTGTGGTCAGAATCCCTGACTTGCAGCAGGTGCTCATGTGGCAGCATGTTGTATAACTAAGATGTTAGTTATATAACATATGGATCAGATTCTGGGTTTCTGGGCGTGCTTCCAACTATCAAGTCCAGATGATTGGGTTTAATCTTTGCTATGCCAATGCAGGCTTTATGAGGGCTGAAAACTTTTCTGACTATCATGGATCCAGACATGATCAAAACAGTGCTGGTGAAGGAATGTTATCCTAGCTTCACAAATCAGCGGGTAGGCATCTATTTAAAATATCTTTATCTTTATTTGTTTATATATTACGGTCTTTTTGATCCACGAATGGTTGCATGCATGGGGTATATGCACATGTGTACCTACACACATCCTACACGCAAACTGAAGTTGGAGGAGGCCATTGGGTGTCCTTACTCTATCCTCTTTATTCCCTTGAGACAGAGTCTCTCACTGAACCTGGAGCTAGGCTGTCAGTCAGCAAGCACCAACTATTCTCCTATTTCTGCCCCTCACAGGTTATAGTTGTACAGGGCCACATCCAGCTTTTTAAGTATTTGTATGATATTCAAAGTCAGATTCTTATGTTTACACAGCAAGCACTCTTTCCTATTAAGCCATCTCCCCAGTCCTCCATTTATATCTTAGTGCTTTTTTGTGTGTGTTTTTTGAGCCAGATTTTTCTGTATAACAGCTCTGGCTGCCCTGGAATTTGCTCTGTAGACCAGGCTGGCCTCTAACTCACAAAGATCTGCCTGTCTCTGCCTCCCAAGTGCTGGGATTAAAGGAGTACACCACCATCACCTGGCAATATTAGTTTTTTTATCATGAAACAAGTATAATTTCATAGGATATTGGCTCAAAATGTGCAACAGTCATCTATCAGTGGCCTTGAGTACCAGCCTCAGCACCCCCACAGGGTCCATCTAAGATTCTCTATGGCAGGTGAAAACTGGCTTGGGGAAAGGGATCTGAGGGGTAGAACACATCGACTGACTCAAGCATGTTTTTCCTTGATATTTCTTTATTCCTTGGGAGAAGGTGAAAAAAAAAAAGAAGGGGGAAGGGGAAAAAGGCCATTCTCTATAAAGCTTTTTAGTTTATATAGCATACAAACAAGTTAGCAATTTCCTAGGCAGTAACAATAGTATCAAGCATGCATTTCAATAGAAAAACAAACAAACAAAACCCAGTGGGTCTGACAAGGACCTGCTTTATGTCTCAGAGGGGGTCTGCCTGTGAAGCTCCCTGGTGGCTGGGAACACAGGGCTGGTTGCTATATTAAGGGCCTAGGAGGTTGAGTTAAAAGAAATCTTTTTTAGGGACTTTGCTTTCATCTCCAGCAGGTACCCAAGTGAAAGGTTTTTCTCTCTGAAGCTAGTTTTAGCACCTCAGGCCTTTTCCCTGTATAAACAGTTAATTTCCTGGGCTATGGTCTTATGTTAAATGAAACCAAGGTGAAGGGTAAATACAGAATATTATTAATTTGTTGGAGCAGAAGCCCAGTAGATAGATTACACCTTGCTGAGTCTGCTGTTAGAGCAGACATATGGGCTCCTGTTTGAGGCTCCTTTCTTTCTTTCTTTCTTTCTTTCTTTCTTTCTTTCTTTCTTTCTTTCTTTCTTTCTGCCCCATTTATTTATTTAAAAAGAAAACAAACTATCTTTGTTCATTATACATACCAATCCAAGTTACCACTCCCTCCCCTCCTCCCATTCCATCCATATACCCTCCCAGCCACCCCTATCCACTCCTCAGAGAGGGTAAGGCACATTGCTTTGGGGAAGGTCCAAGGCCCTTCCTACTATATCTAGGCTGAGCAAGGTATCATCCAAAGAGAATAGGTTCCCAAAAAGCCAGTGCCTGCAGTAGAGTTAAATCCCAGTGCCACTGCCAGTAGCCTCTGAGTCTTTGGAACTCCTTTCTTATCAGTGAGTGCTGTCCATAAAGAAAGTTGTGGGGCCTAATCTCATGTAGATCTTGGCTATGAGAACAAAGGTTTTACTGAGTGAATGCTTTCACACCAGGGCTTCACTGTGTGGTGAAGGTATCCGGTTGCCCTACAGGAAAAATCAGGTTTATATACTACTGGAATATGATCTATAGTAATAGGGAGAAACATCATGATTTCACAAGATTTCTGTAGAATTGACAGTGAGTTATCTAAAAAGGCAGGTGTTTCCGCAACTCTGGAAAATGGCTTTCTCCATGTGGAGTGTTCATACTCCCGTGAATTGATCCAAACTGATTTGTCAGCTTTACATTTACCATATAATACTTGTGGACTCACCACAGTGGTCCATGTGTTCTTCATCTTGTTTCAATATTTTACATAACTGTAAATTTCATATGTTTCTTTCACAAAAAATTGTACAACCCATATATTTTATTCAATACTAATTTTACATGTCCTTATTTTATAGTGTGTGTGCACACAAGTATGTAACTCCATGCATTTAGCAGCTGAGATACAGAATTGTTCCTTCACCTCAAGTTTTCTGTATTATAGTCTATAGTGTTGCCACACATAACTTGTGTTTGACTGGGGGGCTTCACCTCAGCTCCTGGCATAAGGTCCCTCCGCTGGGAGTTGCCTTAGTCCAAACTTTACCTCCAAGAAAGCCCACCAAATGGTGACTCCACCTCAGGGAGGGTCAAGAAAGCTTGCTAAATGGTGACCCCTTCCCAGGGAAGGTTGAGACCACTCCCATAGACTGTTTAAACTGCCACCCAGAGAATGAACATGTGGTCTCCAGGTTTCACGTGGTCTCCCCTTTTCTCTCTTTCCCTCTCCATGCTTTCCTGGGGCCACCCGGAAGCATTTTATTAAATATGGGTATCTTTAATTTGGTCTAATTTGGTTTGATGGGAATTATTTGTGATGGCAGAGAGGTTCGGCTAAAGACAAAATACCTAACTAGTTGTATTTTCTTCTTAGTTGGAAAATGTTTTTATCTTTAGTTTCTACACCATTGGTATATGTTTATTGTACAAAATGGTGGGCTTTCTTTTTTCTTTTTTTTTCTTTTTGGTTTTTCAAGACAGGGTTTCTTTGTAGATTTGGAGCCTGTCCTGGAACCAGCTCTTGTAGACCAGGTTTGTAACCTGCCTTTCCTGATTTATTTGCATCAGTATAGAATTTAGGAGGTACTTCAGTTATTGGTGTTTCCCATATAATGCAAGGAAGAGTTCAGCTAGTTCTCTTTATAAGTGGGATGCTGTTGCTTTTGGGATATTTGTTGGTAATCTTTCAAAATAAATCACTACATTCTCTTTGTGTACCATAAATAATAAAACCTCAGGGATAGATATTGGGGCTCAACCTGAAGATCAGAAAAGCAAAGCAGCCAAGCCACTAGAGAGCTTGAAGAAATCCTCAGACTGGAAAAGAATGAGTTCTTGTCTCATCCCAGCTTATGGATTAAAGGTGTGAACCACTACCACCTGGATCTGTTTCTGCATTGATTTTGTGTAGTTCAGGGTGACCTTTAACTCACAGAGATTCATCTGAGTCTCCCAAATCCTAGGATTAAAGGTGTGTGCCACCACTGTCAGGCCTCTAGTGGCTTAGCTTTACCTTCTGGTCTTTAGGCAAGCTTTACTTATAAGACATAAGTATAAATCTTTGTATTTCCCCCTTTTGTCTAAAATAAAAATAAAAAGTCTATAACTAATATAAGAAAACTATATACAATAAGTACAATAACTATATACAATATACACAGGCAATAAATACATTAACAATGTCTAGTCCATTTGCTTTTAACAAATCCAGAGAAAATACTCTATATCTGTCCTATCTTGGTGAGTTCAAAGACTTATATCTAATTTACTTTCTATTATAACTTGCATTACCATTCCAAACTATCTTTTGATATCTCTCAGTCTTATATACTTTATATTTCTTTTGTGAATTTCTTTTCTCAGTCTTGTAAACAATGTAAACTGTAGCTATAATCATCTAGTCTTCAACTACCTCAGAGACCCATGAAGGAAATAATATTAACTGAGTAAACAGGAAGTTCCTTTACAACACTGGGGTTTCCATCTTTGGCCTAAAGCCCAAGTATATCTGACAAACTTTTCTATGAGGCAGATTTTTGCACATGTTTTTAAATTGTTTTTGTTGTGCTATACGTTTTCTCCTCTCCCCTCCCTACCTTCCCTTTCCCCTTTTACCTTCTCATTTGACCTAACCTACACTTCCAATTTACTTAGAAGAACTTGTCTTTTTCTCCTTTCTGTGTAGATCTATGTATGTCTCTCTTAGGGGCCTCTTTGCTGTCTAGGTTCTCTGGTGTTGTGGACTGTAGGTTGGTTTTTCTTTGATTTATGTCTAAAAATCACTTATTTTTATTGTTTTTATTGAACTATATATTTTGCTATGCTCCCCACTTTTCCTTTCCCCTCCCCTTCTACCCTCTCCCATGATCCCCATGCTCCCATTTTATTCAGGCTATTTTGTCTTTTTTTACTTGCCATGTAAATTAGATCCATGTGTGTCTCTCTTAGGGTTCTCTTTGTTGTCTAGGTTCTCTGGGATTGTGAGTTGTAGGCTGGTTTTTCTTTGTTTTATGTCTAAAAACCACTTATGAATGATTAAATATTATATTTGTCTTTTTGGGTCTGGGTTACTTCACTCAATATTTTTTTTCTAGATCCATCCATTTGCATTGCAAATTTCAAGATGTCATTTTTTTTTACCACTGTGTAGTACTCCATTGTGTAAATGTACCACATTTTTTTTTTATTCTTTCTTCAGTTGAGGGGCATCTAGGTTGTTTTCAGGTTTTGGTTATTATGAATAATGCTGCTGCGAACATAGAGGAGCACCTGTTCTTGTGGTATGATTGAGCATCCTTTGGGTATATACTCAAGAGTGGTATTGCTGAGTCTTGAGGTAGGTTGTTTCCTAATTTTCTGAAAAATCATCATAATGATTTATAAAGCAGCTGTACAAGTTTGCATTCCCACCAGCAGTAGAGGAGTGTTCTCCTTACCCCATATCCTTTCCAGCTTAAACTGTCATCAGTGTTTTTGGTCTCGGACATTCTGACAGGTGTAAGATGAAATCTTAGAGTTGTTTTGATTTGTATTTCTCTGATGGCTAAGGATGTTGAGCATTTCCTTAAGTGTCTTTCAGTCATTTGAGATTCATCTGTTGAAAAGTCTCTGTTTAGGTCTGTACCCCATTTTAAAAAATTGGATTAGTCAAATTTCTTGAGTTCTTTGTATATTTTGGAGATTAGTCCTCTGTTTGATGTGGCTTTGGTGAAGATCTTTTCTGTTTTATAGGCTGCTGTTTTGTCTTGTTGACCATGCCCTTTGCTTTACAGAGGTGAAGCAGGATTTTCTTGACAATCCTTTCCCCAAGACAAGAGCTGGACTCATTTTTATTGCACTTTATTTTGGAGTCCTGGGTGTACCACACGTTGTCTGTGGTGACCTGTCATAGATTACTGGTTAAAGTGTTTGTGGTCCACCTGTCCTTTCAGGCTACTGTTCTCTTTAGTCATTCCATGTGCATTGATCTTGGACATGAGGTCTTTTCAGACACAGGATGTCCTTTACTTAGGAATTTGGCTAATTTGGGGACTGGGAAGATGGCTCAATGTAAAGTGTTTATAGAACAAGCATGAGGGCTGGCATTCAGAGCCACTGCACACAAACCAGGCAGATGTGGTGGCCTGCTTGTAATCCCCCTGCATGTGAGATATAGAGAAAGACATATCCCAGAGCAAGCTGAGTAGTTTAAGTACCAGAGTTGGTTAGTTCTAGGTACAAATGAAAGACCCTGCCTCAATAATGCATACACCTACATTCTTTCAATTAAAGTTATAACTTGTCTAGCTTTTTCTTCCAGGGGGACTCTCTCATTGGATGCATCCTAAGGAACATAAATAAATATTGGTTGGTGTAGTCATCAGCTCCATGCAGATCTGGTGCGGGAGAATTGTCTGTATTCTGTCAGTTATGTTTTAAATAAACACTGATTGGTCAGTAGCCAGGCAGGAAGTATAAGCAGGAAAACCAAACAGGAAGTAGGGGTGGGGCAATGAGAACAGGAGTATTCTGGGAAGAATGAAGCTCTTTCTGCAGTCCTGCCCAGATCACGGAAGAAGCAAGATGTGACCTACCCCACTGAAAAAGATACCGAGCCATGTGGCTAACATAGATAAGAATAATGGGTTAATATAAGTTATAAGAGCTAATACAAAGCCTGAGCTAATGGGCCAATCAGTTTATAACTTATGGAGCACTCTGTGTGATTTTCTTTGGGAATTACCAGCTGTGGGAACTAGGTAGGACAGAAACCCCAATAAGCAGGCCCCTCATGTTACACAGATCAGCCTGAATGTGTTGAAAAGGTGATTGAAGTCTAGTTAAACCTTCTTGTATTAATAACTCAGGGTCATGAAGTGATCACCAAAGGTTTACAGGAAAAGAACAACCAGATGACCAACTTCAACCAAAGTTTTAGACCACCAGCTTTTGCAAAGTACTCCACTGGGAAACATGGATATAGCTATAAATAATATTCAAACTTATAATCATACCATAAAAACATGCATGAAAATCTATAAAGCTCTTTGAAAGCATAAAAATTGATAATGCTTTTTGGATGTACAGAAAAAAGTAGAATTTTGCACTGGGCATAATAAAAGTTGTTCAGGGACTTGAGCAGTTCTGTTTGATGAGATTGCTGAGGAAGGACTCTTCCAGATGGAGTTTTGACTGAGGTGGGTTTGTTATTGCTGTTTTATTTCTTTTCATCTATCTATCTATCTATCTATCTATCTATCTATCTATCTATCTATCTATCTATCTATCTATCTATCTATCCCTAAAATAGAAATACATAATTTCTTCTCTCTTCCTCCATCCAAATTCAAGGCCCCACCTTCTTTAGTCATTGTTACTACAAATGTATATATATGTAAATGAATCAACATGTAACTATAATCACTGAATCCCTTCAGTGTTGCCTGCATGGGCATGTTTCTATGAACTGCAGGTGAGTGAGAACATGTGCTCTCTGTTGTTCTGGGTCTGGGTTATTTCACTCAACTTAAATTTTCTAGTTCCACCCACTTACTTGCAAATTTCATTTTTCTTTATAGCTGAATAATATTACATAGTGTATATGTACCACATTTCTATTTTCCACATAAATGGAATTATGAAAATATGAATAAAACATATATTTAAAAATTTGGAATTGTGGTAGGCTAACAGAATATCCCATTCCCTCATGAGGGTTACTGTAGGAAACATGAGACTCAAGACTGCAACAACAAATTTTGTTGAGATTCAGACTCTTGTCTGTGATTCCTTCCCCAGATCCTGCATTGTTACTTCTAGAACTAACACTTGGTCTCATCTCATCAGGGACAAACCAAAGTCAAGTCAAGCCAATGTAAAGAGTGCTGTGTGGAAATCCCAACCAAAGTACACAGAGTACTTGAAAACAAGGAGAGGTCATTGTGTTCTAACTGTTGTTGACTTAATGAGTTTGCCCAAATTTAGAGATCTGTTATACTTTTTTTATGCTTCAGATATCTATGCCTCAGGGGCCTCTGATGCCATGGACATTGGTTGGAAGGGGACTGGGTGGTGGGGTGGTGTTGGTGGTGAAGGGGTCAGTCCACAGGATCCTTTATACTTTTAAAGAATGACAAACCAAGGCAAACGAAAAGTCTTATTCACATAACTCTGAGGATCTGGAACTTGGAACTTCCAGAATCCACGTCAGAAAGTTACACATGTGACCCCAATAATGGGAAGGCAGAGATAGGAGGATCCCTGGGGCTTGCTGGTGGGGCTTGATGACTAGTCAGTGTAGCCAAATCATCAATCCCCAATTCAGTGAGAGGCCCTGTGTCAAAAAGTGAGGTGGAGAGTGATTGAATAAGACAACTGATGTACACACACACACACACACATGCACACACATATACATATAAACACATGCACACCAGAAATACAAACATACACATAAAATACAAAACTCTTTTGGAACTAACACAATTTCCTCTGAAAACTTAATTTGTTTAAGAGGATTTTGCAATTGGGGCAATAAGATCTTTGTCTGGGTCCTACCCACCTAGGGCCTATTGTCTAACAGGGTAGGATAGCCTAGTTAGCACTATGGACAATCCAGTACAAAGTCTTGGTCTTCAAAGGGCCATAAAGGGAGGCATGCTTTTTCTGAACTGTATTCTATTTAAGCCTCTGCTTCATTTCCTGCCTCCAGATTTCTGCCTTGTATTCTTCTGACTTTTCTGGATAGTGTACTGACTGCAAGCTGAGAGATGAATAAATCCTTTCCTCCCCAAGTTGCATTTGGTCATGACACTTTGTCACAGCAATAGAAACCCTAAGTAAGACAGATAAGTGCAGATTGATGTTATGAAGTAATCCAACACTATCTCAGAATTGAGAAAATAGTAAAGGGTTATTTATTTAAAGGTAGACTCACAGATCACAGTCCTATGCATGAATGGGGAACAGGAACTGAATCCAGTACCAGGAGAGTGTGTGTGTGTGTAAACTTTACAGCTGTATTTATAGTATAAGAGACCACACCTAAGTGGGTTGGTTTCTTAAAGGTTATTGGCTGAAGTAATTCTCACAGCACCCCCTTTTGTCTAAATAAGAGAGTTCTAAGCCTAACACAAAACTATATACAATAAGAACAAATATCAAGCATAAAAATTAGAATTACAACTAGCATAAGCATTATCAAGCAAGACACATATGTTAAATGCTTCAATCCTATCCTAAGGAGTCTAAGTCTTAGGTTAGAAATAGCTTAGCCAGGGCTGGAGAGATGGCTCAGAGGGTAAGAGCACTGCCTGCTCTTCCTGAGGTCCCGAGTTCAACTCCCAGCAACCACATGGTGGCTCACAACCATCTGTAATGTAATGAGACCTGGTGCCTTCTTTGCCAGAAGTACATTGTATGCTTAATAAATAAATAAATCTAAAAAAATTATTTAAAAACAAAGAAATAGCTTAGCCAATGGCTGGAGAGATGGCTCAGTGGTTAAGAAATAGCTTGGCTAAGTCATAAGTGGAAAGTAGCTACAATTATCTAGTCTTCAATCCCATCAAAGACCTGAGAAGGGAAGTAATATTACTTGAGTAAACAGTAAGTGCAATGAAACAACTTCTAAAATATCCAATAAATGACAGAGACAACTGGCTGCCTGGACAATCACCCAAAGTCTCATTTCCAACATTGGATCAACAAACTTTGGTTAAGGCTTAGAGTAACTGAGAGATCATTTTCAGAGGCAGGAAAATTTTCAAAACCATCTTGGCAAGGTTTGAAAGTCTTTTTTTCTTTTATCCTGAACATCCTGTCCAGACACCATGCTTTTTGTCAGTGATTGAGGTATGGGCAGTTCTTAGCTGATAGGGAAGGCAAGGAATTCCAGATTGTATAGGGCCCATAGGTTGAATTACCTTGTTGACAGCTCTTAGGTCTGTTGCCATTCCTCATTTTCCAGATTTCTTTTTTAAAAACAAATACAGGAGAATTCCAAGGGCTGATTGATTCTTCAACATGGTGAGCATCTATTTGCTCCTGTACCAGCTGTTCTAAAGCCAGCAGTTTCTCTTCTGTTAAAGGCCATTGTTTAACCCATATTGGTTTCTCAGTTAACCATTTTAAAGGTAGGACCATTGGTACTGCTGAAGATTTGCTAGTTGATTTGTATTCTTGTACAGCCTGAATGACTGGTGACCTTTGTGTATAGTACCTTATAATATCCTTCTCAGAAACACGAGTTTATAGACTGCAGGAATGTTCATCTGGGTATTCCATTGTTGCAGCAGGTCATGACCCCATAATTTCACTGCAATATTAGCCACATATGACCTTGACTGTCTTTTGTTGATCTACATTCACTGGTCCAATGTTGGCCTTTGCTGTTATTATCTTCTACATAATCCAAAGGATTGAGACCTTCTATTTTTGCCATTCCTGGAGCAGACATTATTTCTAGGAATTCCTTGTCTACAATCCCTTATCAGATGTCCTATTTCACCACAATTAAAACATTTGGCATTTTGATATCTCCTCATACCTTTGGAAATTGCTTCTCCTACTCAAGTCTCATTCAGTATTATAGTCAAATGTCTCAACATTCATCGTATTCAGGATCCATTCACCTACTGGTGCCAATCTAACCTTTAAAGGTCCAGGTTTTTTTTGTTTTTTTTTGTTTTTTTTTTTTGCATTCTAAGTTGGCATTTTCAAAGCCAATGATTTAATAAGTACTCATCTAGCTTCTGGGTCTGTTACTCCTATAGTTAATCTTTGTAAAAAATCACTAAAGTGTTCTCTTTGGCCTTGTTTAACATTAATATATGATTCAATTCTTTTTCCTAATTTTGAATCCTGTCACAAGCATTTAAGGCCTCTGTGTGGCATAGGGATAAGATGTGTTCATCATAAGGAGCTTGAGCCTGTGGATCAACACAAATGCCCTCACCAAGAATTTGATCTTGGAAAGCCTCATATCCTTTTGCTTTCCCCTGTTGTTCTAAAAATTATACCTCTTCTCGCCAATAGCATTTCCACAGCAGTTGTGGTCCATCTTCCAGGATCATTGAAACTAACTGAAGCCAAATGTATGGGGTAGCCTTATTGCTGGAAGCCTATGTCTTTACCATCTCCCTAACAAATGCTGAATGCAATTCATAAGATACTATTGCTTGCTTAATTTCTTTTAGATCGTTCATACCTGTAGGTGTCCATACTTTGGATCTTTTTGGGCATTTAGAACTTGATTCTTTTTCAGAGGTGATTATAGAGGAGGAAGTTAAAACCCCGGGTCAGTCATCTCTGACTCTGACATGTACTGGCAGTATTAAATTCTGTCCTTGTACCTTCTCTCCCTGCTCATCAGCTCCAATAATTTCATCCATCATTTTAAATCTCTTTACTACGGTCTTTTGTAGAGCCGGAATCTCTTGGTCTGTATATATTTCTGGTGATCTCATTGACGCACCTAGTCTCTGGTCTTCATTCTGCATATGTGATTCCAAGGTATGAAATTTTTCCTTTAAAGATAACATCTCATCCTTGGATATTATTTGGATAGCATGCAGATTGCCCTCCTGGAGAGATATTATATTTGCTAACCTATCATAACTTAACAGATTTTGATTGTTAAATTCAATAATATGAATACCTTCATATTATTGAAATATTTTCATATTTTTGAAATCAGTAACCTTTCACATGGATTGAATTTTGCCTGTCAAATTATGTTATCCTTTTCAATGGCATTATGTTTTTAAGCTAACTTTTGATATTCAGTGGTATTAATCCTGTCAGCTATCTGTTCACTATTAGTCTGCAAAGACTGTATTATTTCTCAAAGGGCCTGATACTTGGCTCTGTTATCAAACCATTTTCTTAAGGATATAATATGAAAAATGTAGCTAAGTCCCAATATCCAATAAATGAATGTATTGGAAAAACCATATAAACCTTGCAGAATATCATCCATAGTATAAGCAAAAAGGTTATTAAATCTTAGATGGGAATATTGTCTATAATTATGCAACTTTCAAGTTTATTGATTTATTTATTAATCAAATAGTTACCTTTGTTATTATATTAAATTGCTGTAGGTGTAATAATCTTTATTGACCAGAGGAGTCATGGTTGCAGGTGTCATGCTTTCAGCTGCCGTGGTTGCAGCTGTGCTGCAAAGAGATGGGACCAGCATCATAAACAGTTCTGTACTGCTTTGGTTTTGTACATTGGTGCCTGGTTAAATGCTGACAAGTATTCTTTGCTTGACAAATTAAGAGCAATTAAATCAATTTTGCAGAAAACTGCTTAGTAGGTAAAAATCAAACCAGGTGGGCGGGGGTTAGAGACCTTTTGGGCAGTGGACATTTTGGGCCTTTTAGGCCAGTCCACCTGGTAGATGTGGAGTTGGAATTCAGGTGTGTGCCAGATGAAGATGGATGCTATAAAGTAATCTAATAGCTCATAATTGATTATAATAAAGGGATATTTATTTTTCTTTTTTATTTGTCATTTTTTAAAAAAGAAAACAAACTATCTTTTTTTTTCATTATACATACCAATCCAAGTTCCCACTCCCTCCCATACTCTAATTCCCTCCACATACCCACCCACTTCACCCCCATTCAATCCTCAGAGAGGATAAGGTACATTTGGGGAAGGTCCAAGGCCCTCCCTACTATATCTAGGCTGAGAAAGGTATCCATATAAAGAGAATTGATTTCCAAAAAGTCAGTACATGTAGTAGTGATAAATCCTGGTGTCACTTCCAGTGGCCCCTCAGTCTGCCCCAGACATGCAACTGTCAACCACAATCAGAGGGACTAGTGTGGTCCTATGCTTGTTCCTTCCCAGTCTGACTGGAGTTTGTGAGCAAACTGTTTCAGTGGGTGTACCCACCATGGTCTTGACCTCTTTGCTCATATTCCCATTCCTCCAACTCTTCAACTGGACTTTGGGAGCTCAGTCCAGTGTTCTGATGTGGGTCTCTGCCTCTGTTTCCATCAGTTGCTGGAAGAACATTCTATGGTGATATTTAAGATATTCATCAGTTTGACTGTAGGTCAAGTCAAGATTAGGGCTCCTCTCCTCTATTGTTTAGGCTCTTAGCTGGGGTCATCCTTGTGAATTCCTGGGAATTTCTCTAGTGCCAGGTTGTTTTTTTTTTTTTTTGCTAAGCCTATAATGGCTCCCTCAATCAAGATATCTTTTTTCTTGCTCTCATCTCTGTCCTGTCCTTCCTCCTTCTCAACTGTCCTATTCCCTCAAGTTCTACACATCTGTCCCCTTCTCCCCTCCTCTTCACCTTCCACCCTCCCATATCCCACCACCACCATGCTCCCAATTTTGTCAGGCAGTCTTGTCTGTTTTGACTTTGCAGGTGGATCTATGTATGTTTTTCTTAGGGCTCATCTTATTACTTTGCTTCTCTCAGATCATGAACTATAGGTTCAGTATCATTTGTTTATACATAGTATTCACTTATGAGTGAGTACATACCATATTCATCTCTTTGGGTCTGGGTTACCTCACTTAGGATAGTATTTTCTAATTCCATCCATTTGCATGCAAAATTCAAGATGCCATTTTTTTTCCCACTGAGTAAAACTCTAATGCGTAAATGTTCCACATTTTCTTTATTCATTGTTTGGTTGAGGAGCATCTAGGTTATTTCCAGGTTCTGGCTATTACAAATAATGCTGCTAGGAACATAGTTGAACAGTTGCCTTTGTACTATGATTGAGCATCTTATAGGTATATTCCCAAGAGTGGTATTGCTGGATCCTGAGGTAGGTTGATTTCTAATTTTCTGCGAAACTGCCATACTGATTTCCAAAGTGGTTGTACAAGTTTGTATTCCCACCAGCAATGGATGAGTGTTTCTCTTACTCCACATCCTCTCCAGTGTAAACTATCATTGGTGTTTTTGATCTTAACCATTCTGACAGGTATCAGATGGAATTTCAGAGTTGTTTTGATCTGCATTTCCCTGATGGCTAAGGGTGTTGAACATTTCCTTAAGTAAGTTTTGGGCATTTGAAATTCTTCTGTTGAGAACTCTCTGTTTAGTTCTATATCTCAATTTTTAATTGGGTTATTTAGAATTTTAATGACTAATTTCTCAAATTCTTTATATATTTTGGAGATCAGTTCTTTGTCTGATGTGGGGTTTGTGAAGGTCTTTTTCCATTTGGAAAATGCCTTTTTTTTTCTTATTGACTGTGTCCTTTGCATTATAGAAGCTTTTCAGTTTCAGGAGGTCCCGTTTATTTATTGTAGCTATCAATGTCTGTACTACTGGGGTTATATTTAGAAAGTATTCTCCTGTGCATTGAAGACTACTTCCCACTTTCTCTTCTATCAGGTTCAGGGTGGTCTGATTTATAATGAGGTCTTTAATTCATTTGGATTTGAGTTTTGTGCATGGGGAGAGATATGGATTTATTTTTATTCTTCTACATGTTGACATCCAGTTATGCAAGCACCATTTGTTGAAAATGATTTCTTTTTACATTGTATGATTTTAGCTTCTTTGTAAAATATCAGGTGTTCATAGGTGTGTGGATTAATATCTGGTCTTCAATTCAATTCCATTGGTCAACCTCTGTTTTTATGCCAATACCATGCTGGATTCATTACTGTAACTCTGTAATAGAGCTTGGTGTCAAGGATGGTGATTCCTCTAGAAGTTCCTTTATTGCACAGGAATATTTTGGCTATCCTTGTATTTTTTTTTCATATGAAGTTGATTATTCTTTTTTCAAGGTCTGTGAAGAATTATGTTGGGATTTTGATGGGAATGGCATTGAATGTATAGATTGCTTTCGGTAGGATTGCCATTTTTACTATGTTGATCCTACCTATCCAAGAGCATGAAAATCTTTCCATTTTCTCTTATCTTCATCATTTTCTTTCTTTAAGGAGTTAAAGTTCTTGTTGAATAGGTCTTTTACTTCTTTGGCTAGTGTTACCCCAAGATATTTTATGTCATTGCTATTGTGAAAGGTAATGTTTCTTTTCTTTTTCTCTCTTCTTTTTTATCATTTGTATATAGGAGGGCTTCTGATTTTTTTTGTTTGAGTTGATCTTGTATCGTGCCACATCATTGAAGGTACTTATCAACTGTTGGAGTTCTCTGTTGAGTTTTTGGGGATATATATATATATATATATATATATATATATATATATATATTGATCCAGCTGCCCTCACTCTTCCTGACCCACAGGGGAACTTCCTTGTGGTCTGTAATTGACAAGGATGTTTTTGTTCTTTCTGACCAGTGGGTCTCCACAGAAGGAGTAGAGGTATAAAAAGTTGCTGGGCAAAATAAAGGTTGCTGTTCTTCCACCTGAAAAGAAGCCTCTGTGTCTCAATCTCGGCACCCCCTGCCAGTCTTGGCTATCCAGACTGTGCTGGCTGTAGCAAGTGGAGGTCCCACTGAGATCTGGAAAGTGGGGATTTGTGAATGGGAATTGCTCCAGCTGCTGGCTAAATTGAGGAGTGTTGAATGGAGCAGCGGGCTGTGTCCCACCACCCAGCTAGCTTTACCTGAAATAATTACATGGAAACTGTATTTTTTTTTTTAAATACTGCTTGGCCCATTATATCTAGCCTCTTCTCAGCTAACTCTCGCACCTGGACTAGCCCATTTCTAATAATGTGTGTAGCACCCCAGGGTGTGCTTACTGGGAAGATTCTAGCCTACATCCATCCTGGGTCGGAGCTTCATCACGTCTGCCTCAGAGAGCAGAGCTGCATCGCATCTGAGCTCACTTCCTCTTCCTCCCAGCATTCTGTTCTGTTTACTCCACCCACCTAAAGGCTGGGCCAAGGTAGTTTCTTTATTAGCCAATGACCTTCCTCCATCAGAGGAGCATATTGGGGAAGGTAAAGTGTTCTAATTTTTCATCCCCAGAGATAATCTAAGGGACATTCTCCAAAAGATAAACAAGCATAAAGAGGCAGGAGGGTGAATTGAAAGGCCTCAAAAAGTAACTAAAACTCTTAAAGCAACAAGGCACAAAAGTAACAAGGAAGACAGCCAAAGATTTTGTACAGGAGGGGATTTAAATGTTCCAGATTGGGAACAAGCCAAGTCAGATTAAAATGAGTATGTGTGTCTTCATCCCCAGAGATGCTCTGAGGGATGCCCTCTGGAAGGTTGGCCAGTAAAAAAAATAAAAAGGAGGCAGAAAGGTAAATTAAGGGCCTCAAAAGATAGAATGTGTAAAGATATATGTTATTGTGTTGATTGTGTTGTCTTTTGTGTTCTGGACTGGAAAAAGACATTGGATTCTAAAAACTGCTAAAAAAGGTATTTTGACTTTAAAATACAGGCCTAAGGATTTAATGCCTTGGAAAAGAAGTTCTGCTTTTGTCTCCACAGAGGATAAAAAACTTGTGGATTTATTACAAATTTATGTGATTTAAATCACTAAAAACCCCTAAAATGTTGATGTAAAATACTCCCAAGAATGCAGCACCCCCACTCAGCAGGAAGTAGCCAGACAGGTTGACAACACCCAAATTCCCTAAAAGATTGTTAAAGTGGGGCCCCTTCAATGGTTCTGGAGCAGGAGCAGCGAGCCTACTTCCCTGATTTCTGCTCTGTTCCATGCAGCAGTTTGGATCCAGAGTGAGTACGGCTGGGACCAGAAGACAGCTGAAGCAGAGCTTGCCACCACAGCTACTTCTGCCGGACTTGCTCTCTCACAGACTGTGCAGATGGCTAAGACTGTCAACCAACAAGCTAAAAGAGTCAACAATGCTTTGGACATTCAAAATGATCTTAATGGACATATTCAATTGGGCATATTGACCTTAAACCAACAAGTGGCTCTGGTTCAGGAGCAAGTGGACTATCTTTGGACTTTTCAACAATTAATCATGTTATATGTGTTACTCATGGCACTGTATTGCATGGTTCTGCTACAGTTATGGAACTCAACTGTCATATGAGAGGGCTTTGGAATACTGCTTTTGTTAATTTTACCACCCAGTTAGTGCATGCTAGATGGTTGCAGCACTGGTCTAGCTCCTTGGCACTGTCAGTCCTGGGAATACTTGGGTTAGAGCTATGTGTTTGGATAGCCACAGATGGGCAATACTTTGGGGGCAGGATGCTACCTAAGATAGGGAATATTAGAGGGTTATTCCCCATGACAGGCAAGGTATTATAAAATAAAAGGGGGGAGTTGTTGTGATCCAGCTGCCCTCACTCCCCCTGACCCACAGGGGAACTTCCTTGTGGTCTGTAATTGACAAGGATGTTTGTGTTCTTTCTGGCCAGTGGGTCTCCACAGAAGGAGTAGAGGTATAAAAGGTTGCTGGGCAAAATAAAGGTTGCTGTTCTTCCACCTGAAAAGAAGCCTCTGTGTCTCAATCTCGGCACCCCCTGCCAGGCTGCACTGGCTACAGTGTGTATATATTTTATTTATTTGTGCACTTATTGCTATGAACTTACCTCTTAGCATTGCTTTCATAGTGTTCCGTAGGCTTGGATATGTTGTGCTGCAATTTTTGTTGAATTCTCGGAAGACTTTAATTTTTTTTCTTTATTTGTTCCTTGACCCAAGTGTAGTTCAGTAGTTCACTGTTCAATTTTAATGAGTTTGTAGGCTTTCTGAGAGTAGTATTGCTGTTAAATTCTAACTTTAATCCATGGTGAAATGATAAGACACAGGGGTTACTCCATTTTTTTGTGTCTATGGAGGTTTGCTTTGTTACCAAGAATGTAATCAATTTTAGAGAAGGTTCCATGAGGTGCTGAGAAGAAGGTATATTCTTTTGAGTTTGGGTGGAATGTTCTATAGATGTCTGTTAAGTCCATTTGATTCTTGACATCTGTTAATTCTCTTATTTGTCTGTTAGGTTTCTGTCTGATTGACCTGTTCATGGGATAGAGTGGAGTGTTGAAGTTTTTACTATAAGTGTGTGGGGTTTTATGTGCAATTTAAGTTGGAGTTTTTCCTATTATTTTGTTGAATATATTTTCTGTGTTTTTGAGCTGGAGTTCTTCTCCTTCTTCCCTTATTATTCTTAGGTATTATTCTTAGGTTTGGTCTTTTTATCATGTCCTATATTTCCTAGATGTTTTGTGTTAAGAATTTGTTTGATTTAATGTTTTCTTTGACCAATGAGTCTATTTCCTCTGCAGTATCCTCACTACCTGAGGTTCTTTCTTTTATCTTTGGTATTCTGTTGGTTATATTTGTCTTTCTAGTTTCTGTTCATTTACCCATATTTTCCATATCTAGAATTCCTCCAGTTTGTGTTTATTTTTATTGCCTCCATTTTATTCTTCAAGTCTTGTACTGTTTGTTTTATCTGTTTGATTGTTTTTTCTTGGGTTTCTTTGAGGGATTATTTAATTTCTTCCGATTTTTTTGTTTGTCTTTTCCTTCATTTCTTTAAGGGGGTTTTCCATTTCTTTTTTAAAGGTCTCCATCATTTTCCTAAAGTTACATTTAAAGTCATTTTCTTCTGCTTCTTCTGGGTTAGTATGATCAAATCTTCCTTTTGTATGACCGCTGGGTTCTGGTATTACAATGTTGCTTTTTAGATTGTTGGATGAATTCTTGCATTGGCATCTACCCATATCTTCCTTCAAATGAGGCCAGCAGTGTCTTTGCCTCTTGGTCCAATCCTTGCAGTGGCTGTCTGAATGTGTGGGATTTTTTTTGGTCTGCTATGTACTGTCAATGTCTGTGTCTCAAGAAGCCTGTGAGGTCTCCTCAGCTTGCTCTTTGATCTTTTCTCCTGGTTCACTCTCTTGGTCCTCTCTCTTGGTCCTTCAGTATTAAAGCAAACTCTTGGTTCCCATGTATTGTAGCAAGCTCTTAGTACCCTCAGTATTGTAGCAAGAGTTCCACCAAGGTTTCCGGAGGATAGGCTGGTTTGAGGGTGGGGTGGGGCTAGTAGTTTGGAAGGTTGCATGAATGGGGTTGGGTGTTGGGGTTGCCTACTTGCTGGAAACTCTCCTGCTGACTTGTTAGAGAAGATGAGGGAGTTGGAGGAGAGGCATGGAATTTTGTCTCACTGTGGAAGTCCTAGAGAGTGGGGTGTCCTGCTACATGGCTGTTAACTAACCTTTAAGTCCCCTAAGAATTGGAGCAAGATGTGTTTCAGAGTTCTACTGAAGTTGCAGGAAGATAGGTGAGTTTGGCAGTGGGATAGAGCCAGTAGCTTGGAGGGTTGGGTGGATGGGTTTGGGTGTTGGGGGAGCCTGCCCACAGGGAACTCTCCTGCTGGCTAGCTAGAAAAGCCAAGGAACTTGGAAGAGTGACCTGGGGTTTTGTCCACTGTGGAGGTCCCAGAGAGTGGGGTGTCCTACTGTGTGGCTGTTTACTCACCTCTTATGTCCCCTCAGTATTGGAATAAGTTCTATTTCAGAGTTCCACCTAGGTTACAGGAGGATCAAAGGGTTATTTATTTAGGGGTAGTCTCACAGGTCATTGACTTCTGTATGAATGTGGAACAGGAACCAAATTCAGCAACTGGGAGAGAAAGACCATGTACAAACTTTACAGCTGCATTTGTATCATAAGAGACCATGGCCAAGTGAGCTGAAGGAGTTCCAACAGCAGATAGGTGTGGTAGGCAGAAAGGTAGTCTCAACCAAATCAGTGATGTAAATAATCCTTTTTGACTTCCACTTTTGCAGGGGGATCTAGAAAAGCTGTTTTTGCTGCTGCTATTGTTTGCATTTGCAAGAGGTGGTTGCTCCTACTCTGAGATAGAGCCTCACCATCAGAAATAGCTCCTCTCTCTCTCCATCTCTCTCTCTCTCTCTCTCTCTCTCTCTCTCTCTCTCTGTGTGTGTGTGTGTGTGTGTGTGTGTGTGTGAGTGAGTGATCTGTCCAGTAGATTTCATTGCTGTGTGAACTTAGCTTTGTTCTTTTATAGTTATCAATCTGTCTCTTTTTTCTTATAGGACAAGGTAAATACATGGGAGGGTAACTCATAAGGAAAAAGTTAGAGGCAGAAATAGAACAAAATAGAGATGGGTAGGCCAGTACCCATTGTTCTCTCTTAGATCTTCCAATCCTTGCACCTTGTGACATAAGCAATGCGATCAGAGTGCTATTGTTTTTCATAGAAATTGGTAGCTCCCTGTCATCACTCAAGGGAAGCATTGACTTCCACTGGCTGAGTGAATTGTTTTCAATAAGGTAGGAGAAGCATTACTCTGAATATTCTGCAAGTTACATCCAAATTCCAGAAGTTATAACTTTTTAAATTACATTTTTTTTTGCAGATGTGGGCATGCATGTTGTGTGAACACTTGCATGTGTGGTGACGTGTGTGTGTGTGTGTGTGTGTGTGTGTGTGTGTGTGTACCAGAGCATGTACACATATGTTCTGGGTACTTGGGGAAGTTCAAAGTTGACAAAGTCTTTTGTTGCTCTCTACTTTACTGAACCATAGAGATCACCAACTGACTGTTCTAGCCAGTCAGTTTTCCCAGGGGATGCTCTGTCCCTTTTTCTCCAGTATTAGAATTATGGGTGACCGTCATGCCTGCTCATCTTTTAATTTTATCCTGGGGTTCTGAATTCCAGATCTTAATCTAGCACAGTGAGTTATTTTGTCCACACAGCCATGTCCTTAGCCCATATATCCCAACTGTGCAAAAATGTCCAAACAAGAAGAGCACTGTTATCTAATGAATACAATTGTTCACTCTGTGAGGTAATGCTTTAGCTGTGCAGGATGATATGCTTAGTTAGCACTTGGGAGGTGGTATCAGGGATTCCAAGATATCCACTGCTACATAGTGAGTTTTAGGCCAGCCTGGGGTACATGTAACACTGTTTTAAAGGCAACCAATTTGCCAATCCAGTCCAAAAGAGAAACAAACAAACAAACAAAAAATTAACACACACACACACACACACACACACATGCCATCTTAAGTTCACAAGTTAAGTAAGCTATTTAGAAGCCTCTGTAGTTCCAGGCCTAGGAAATTAACACTGTCTTATTTCCCTGTGAGACCTGCAGACCTCAGGCTTCAGAAGCAATTAATTAGCATTTTCTTTGTTAGTTATTATCACTCTCTCAGCCAGAGCTGTCTCCAGACCTGACATTCCAGCATTCTATCCTCCCCTTGCCTGTTTGCTATATAACAGCTCCTGAGGAAAAATAAAGTTGACAGTTTGATCAGAAAGCAGATTTGCTATCCTTTCTCATGTCTCTTGCTCTCTATTCCTCTCTTCCAGTTTACCAAGGACTCTGTTCATGTCCCGCTAGTCAGAACACACACACACACACACACACACACACACACACACACACACACAGAGAGAGAGAGAGAGAGAGAGAGAGAGAGAGAGAGAGAGAGAGAGAGAGAGAGAGAGAGGTGTGCATGTGCTCTTGCCTTTACCTATTTTGGGAAGTGAGTAATTTTTGAACTTTGGTGGCTAGGAGGAGATGAGAAGTTTGGTGAATGCCTAGAGTCCCCCATACATGAAGAGAATCAATGCCACCTTGATTTCTGCATTTTCTTCACAAAATCAGCTGGCATCTGAGTTACAGCATGCAGCCTCATAACAGGTTTCATGCCAAGTTCCCTATCTCTGTTTTGAAAATTTCATTTTATTTTTTTGTTTCTAATTGGGCTACACATTTTCTCCCCTCTCCTTCATTCCTCCCCTCTCCTTTTCTACCCCCTCTCCCCCACACTCCCAATTTACTCAGGTGAATACTATCTTTTTCTCCTTCCTGGGCAGATCCATGTGTGTCTATCTTAGGGTCTTTTTTGTTATCTAGATTCTCAGGGGTTGTGGACTGAAGGCTGGTTATTCTTTGCTTTATGTCTAAATGTCACTTATGAGTAAGTACATATTATGTTTATCCTTCTGGGTTACCTTATTTAGTATGTTTTTATCTCACTCCACTGGTTTGCCTGCAAATTTCAAGATGTCATTATTATTATTATTATTATTATTATTATTATTATTATTATTTTACCACTGGGCAGTACTCCATTGTGTAAATATACCACATTTTCCTTAGCTGTTCTTCTGTTGAGGGGCATCTAAGTTGTTTCCAGATTCTGGCTATTACACATAATGTTGCCATGAATGTAACTGAGCAAATGTTCTTGTGGCTTGATTGAGCTTGGGTATATGTCCAAGAGTTACCACTCTTGCAGGGTCTTAAGGTAGATTGATTCCTGATTTTCTGAGAAATTTCCATAATATTTCTGGAATTCTTCTCCTTCTGCAACTCCTGTTATTCTCAGGTTCTATCTTTTTATGGTGTCCTATATTTCCTGGATATTTTGTGTTAAGAATTTATAGTTCTTAATATTTTCTTTGACTGATGAATCGCTTGTATCTTCAATGCCTAAGATTCTCTTTTCCATCTCTTGCAATTTGTTTACTATGATTGCATTTATAGTTCCTGCTTGTTTACTCCAACTTTCCATTATCAGATTTCTCTTTTTTCCCCTCTAATTCAGTTCTTAAGTCTTTTTTTTCCTTTTTTTATATTTATTTATTTAAGATTTCTGTCTCTTCACCACCGCCGCCTCCCATTCCCCCCCTCCCCCAATCAAGCAATCAAGTCCCCCTCCCTCTTCAGCCCAAAGAGCAATCAGGGTTCCCTGCCCTGTGGGAGGTCCAAGGACCACCCACCTCCATCCAGGTCTAGTAAGGTGAGCATCCAAACTGCCTAGGCTCCCACAAAGCCAATACGTGCAGTAGGGTCAAAAACCCATTGCCATTGTTCTTGAGATCTCCGTAGTCCTCATTGTCTCTATGTTTTTTCCCAGGCTTTTTCAGACCCAGGTCAGCTGGCCTTGGTGAGTTCCCGATAGAACATCCCCATTGTCTCAGTGTGTGGGTGCACCCCTCGCGGTCCTGAGTTCCTTGCTCGTGTTCTCTCTCCTTCTGGTCCTGATTCGGACCTTGAGATTTCAGTCCGGTGCTCCAATGTGTGTCTCTGTTTCTGTCTCCATTCATCGCCTGATGAAGGTTAATATTCAGGAGGATGCCTATATGTTTTTCTTTGGGTTCTCCTTCTTATCTATCTTCTCTAAGAACCCGAATTATAGGCTCAATGTCCTCTATTTATGACTAGAAACCAAATATGAGTGAGTACATCCCATGTTCCTCTTTTTGGGTCTGGCTTACCTCACTCAGGATAGTGTTCTCTATTTCCATCCATTTGCCTGCAAACTTTAAGAAGTCCTTGTTTTTTACTGCTGAGTAGTACTCTAATATGTATATATTCCATACTTTCTTCATCCATTCTTCAATTGAAGGGCATCTAGGTTGTTTCCAGGTTCTGGCTATTACAAACAGTGCTGCTATGAACATAGTAGAGCATATACTTTAGTTCTTAAGTCTTGAACTATTTCTTTCACCTGTTTGATTGCCTTTTCTTGGTTTTCTTTAAGTGATTTGTTCTTTTCTTCCAAGATTTTGGTTGTCTTTTCCTCCATTTCTTTAAGGGAAATTTTTATTTGCTCTTTAAGGGCCTTAATCGTCTTCATATAGTTAGTTTTAAGGTTGTTTTTTTCTGCTTCATCTGTATTGGGATGTTCAGGTCTTGCAGTTGTAGAACCACTAGTTTCTGATGGTGCTGTATTGCATGCATTTACCCTGTTGTCTATCCAACTCTTCTTCCAATCAGAATGGGTGGAATCCATGTTGGGGGGGTCCCTTTTCCTCCAATTTGTGTAGTTGGGGGCTGTGGCTCAATTGATCACTCCTTCAGGTGTGGGCAGGGGGAGCCTTCCTTGATGCCTACGGGCCTAAGGCTCAAATCGTTGTTCCTCCTGGTGTTGGCAGGGCTGAGGCTGAGGCTTTTGTGTTCAAATAATTTTGGAGGGCCTCTTCTGACATCACAGCCCACCACACAGCTGCTCATGCTTCTCCACCCAGCGGTCTGACAAGGCCTGCTTGCTGTGCTGCTGCCCATGCTTTTCCTTCAGGCAGCTTGGCCTGACCTGCCTATCATGGTGCTGCTGCTCACATTTCTCCTCCTGGTGGCCTGATAGCTTATTGAAGATTAGATCAGTAGACACTGCACAATTATTTCAGCTACATCCTCTGCTTTCTCTTCTGTCAGAACCAGGGTATCATGTGTGCTGTTGAGGTCCTTTAATCTCAGTACTCAACTCTGATATTCCAAAGACAGAGGTAGGAGGATTTCTGTGAGTTCCATTTCAGCATGGACTACCTAATGAGTTCCAAGACTACATAGAGAGACCCTTCAACACCCCCACACTCCACAAAATAAATTCTGCCCATAGAATGATGGGGTTTTCTGGTTGAAAAAAGTCCTTGATTTCTTAGTTTTAAAGGGATTTGTAACAGTTAAACAAACACAGTAAGAACCAAGCAATGATGGGTCACCAAGTACAGAAGCAAGGAAGAGATTCATTAAGGACAAATACTCTTTACATGCTCATGAAAGCTATTTTTCTCAGTTGTCATTCCCTGGGAGTCAAGGTTTTTTTTTTTTTTAATATTTGGGGTCTTCAGATAAAACTCAGGCCTTCATGCTTATAATGTAGGTATTCTGAACGAACTACTCCCCAGCCCCTGCATTATAGAATCTGATCCCAAGTCAGAGGCCCCAAATCTCAACAGATTTCACAAAAAAAGTTACTTGGCTCATAGAATAGATTAAAAACCGAGCAAGCATATTCTTCTCTGTGTATAGATGGTCCAAATTCAGAAAACCAAACTGTATGCAACTTATTGGGAAAGCACGCTGACCTGAGTTTCCTCACAAGGCTGGAAGGAGAAGTTCTGCAGGACTCTGACAAGAGCGACTTTTATGCTCATGAGAGCAAACCTCATGCCAAGGCAGTTCCTGGGTCCACTCCCAAAGGGATGGTTTGTGTATTGATCAATACTGTCCTGGTTCTTCTTGCTGAATCTGGTCCCACAGGAGTAGATGAAGACAAGTTAACAAAGCATAAAATTCATAGCAGTCCCTTGTTTGATATTTCTTACATCCCCACAGCAGTAGTAGGCAGGATGCTTGCCTGGGCTGCTTGTGGAAATTCTGCTAGGGCTTTTAAATGTTAATTTTGAGTTTCTTAGTCATATACAAAACACTAGTCTCCTCTTACTTTCCTTCCACTTTGTGTGTGTGTGTGTGTGTGTGTGTATGTGTACCGGCATGCACATGCAAGTCTTTTACAAGAAGTCACAGATTATGTGTGCCTACAATGGCAATGTCATGTTTTTTTTTTGGGGGGGTATTCATTTTTTATTGGTAATCTTCTCCTGAGCATGGACCATGGACCCTGAACTGGCTCGATACACCCAGTGACATTCCATTGTAGAAAACTGATTTTTCCTTTACCAACAGTTATCATTAAAAATAACTTTTTGGTTATGGGTGTGACTTTGTGCCCAATTCTCCATCTCTGTGCTGGGACATTTTCTGGCCGGATCCTGTGCAGGGGTTGTGCATGCTGTCGTAGTCTTCCTGAGTTTGTATATTTGTATCAGCTCTCCTGTGTCTGGAAAATGCTCTCATCCATTACCTCGGGCTCTTGCAGACGTTCCATTTAGCTTTGTTGGTCCAGTATACTGTGTTGTCATCCAAGAGTAAATATTTTACTTGAAGATTTTAGGATTTATTATCTGAATGTTTTTCTTTGTACCAAAATGCTAAAATACCCATGGGCTAAATGGAAAACAAAAATTACAAGAGTGTTAAAAATAGTGCAATGGTCATGTTCTGTCCAGAAGACATTGTATAGCACATCTGCACATGCTCTAGCCATTACAGTCTGTCTTCCTAATCTTTTGTGATATTTCCTAGGCATTGGAGTGATATTCTGTAGAAATTTTAGGCTACAGACCTCTCCCTACCTCTTTACCATGGAGAAGCTTATAGTCTTTCTGAAATGGCGTCAAAGGTATTCAAAAAAACATTTATTTATTTTTGAGATAGCATCTCACTATGTAATCTTGGCTGGTCTGAAATTCTCTATGTAGACCAGGCTGGCCTCAAACTCAGAGATCCACCTGCCTCTGTCTCACAAGTGCTGGGATTGAAGGTGTGCACCACCACACCCAGTTTAAGAAAATCTATCTTTAAATAAGAAAAGTGCATTTAGCCCAGTGACATATTCATTTTTCTGACACACAAAAATGAGGTCAATAACAGAAAAGTGAGTTCTTCCTCAACTAACGCTTCTGCTGGTGCTCATTGGGCTCAGCAGATAGCACACCTGCTATTATTGGAAGCTTGTTTTCCCTTTGCCTCCACCGTGTCCTCCAAGGGTGATATGTTGTATATTTCCACCTCACTGAAGTCTAAAGAGTTTTGAATTTCCTTCTTGATTTCTGTCTTGGCCTAACTTTCATCCAGGTGTGAATTGTTCAGCTTCCATAGTTTGTATATTTTCTAAACATCTACGACAAATCAATTAGAGACAGCAACTATTTTATTTCTCAGTTGTTAGCATTAGACAGTTTTTTTGTTGCTAAGAGACACGAGAAAAAGAAGCTCAAGGGAAGAAGCATTTGACTCTTTGTATCAGGATTTCTGTCCATAGTCATTTGGGTCTCTATTTACAACTGTGGTGAGTCAGGAATACATGGTAGAGCATAGCTGATCACCTTATGGCAGTCAGGAAGAGACACAAGGAGTTAGGGAAGAAAATATACCCTCAAGAACCTGGACCCTGTAACCTACTCTCTCCAACTTTAGAGATAGCATCTTCTTGTAAACAGATGTTCCAGAGAGAGGGTGAAACCATGCCATCTAAGTCTCCATTTTGTATCTCAGTTTTGGATTGGGTTTTTGCTCAACTCTGTGTGCACACATGAGAATCACGTAAGAAGCAATCAGATAAGTAAAAATCCTTATTCAAGGCTGAAGACACCAAGGTGGTTAAGATATTTTCAGGATTTATGTTGCCAATGGCCAGGTTTGCATCATCCTGCTCCGCATCACTGGGGCACAGCCCAGAATTCCCTAGTCATATTGTACTAACTCTAAAGGAATTAGCTCTGTCTTACTGTTAGGACTTGTCTTTTCTGTGAGTCACATTTTCCTCCTTTCATCTTGGATTCCAAGAACAGCAGGCATGGTGAACAATCATCTTTCGACTAGAGGTGAAACTGCCCCCAGGCAACAGTTTATTGCTCTCAATCATGTGTGGCCAATCTGGAGAAAACTTCTAAACAAGAAAACTTCTAAATAACTGCTTGACTGTGTGTGCTTCTTGCCTCCCATCTTTTTTTTTTTTATTGGAAAAAAAAGAAAAAAAAAAAGAAATTTCTGCCTCCTCCCCGCCTCCCATTTCCCTCCCCCTCCTCCCACTCCTCCCCTCCCCTCACTCCTCCCCCTCCCTCTCCAGCCTGAAGAGCAGTCAGGGTTCCCTGCCCTGTGGAAAGTCCAAAGTCCTCCCCCCTTAATCCTGGTCTAGGAAGGTGAACATCCAAACTGGGTAGGCTCCCACAAAGCCAGAACTTGAAGTAGAATCAAAACCCGGTGCCATTGTCCTTGGCTTCTCAGCAGCCCTCATTGTCCGCCAAATTCAGAGAGTCCGGTTTTATCCCATGCTTTTTCAGTCACAGTCCAGCTGGCCTTGGTGAGCTCCCAATGGATCAGCCCTACTGTCTCCATGGGTGGGTGCACCCCTTGTGGTCCTGACTTCTTTGCTCATATTCTCCCTCCTTCTGCTCCTCATTGGAACATTGGGAGCTCAGTCCGGTGCTCCACTGTGGGTCTCTGTCTCTATCTCCATCTATCGCCAGATGAAGGTTCTATGGTGATATGCAAGATATTCATCAGTATGGCTATAGGATAGGGTCATTTCAGGTTCCCTATCCTCAGCTGCCTCAGGAACTAACTGGGGACATCGCCCTGGGCACCTGGAAGCCCCTCTAGGTCCAAGTCTCTTGCCAACCCTAAGATGGCTCCCTTAATTAAGATGTGTGCTTCCCTGCTCCCCTAACCAACCTTCCTTTATCCCAATCATCTCGTTTCCCTAAGTTCCCCCCACCCTCCCCTTCTCACATTTCTCTCCCCTTCTCCCCTTACCCCCCTCCCACCACACCTCCAAGATCCCAATTTTTGCCCGGCAATCTTGTCTACTTCCCATAACCGGGAGGATAGCTATATGTTTTTCATTGGGTTCACCTTCTTATTTAGTTTCTTTAGGATATCAAATTATAGACTCACTGACCTTTATTTATCTCTAGAAACCAATTATGAGTGAGTACATCCCATGTTCATCCTTTTGGGTCTGGGTTACCTCACTCAGGATAGTGTTTTCTATTTCCATCCATTTGCATGCAAAATTCGCGAAGTCATTGTTTTTTAACGCTGAGTAGTATTCTAATGTGTATATATTCCACACTTTCTTCATCCATTCTTCCATTGAAGGGCATCTAGGTTGTTTCCAGGTTCTGGCTATTACAAATAATGCTGCTATGAACATAGTTGAACAAATGTCCTTGTCATATGATCGGGCATCTCTTGGGTATATTCCCAAGAGTGGGATTGCTGGGTCCATGGGTAGGTTGATCCCAAATTTCCTGAGAAACCGCCACACTGCTTTCCAAAGTGGTTGCACAAGTTTGCATTCCCACCAGCAATGGATGAGGGTACCCCTTTCTCCACAGCCTCTCCAGTGTGGGAACTGCAGCCCCCGAGTTGATATCCCTGTCCCCATTTGAGGTGCTTATCTGCAAGGAAAACATAATAAATTCCCTCTGCTCCTGGAGCGGGGAAGGAAGGAAGTTTAAATGTTTGATGACCAGTCTTTGATCTCTGCTAGGGTCAGGTTACAGTCCCTTCGCAGCCCCCTCCTCATTTGGTGCCATGGTATAAAACCAGCCCAGCAGACAATAAAGAAAGAAGCTGTTCCACCTCAACCTCGTGCTCTGTGTATTCATTCAACCTGGACACCCTCCGCCGAGACTCTTGGTTCCAGCCCGCGCTGGCGCGGCATCTGGAGGTCCCACCGAGATCGGAAAGTGAAGTAAGTGGACTGGGTCGTCCTGTAAGCCGGCCAGGACGCATTGGGGAATTAATTAATTAATTAAGAAATATGGGAAATATTACGAGTAAATCGGAGCTGAAGTTTCAGTTAAAGAGATTATTGAAAGAGCAGGGAACAGCTGTAAAAACTAAGACTTTAGAAGATTTTCTTAAAACTATAGAGACGTGGAGTCCCTGGTTCGTCACCAATGGAGCCCTCAATATTTCTGAGTGGGAACAGGTCCGAGGGGATCTTCAGAAAACATTGAGAAAGGAGGGGCCTGAGGTCCTGCCAATGGCCACGTTCTCCCTTTGGAGACTGATCAGGGATGCTTTGCTTACAGAGAAAGTACGGGTTAAGCAGGCTTTGGAAGCAACAAAAGAGGCGTTATCTGAGATTCAAGACAGTGAGACTAAGGCTTCCCTTTGTTCTGATATTGCCTCTGAGGCGGAGGCCGAACCGCTTTCTCAGCCTGCTAAGGGGAAGCCCGGTGAGGTAGAGGAGAGAAAGGTTAAAAGAAAGCAAAAACCTCCAGACAGAGGGGAGGGAAGTGACTCCCGGGACGCAGTTTCCTCTGAGAGCTTAGGGGCTCATCCCAAGCAAAATTCTTCAGCTCAAACACGCCTCTACCCTTCTTTGTCTGATTTTGAAGAGAGCTTGGGGGAATCAACAGGTTCAGAAGAAGAAGTTTTGGAGGGAGAAATCGCAACGCTGCAGCGAGAATTACACAGGGCTTGTTTAAAAGAAAAGACAATGGGGACCTCTGGGGAGCAGGACAAGCCCCCTCCCTATCCTCTTTCTGACCAGTTCAGGACCTCTCCAGCCCCTCCCACTTGGTTGGGCTTGGAGGAGGCTCTGCTAGGAATAGGCTCCCCGCGGAGGTGTTAAGTGCTACCCAGTGATTGCCCCTGTTGTAAAAATTTCTGACCCTAACAATCCAGGACAATGCTGCCAGTCCTTCAGTTTGTCAAATGTATGTTGCAGCTTGTTTGGATCCACTTAGATGTAAGTTTTCATCCTTCCATAGTGTCCTTTATATAAATGATATACTTCTGGCCGCACCAACAAAAGAGGAAAGTTTATTAATGTTTGCAGAGTTACAGACCCTTCTGGAGGAACATGGGTTCATTTTGGCCCCAGAGAAGGTGCAGATGCAGCCCCCCTATTCCTATCTGGGCTTTCAAATCCAATCCATTGGGCTTCAGCCTCAGAGGCTGCAGCTGGATTGCTCACATTTGCAGACCCTCCATGACTGGCAGAAATTATTGGGAGATGTTCAGTGGATCCGTTCCTCCCTTTCCATTCCTACAGGAACTCTTAAGCCCCTGTATGACATGCTGCCTGGGGACCCTTCCCCTGCCTCCCCCAGAATCATGACTCCAGCGGCAAAAGAAGCCCTATATGCCTTGCTTGATGCTCTTGAGCGAGCACATCTCCGCCGCCTTGATTATGCCCACCCTTTTTATTTCATGGTCTTTTCTTCACAATTTTCTCCTACTGGAGTTTTTTGGCAAGGGGGACCAATTTATTGGCTACATTTACCCGCTTCCCCTAAGAAGGTGGTGACTCCATATTATGAAATGGTGCTACAGCTCCTATGGAAGGCATATGATTTTAGTTTACAAGTTTTTGGCAGAATCCCAAATAAATTTCTAATCCCTTATCAAAAAGAGGAAATAACAAGGCTACAGAGGGTTCAAGATGGATGGACCTTGTTCATCGCCACCACTGGAGCCATTTTTGATAACCATTATCCTGATTCCCGTTTAATTTCCTTTTTTAAGAATCATCCTGTTATTTTTCCAAAAATTATTAAAACTTCCCCGCTTAAGGGAGTGCGCTCAGTATTCACTGATGGTTCTTCCAAGGGCTATGCAGTGGTAGTTCTGATTCAATTAAAGAAAAGCAGCCCCTAGGTCCCATTTCTGCCCAAGCTGCAGAACTCACAGCCTGCCTTATGGCCTTTTCTCTTTTCAAGGATCAACCCTTCAACTTGTATACCGATAGTATATATGTGGCAAGGATTGTTGGGCCATTGGAAACCTCACCATACATATTACCTACCTCTCAGGTTTCCCACCTTTTGGTTCAGCTGCAAAGTCTTATATGCCAAAGAGTGTTTCCTGCCTTTGTTGGCCACATTCGGGCCCATACTGATCTGCCAGGGCCCTTGGCAGAAAAAAATAAGCTTGCTGATTCCCTCACCCGCCCAATGGCATTGTTCCTTTCTGAGGAACAACGAGCCCATCATCTTCATGAAAAGTATCATTTAAATGCCTCTTCTCTAAAGTTTCACTCTGGCTGTTCTTTAGCCACGGCTACTCAAATCACGTCCCAATGTCCAGCTTGTGCTCCATTTCATAATGCCCCCAACGAAGGTGTTAATCCTCGAGGCCTCCGTCCTAACCACCTTTGGCAGATGGATGTTACCCATTTGTCCCAAGCTGGCAGACTTAAATTTTTACATGTCTCTGTAGATACTTATTCCAAGGTAATTTATGCCTCCCTACATTCAGGGGAAAAGATTAAGGATGTTATTGCCCATTGCCTACAGGCATTTGCCTATATGGGCATTCCAGACTTTCTCAAAACAGACAATGGACCGGCTTATACCAGCCAATGGTTTGCAAAATTTTGCCAAGAACAACAAATCACACATATCTTTGGAATTCTACATAATCCTACAGGACAGGCTATAGTGGAACACACACATGCTACCCTTAAACAGTTCTTTTGTAAAATAAAGAAGGGGGAGTATATCACCTCCCCAAATACCCAATTATCTACAATTTTATACATTTTAAATTTTCTAACAGTAGATAAACAAGGTCTATCAGCAATGGAAAGACATTGGCAGAAACCCTCCCAATCTCTGGGCTGGGTTATATGGAAGGATAGTATCACAGGACAATGGCAATCACCCACACCTATGCTGGCTAGGGTGAGGGGAGCCATTTGTGTCTTCCCTCCAGGAACCAAAAAACCCATCTGGGTGCCAGAGCGGAATGTTCGGCCAGTGGAGTCGGGCCCTACTGGCCCTGATAATATGGGTTCAAGTGAAGAACATCGAGGGAGGCCTGAGATGGGCACTGGTGAGGAATCCACCCATACTGATGCCTGTAAGTAAAATAAGCTCTGTTTTTCCATCCTTTTACTCCACCAATTATACATTGGGAGTTCCTGCAGCAAATACAGCATTAGAAAGATCCTCAACTGGGTAATTTAACATTTGATATATCCCATGCCCTCTGCTTTCGGAGGATTAACAATATTTCAGTGATGCCTAGTGCCTCCCTTTCTGGACCATGTGTGGTGCTTAGTAATTATTCTCTGGAAACTTCTCTTCTAATTCTTCTGGGCATCCCTGTTTTGGATTGAGAGATATCTTTTACCCAATAAATTTTAAAAGAAATGTTTCGGGACTCCCTACCCCTCCGAGACCAGCTCCCTTATGTTGGAAGACACCACAGTCCTTCAAATTATATTTACCATTGCCTTGGGGAAATTGTGCTCCTAAGGAACCATGGAAATTGGAGGGAGATAAATATTTATGGTGGTTTGGTCACCGACCTACCTTTAAAAACTCCTTGGGAGGGGCCTTTGATTATTCCTATAGAAATCCAAATATGGCAGGAGTTTCACCTACATTCGCAGGCATGTTTCTCTGTGGCCCTCGTGCATGTACAGATATCAGACCTTTAGCCCTTCAAAGGGGCTTGGCCTTCAATGCCACAGCCCGATGGAACACATCGGACATCTTTGAAACCTCCCTCCAGATTAATTATGCAGCAGGAATGAATTTCTCTATTGTCAGCCTAGCTTGTGTTCTACCTCCTTTTATGTTTGTTTCCTTTAATGGGTCGGTCGGGGAGGATGGTGTCCTTAATTGTTCTTCCAGCTCCTGCTTTTTGAGCAACTGCTGGTCCCCGACGGATGAGTCCGTGCTGATGGTGAGAATTCCTGCCCTGGTTTTCCTGGTGGTAGAAGACCCACATGATGGACGAGAGCTTATCTTGTATAGAGAAAGAAGAGACTTTGGGATCACCGCCACAGTCATCGCAGCTATTGCCATATCAGCCACAGCGGCCACCGTTGCAGGAATCACCGTGTCCCAGAGTGCAGCTACTGCAGAGACTGTTAACACTCTTGCTGCCCGTGTTACCCAGGCCTTAGAAACTCAAAATACCATTAACTCACATATTCAGTTGGGGATGTTAAATTTAAACCAGCAAATGGCCTTATTACAGGAACAGATTAATGTGTTGTGGATGGTGCAACAAGCCTCTTGTTCTCATTTTTATCATTCTGCCTGTGTAACCCTTATGGAAGTGAAAAATATGTCCTTTGAGGTGCAACGCCTTAATGCTTACCTTAGGGGGCCTTGGAATGATTCCTTTGTAAACTTTACCCACTCTTTGGTACATCAAATTATTGCAATTAATGAAACTCGTGTTGAACCTGTATCTGCTGAGGGATGGTGGAATACCATGGCCCAGATTGGGGGTTGGGCACAGCGATGGGGAGGTGCCTTATCCCTGGGGATCTTGGGACTAGTAGGGGTGGCAGTAGGTCTGCTCCTCTTAAAACGAGTCTTAAACATCTTCACCCTGACTGAGCTTGTTCACCGTCAGGTGCTACTCAGTCTGACGCATGACTCTCCTGGAAGTCATGAAGTGTGGCTACAGATGCTGAAAAAATGAGGGTCTCCAAGGACGGGCAACCTGTGGGGAGACCCCCCCACCTAAGACAGGGCATCGGGGGCCCTATGACGGGTAAGGGAAGGTACTTCTCTCGCAGGACCTAAGACAGGACCCCTCATTATAAAATAAAATAGGGGGAATTGTGGGAACTGCAGCCCCCGAGTTGATATCCCTGCCCCCATTTGAGGTGCTTATCTGCAAGGAAAACATAATAAATTCCCTCTGCTCCTGGAGCGGGGAAGGAAGGAAGTTTAAATGTTTGATGACCAGTCTTTGATCTCTGCTAGGGTCAGGTTACAGTCCCTTCGCAGCCCCCTCCTCATTTGGTGCCATGGTATAAAACCAGCCCAGCAGACAATAAAGAAAGAAGCTGTTCCACCTCAACCTCGTGCTCTGTGTATTCATTCAACCTGGACACCCTCCGCCGAGACTCTTGGTTCCAGCCCGCGCGCTGGCGCGGCACTCCAGCAAAGGCTATCAATGGTGTTTTTGATTTTAGCCATTCTGACAGGTGTAAGGTGATATCTCAATGTTGTTTTGATTTGCATTTCCCTGATCGCTAAGGAGGTTGAGCATGACCTTAAGTGTCTTTTGGCCATTTGAACTTCTTCTGTTGCGAATTCTCACTTCAGATCAGTGCCCCATTTTTTAATTGGGTTAATTAGCATTTTAAAGTCTAGTTTCTTGAATTCTTTATATATTTTGGAGACCAGACCTTTGTCTGTTGCGGGGTTGGTGAAGATCTTCTCCCAGTCAGTGTCTTAGTGACAGTGTCCTTTGCTTTACAGAAGCTTCTTAATTTCAGTAGGTCTGTATAAAGGTAATGAAGCATGGGTCTGCAAGCAAACCAATGAGCAACCCAGCAAGAAGCAGCCTTTCACAGTCCCTGCCTCTACTTCTCTGAGTGACATCTTGCCCTGACTTTCCTTAAAGCTGGACTGTGATCTGGAAGTTTAAGCCAAACAGTCTCCCCTGCCCCCTTATGACGCTTTTGGTCTGAGTTTTTAATTCAGCATGAGAAGTCAAACTAGAGCAAGTGGAGAGTGACCAAAGAAGACTCGCAACACCAACCTTGGCCTTCCACAGGCATGTGCACACATACACACAAACCTCCCTACCCTCACGTGTAACTCTGTACATGCGGATGCACACATACATGTGCATACACCATGTATAGACCTATTAAAAGAAATTTTTTAACATTCAATAATTTATTTTATTTTTATTCTTCTCTCATACAATACTTCCCAACTGCAGTTTCCCCTCACTTCACTCCTCCATGTAACTCTTTTACCCAAATCTATTGCTCCTCCATTTCCCTCTAGAAAAGGACAGGCCTCCTAGGGATATCAATTTAATAAAACATAACAAGATGCAATAAGACTAGACACAAACCCTCATATCAAGACTGGATGAGGAATCCCAGTAGGAGAAAAAATGTCCCAAGAGCAGGCGATAGAGTCGGAGGCAACCCCTACTCATACTGTTAGAAGTACTACAAAACCCCTAAACTAAACAACTATAACACGTATCAGAGGGCTTAGCACAGACCCATGCAGGCTCCTTGATTGCTGCTTTAGTTTCTCTGAGTCCCTATGAGACCTGCTTAGTTGATTCTGTGAGAGATCTTATCTTTATAAAAAGCACTTTATAAATATGTGGGCAAAAACATGCACACACACGCACACACACACACACACACACACACACACACACTAAAAACAGGGGTTTAATAGAGAGATGGATCAGCAGTTAAGAGCATTTGTTTCTTTTGCCAGAGCACTTGGGCTTTGTTTCTAGCCCCCATATGGTGGTTCACAACTGTCTGTAACTCAAAGTTGAGGGTATTCAACACTCATTATAACCTCCATGGGCACCAAGTATGCACACACACAAAATAGATTTTAAAATGTATTAAAATTTAAAAGTGTGTACAAAAAAACAGTGGCAATAGAGGAAGACACATGTGTTCATAAGGGTGGGTGTTACTGCACACACGCATACATATGCCACACACACACACACACACACACACACACACACAATCCAAAAGCTCCTGATATCCCTTAGGAGACAGACTTTATTTGAGTCAACGAACCCTTTTTTTCATTCTTAATATAGCCCTGGGTATTAAATCTCCCTCTTTGTCCTGCATCTCTATTCATCTTCTTAATTATCACATGGGGATGGGTGGCTCAGGCTCTTCTTCTGGGATCCTCAGAGCCCGGGCTTTTGTAGTAAAACTTGGAACAGATCAATAAGTATGATTATATTTATTTCTGAGCTTAAGGATTTCTTTACCATTATCAAAGATCAAACTTTGACCTGTTCGGGACACAGAAAAAGATAATCAATTCAATATTGATAAGGCTGTATGTTTCTAATACCTGTGTGATTAATTCCAGCTCAATGTACTTTCATTATCAACTGTTCTTATCTGCAACCAGGGCTGTGCTTAGCTGTGTCTCAGGCCTGACTGTGAGTCATCTGTCTACTCAGAGTCCTCACAGCAGGAAGTGAGTGCTTTGATAAATGCAGTTCTGGTACAGAGTGTCTGTCTTCAGATCTTCAGCTCAGTGCGCAGTGTGCACGCTCCTTCACATGGGAATTATTTTTTTTTTAATTAATTTATTATGTTTTCCATTATTTAAAACAATTTTCAAATTCAAATACACTTTGATCATATTCTTCCTCTCCCTCAAGTCCCTTCAGATCTTTTCCCCATCCCTACCCACCCAACTTTAAGTTCTTTCTTTAACAAGAAGCAAAAATCCTGTACAACAATAAAATCTTCCAAAACTTAGAAACAAGAAAGTCATACCAAGAAAAGAAAGAAAAAAAGATTGAAAACAAACAAAAAGCCCAACTTGTAACCAAATAAAGCACAGACAAAATCCTGTGGAGTCCAACTATATGTTGTTGGTCAATTACTCCTGAACATGAGGCTTGCCCAAAATTAGTTGACATGCTCAGTGTCACTCATCGTAGAAAACTGATTGTCTCTCCCCTAACTGGTATAAGTGATAGTTCAGTTGTTAACCTTTTTTTTTTTTTTTTTTTTTTTTGTCAAAGCCTCCGTTTATTAGGGACAGGGTAACGACTTATATACCCCCTGAATGAGGGCTTGGGGAGTAGGGCACAGGAGCATGGAATCTGGCCGCGTGGTCCCAGTCACGTAACCTACATCCGGTCAGGTAGGCCAAGAAGTCAGGAGTTGCCACACCTAGTTCCCTGGATAGCTGGAATTTAAGGCAGTTCCGCTATCAGATTAGGTTCGTTAGCAATTAGCGAATAGCTAATTGGGTGTGGGGCAGGTTTTGCCAATAGGACTATTCTTAACATAATTGTGGGTTTGGGGTTCCCTGCAGGCTCCCCAAGGTGATGGTTTCTGTAACAATCTTTAGGGGGGGGGGAAACGGCTCCCAACATATTCCTCCTTTCTTATATAAAGGCAAGTAGTTATAGGTGGAGTGCACCAAGACAGAGTCAACCATGGTGTCAGATCTAAAGGAGAGGGGACTGGGACAAGGAGAGACCCTCCTCTCGACTGGTGAAGCAATTAACCTCTCCTGGGAACAGAGGGGTGCCTTATGAGTAGCATTACTTTCTTAGAGCTTCTCAAATAAAAGGTATCTAGTAGGATTAAAGTAAGCAGATCACAGGGCACCCTGTCTTAGGCTATGTGGAGAGCGCCCTCGTACCTAAAAACCATGCCATGTTGAGCCGGCCTGTACGGCCTCTGTATGGTTTGAAATTTAGGTGAGGATCCACACTAACTCCCGTCATTGGGCCCCCTGTATCTATCATTAATGAAAAATCTGTGAGGTGCTCCTTAAACAAAAGATATGATATAATTTTGGCACCAATAACTCCATCTCCAGACAAGAAGAAAGGGGCACCTTCCAAACCCAGTATTCACCTTTTAGTCTGGCCCATGGTATGTCCTCCTTCCTAAATGCCTACTCCACAAAAAGTTACGTGTGCTTGCCTGTCATCAATTAGGGAGGTGAAAAAGGGATCAAAATCTAAAATTCTTAACATATGCATTAAACCCAATCACTTTACAGCATGTGTCAAACCTTTCCCAACATCTATAAGCAGTTACAAATATCATTAGATCAATTTCAGTAAGAGTACAATGACATACATTGTTGTCAAATACCACCATTTCCAGACTCTGAGCAACAGTCACAGGAACCCCAATCTTTCCCCTTCTTAAGTGAAGAGGTTAGTATTTTAATTAAACTGAGTTCTGTGTCCCAAAGATTAAAACAGTCTGATGTCCAGTCTGCATCTCAGCTCCAAAGCAGACCAGAGTTCAAGCTGCAGAAGCAGTTTAGCACTTGTGCTTCAGGGCCGGTGGGATTCCTGGGTGAGGTGAGGTGGATTCAGCTATCTGAAGCACATCCTGGCATTATCTCAGCCGGGTCTCCCTGGGCTCAGGAGGCAGAATTGACACCCTGTAGAGTGGAGCAGCAGGTTCTGTTATCAGGGACTCCTCTCCTTGGGGGCAAGAAAAGCCAGACTAAGGACCTCTCTGCAATCGCCTCAGGAACTCCTCTGTGTCCGCAGCGCAGCCTCGACATCAGGCCCAGCTTTTATTTTCTTTCTGTGAAAAAAGCATAAACATATCCTCGACCCCAAATATATATAGGTCGGGTTTTTTCATAATGCATTGCAAGGGCTTTTCCACCTTGCCCTAGCAAAGGTCAGCTTGGTGTTATCATGTCAGATCCGTTTGCATCTGGATCTACTTGCAAGTTTCATAAGCTGCTTACAAGGAGCCTTATTATGCTCCATAATATTTTTTTTATTATTATTAGCCATATATGCAGTTCCTCCATTGGAAGAGCCATTTGTAAAATTTAGCATAAAATCCTTTAAGGGATTTTTTTTGCTATAACATTAGCAAAATACAGTTGTGTGAATTGTAGCAATAATCATCTGGGGATCAAGCCATTTTTTAGCTTTTATCCTGCCCTTTTGTACCAGACAGGCTACTGGTTTAAATTAAGAGTTTAATATCTTAATTGGCAAAACTTGAGAAGATTTTGCCATAAACAGCATTTTTTCATAAATGTTGTAGAATAAGTTTTATATTTAATATGCACACTTGCCATAGCTGCATTATAATTAATATACTGTATTTGTTGATTATTGTATACTTTACCTGTTGATTTATATTTTACCTGTTTGAGTACCTGTTAGGCAGCTTTAAGCTCTCTCTATTGGAAACTGTTTTTTTTTTTATTTTATTTTATTTTTTCTATTCTAAGATGGCTCCCTTAATTAAGATGTGTGCTTCTCTGCTCCCCTAACCAACCTTCCTTTCTCCCAAACATCCCGTTTCCCCAGGTTCCCCCCATCCTCCCCTTCTCACATTTCTCTCCCCTTCTCCCCTCACCCCCCTCCCACCACACCCCCAAGATCCCAAATTTTTGCCCGGCAATCTGGTCTACTTCCCATAACCAGGAGGATAGCTATATGTTTTTCTTTCGGTTCACCTTCTTATTTAATTTCTTTAGGATATCAAATTATAGACTCACTGACCTTTATTTATCTCTAGAAACCAATTATGAGTGAGTACATCCCATGTTCATCCTTTTGGGTCTGGGTTACCTCACTCAGGATAGTGTTTTCTATTTCCATCCATTTGCATGCAAAATTCGCGAAGTCATTGTTTTTTACCGCTGAGTAGTATTCTAATGTATATATATTCCATACTTTCTTCATCCATTCTTCCATTGAAGGGCATCTAGGTTGTTTCCAGGTTCCGGCTATTACAAATAATGCTGCTATGAACATAGTTGAACAAATGTCCTTGTCATATGATCGGGCATCTCGTGGGTATATTCCCAAGAGTAGCATTGCTGGGTCCATGGGTAGGTTGATCCCAAATTTCCTGAGAAACCGCCACACTGCTTTCCAAAGTGGTTGCACAAGTTTGCATTCCCACCAGCAATGGATGAGGGTACCCCTTTCTCCACAGCCTCTCCAGCAAAGGCTATCATTAGTGTTTTTGATTTTAGCCATTCTGACAGGTGTAAGGTGATATCTCAATGTTGTTTTGATTTGCATTTCCCTGATCGCTAAGGAGGCTGAGCATGACCTTAAGTGCCTTTTGGCCATTTGAACTTCTTCTGTTGAGAATTCTCTCTTCAGATCAGTGCCCCATTTTTTAATAGGGTTAATTAGCATTTTAAAGTCTAGTTTCTTGAGTTCTTTATATATTTTGGAGATCAGACCTTTGTCTGTTGCGGGGTTGGTGAAGATCTTCTCCCAGTCAGTGGGTTCCCTTTTTGTCTTAGTGACAGTGTCTTTTGCTTTACAGAAGCTTCTCAGTTTCAGTAGGTCCCATTTATTCAATGTTGCCCTTAATGACTGTGCTGCTGGGGTTATACCTAGGAAGCGATCGCCTGTGCCCATCTGTTGTAGGGTACTTCCCACTTTCTCTTCTATCAGGTTCAGTGTGTTCAGATTGATATTGAGGTCTTTGATCCATTTGGACTTGAGTTTTGTGCATGGTGATAGGTATGGGTCAATTTTCTTTCTTCTACAGGTTGACATCCAGTTGTGCCAGCACCATTTGTTGAAGATGCTTTCTTTCTTCCATTGTATACTTTTAGCACCTTTATCGAAAATGAGGTGTTCATAGGTTTGTGGGTTAAGATCCGGGTCTTCTACACGATTCCATTGGTCGACTTCTCTATTTTTATGCCAATACCACACTGTTTTCATTACTGTAGCTCTATAGTAGAGTTTAAAGTCAGGGATGGTAATGCCTCCAGAAGTACCTTTATTGTACAAGATTGTTTTGGCTATCCTGGGTTTTTTGTTATTCCATATAAAGTTGATTATTGTCCTTTCAAGATCAGTGAAGAATTTTAATGGGATCTTGATGGGGATTGCATTGAATCTATAAATTGCCTTTGGTAGGATTGCCATTTTTACTATGTTGATCCTACCAATCCAAGAGCAAGGGAGATCCTTCCATTTTCTGGTATCCTCTTCAATTTCTTTCTTCAATGCCTTAAAGTTCTTGTCAAATAGATCCTTCACTTCTTTGGTTAGAGTTACCCCGAGATATTTTATGCTGTTTGTGGCTATCGTGAAAGGTGATGCTTCTCTGATTTCCCTCTCTGCTTCCATATCCTTTGTGTATAGGAGGGCGATTGATTTTTTGGAGTTGATCTTGTATCCGGCCACATTACTAAAGGTGTTTATCAACTGTAGGAGTTCTTTGGTGGAGTTTTTGGGGTCGCTTATGTATACTATCATATCATCTGCAAATAACGAAAGTTTAACTTCTTCCTTTCCAATTCGAATCCCCTTGATCCCCTTATGTTGTCTTATTGCTATTGCTAAAACTTCAAGCACTATATTGAAGAGGTATGGAGAGAGTGGACAGCCTTGTCGTGTTCCTGATTTAAGTGGGATGGCTTTGAGTTTCTCTCCGTTTAATTTGATGTTAGCTGTCGGTTTGCTGTAAATAGCTTTTATTATATTTAAGTATGACCCTTGTATCCCTAATCTCTCCAAGACTTTTATCATAAAGGGATGTTGAATTTTGTCAAAAGCTTTTTCAGCATCTAATGAAATGATCATATGGTTTTTTTCTTTCAGTTTATTTATATGATGGATTACATTGATAGATTTTCGTATGTTGAACCAGCCTTGCATCTCTGGTATGAAGCCTACTTGATCATAATGGATAATGTTTCTAATGTATTCTTGGATACGGTTCGCCAGTATTTTGTTGAGGATTTTTTGCGTCGATGTTCATGAGTGAGATTGGCCTGTAATTCTCTTTTCTTGGTTGAGTCTTTGTGTGGTTTTGGTATCAGAGTGATGGTAGCTTCATAAAAGGAATTTGGCAATGACTCTTCTGTTTCTATATTGTGAAATACCTTAAGGAGTATAGGTATTAGTTCTTCTTGGAAATTCTGGTAGAATTCCGCATTGAAACCGTCTGGTCCTGGGCTTTTTTTGGTAGGGAGGTTTTTGATAACAGCTTCTAATTCTTCGCGACTGACAGGTCTATTTAGATTGCTCACCTGGTCCTGATTTAACTTTGGTATATGGTATTTATCTAAAAAAGTGTCCATTTCTTTTACATTTTCCAGTTTTGTGGCATACAGGCTTTTGTAGTAAGATCTAATGATTCTCTGAATTTCCTCTATGTCTGTGGTTATGTCCCCCTTTTCATTTCTGATCTTATTAATTTGCAAATTCTCTCTCTGCCGTTTGATTAGTTTGGATAGGGGTTTATCAATTTTGTTGATTTTCTCCAGGAACCAGCTTTTTGTTTCATTGATTTTTGGATTGTTTTCTGTGTTTCTATTTTGTTGATTTCAGCCCTCAGTTTGACTATTTCCAGTCTTCTACTCCTCCTAGGTGAGTCTGCTTCTTTTTTTTCTAGAGCTTTCAGGTGGGCTGTTAAGTCTCCAATGTATGCTTTCTCTGTTTTCTTTAAGTGGGCACTAAGGGCTATGAACTTTCCCCTTAGGACTGCTTTCAAAGTGTCCCATAAGTTTGAGTATGTTGATTCTTTATTTTCATTGAATTCAAGGAAGACTTTAATTTCTTTCTTTATTTCTTCTTTAATCCAGGTGTGGGTCAATAGTTGACTATTCAGTTTCCATTAGTTTGCAGGCTTTCTGGGGGTAGCATTGTTGTTGAATTCTAACTTTAGTCCGTGGTGATCTGATAAGACACAGGTGGTTATGGATATTTTTTTGTAACTGTGGAAGTTTGCTTTGTTACCGAGGATGTGGTCAATTTTCGAGAAGGATCCATGAGCTGCAGAGAAGAAGGTATATTCTTTCCTATTTGGGTGGAATGTTCTATAGATGTCTGTTAAGTCCATTTGATTCAATACCTCCATTAATTCTCTTATTTCTCTGTTAGGTTTCTGTCTGATTGACCTGTCCATTGGTGAAAGAGGCGTGTTGAGATCTCCCACTATTAGTGTGTGCGGTTTGATGGCGTCTTTGAGTTTTAGTAATGTTTCTTTTACATATGTGGGTGCTTTTATATTAGGGGCATAGATATTCAGGATTGAGACCTCATCCTGATCAATTGTTCCTGTTATGAGTATAAAATATCCCTCTCCATCTCTTCTGATTGATTTAAGTTTGAAGTCAACTTTGTTAGAAATTAGTATGGCCACACCAGCTTGTTTCTTAGGTCCATTTGCTTGATAAACCTTTTCCCATCCCTTTACTCTAAGTAGGTGCCTATCTTTGTGGTTGAGGTGTGTTTCTTGTAAACAGCAGAATGTTGGATCCTGTTTGCGTATCCAATCTCTTAGCCTGTGTCTTTTTATAGGTGAGTTGAGTCCATTGACATTAAGGGATATTAATGACCAGTGGTTGCTAACTCTGGTCACTTTTTTAGCCATGGAGTTTGTGTGTTTGCTTTCTTTTAGTTGCGCTGGTAAAGGGTGTCTAGAAGTTTGAGTTATTGTGGTCATTGTTGGTCTCCTTGGTTTGTGATTTTCCTTCTATTACTTTCTGTAAGGCTGGATTTGTGGCTACGTATTGTTTAAATTTGTTTTTATCCTGGAAAATTTTGTTTTCTCCATTTATAGTGAACGAAAGCTTGGCTGGGTATAGTAGTCTGGGCTTGCATCCATGTTCTCTTAGCTTCTGCAGTACATCTATCCAGGACCTTCTGGCTTTCATGGTTTCCATAGAGTAGTCAGGAGTAAGTCTGATAGGTTTACCTTTATAAGTAACTTGACCTTTTTCCTTTGCAGCTCTTAATATTCTTTCTTTATTCTGGATGTTTTGTGTTCTGATTATTATGTGGCGAGGAGATGTTTTTTTCTGGTCCAGTCTATTCGGTGTTCTGTATGCTTCTTGAACCTTCAAAGGAATATCTTTCTTTAGGCTGGGAAAGTTTTCTTCTATAATTTTATTAAATATATTTTCTGAACCATTGAGCTGTACTTCTTCTCCTTCTTGTATCCCAATTATTCTTAGGTTTGGTCTTTTTATTGTGTCCCATATTTCCTGAATGTTTTGTGATGAGAATTTGTTGGTTTTGCTGTTTTCTTTGATCAGTGTGTTAATTTTCTCTATGGTATCTTCAGTGTCTGACATTCTTTCTTCTAACTCTTGTAATCTGTTGGTAGTACTTGTCTCTGTAGTTCCTGTTCGTTTACCCAGATTTTCCATCTCCAACCTTCCCTCGGTTTGTGTTTTCTTCATTACTTCCATTTCATTCTTCAGGTCTTGAACCATTTCCCTTACCTGTTTGATTGCATTTTCTTGTTTCTCTTGGTTTTCTTGGGTATCTTTGAGCGATTTATTCATTTCCTCTACCTTTTTGTTTGTAATCTCTAATTGTTTATGGCAGTTTTTCACCTCCTGTTTAAGGTCTTCTATTATTTTCAAAAAATTCACTTTTGGGTCGATTTCTTCTACTTCTTCTGGAGTAGGGTGTACACTTCTTCTTATTTCGGGATCCCTGGGTTCTGGTGATGTCATGTTGCCTTTCAGGTTGTTGGAGGAATTCTTGCATTGGCGCCTTCCCATCTCCTCTTTCAAATGAAGCCAAGAGAGGCCTGGTGTCTTGGTCCAGTTTTTGCTGTGACTGAGCCTCTGGGTGTATCTCTTCAGTGTGGAAGCAAGGTCCGTCCTGCTGAGCTTGATCTGCCCAGTGATGTCTCTCCTGGCACCTGGATCCGATCTCCCCGCTGCCTGGGCGTCCCGCGAACAAAGGGCTGGGCCCGCTTGGTGCAGGCCGGCCACCTAGACAAAGGAGCCACCACCCTCCCGAATGCCCTCCCAATTCGGACCCTGTCCCAGCGCCCAAACAGGCTGAGCTGGGAGCTGTTGTGTGGTTCAAAGAGGGGAGGGGGGTCAGAGGTAGTGCGGAGGGCCTTGGATGCAAGTTGGGTGGGACAGTAATGGAGAAGAGGTATCAAGGAGTACAGCCCCCGCAGACTGACCAGGGAGTGCAGGAGGGGTGGGGAACGTCTGAGCTCCCCGTCCCGGGCTGCCGCAGCGGCCAGAAACTCACTCACCCCAGCGATGGCCCTCCTGGCACCTGGATCCGATCTCCCCGCTGCCTGGGCGTCCCTCGAACAAAGGGCTGGGCCCGCTTGGTGCAGGCCGGCCACCTAGACAAAGGAGCCACCACCCTCCCGAATCCACATGGGAATTATTACCTTCCATGGACAAAGGTTCACAAAAGCCTCCCTCCAGGGCCGGGCGGTGGTGGCGCACGCCTTTAATCCCAGCACTCGGGAGGCAGAGGCAGGCGGATCTCTGTGAGTTCGAGACCAGCCTGGTCTACAAGAGCTAGATCCAGGACAGGCTCCAAAAACCACAGAGAAACCCTGTCTTGAAAAAAACCAAAAAAAAAAAAAAAAAAAGCCTCCCTCCATTTATAGGCTAAGACCTTACTCTGTGAGTTAACCCTAATGCTGCCTGGGTTTTAACTCAAGGAATGACCAGGCTGTCTCACCCTGTGATCACAAGGAATGACGACAGGCCTTTATGTGGATAGAACAGAGGAAAGTCATATTACATTTAGCTACAAGAACCTTTTAACTAAATATGTTTTTTTTAGAGAAAAACATGATTAATTACAGATGGATTTTATATCTTGTACATAATTGTGTGTCTGTTTGCTCTTTGTTGTGTTTGCTTGTGTGTGTGTAACTGCGCATTTGTGACCAAGGGTGAATATCGTGTCTTTCTCAATTGTTCTCCAACTCACTTTATCATGTATCTATCTATCTATCTATCTATCTATCTATCTATCTATCTATCTATCTATCTATCTATCTATTAAATTTATTCATTTATTTTACATCCTGACCAAGTTTCCTCTCCCTCCTCTTCTCGCATTCCCTCTCTCACCCCGCCCCCACAATCCATTCATCCCCTGCTTCTGTTCAGAATGGGGCAGGCTTCCCATGACCACTTCACTTTTGAGACAGGGTCTCTCACTGGATTTGGAGCTTGTTGATTTGGCTGCGTTGATTGGCCAGTAACCCCAAGGGATTCTTCCTGTCTTTGTGTTCTTTGTCTCCCATCACCGGTGTGGCAGGCATGGTTTTTTCTTCTCCTTTCCTTTCCTTTCCTTTCCTTTCCTTTCCTTTCCTTTCCTTTCCTTTCCTTTCCTTTCCTTTCCTTTCCTTTCCCTCCCTTCCCTTCCCTTCCCTTCCTCCTTCCTTCCTTCCTTCCTTCCTTCCTTCCTTCCTTCCTTCCTTCCTTCCTTCCTTTCTATTTTTGAGACGGGGCTTCTGTCTGTGTAACCCTGGCTATGCTGGAACTCACTTTGTAGACCAGGCTGGCCTCAAACCCGCAGAGATCCACCTGCCTCTGCCTCCCAAGTGCTGGAATTAAAGGCATGAGCCATTACCATCTGGCATAGGCACCACTTTTTATGCATGGATTTTAAGGGATCAAATTCAGATCCTCAAACTTACGTGGTGAGTACCGCATACACTGAGTTTTTTCACCTAGCCTGGTTTACATTTTAAAAGTATAAAAAGGAGGGGAGCAGAGAAAAATGTAGAGCTCAAAAAATTTTTAAAAAAGTATAAAAAGTGTTTTAGATTTGGGTGAGGCATTAAGTTGTCAACAGTTAGGACACATTAATTTCTCCCTATTTTTATGTATTCTGTGCTCTTTGGTTGGAGGGGCAGAAAGGGAGCTTCCACACAATGTCCCTACACTGCAGTGACTTGACTCCTGGTTTGGCCCTGCCATGATCAGAATGAGTATTAGTTCTAGAAGACACAAGCGCTGTGGGGGAAATCATAGGCAAGAATCTGAACACCAACCAGATTGCTGGAGTTCCAGGCCTCCTGTGGTGAGAGCCGGAAACTGGATTTCAGTTTTCTGCAAGAACAGCAAACAGGCCCTGTGTGGTGGCCCATTGTCTTTCATCCCAGAACTAGGGAGGTAGACTTGGGTGTATTTCTGTGAATTCGAAGCCAGCTTGCTGGTCTGCATAGTGAGGTTGGGGCCAGCCTGGGCTACCTAGTGAAATCCTGTCTAAAATAAATAAATAAATAAAACCAAACCCCCAAAACCAAACAACAAAAAGCAATTGCTCTTACCCACTCGACCATCTCTCCATTCCCTTTGCCTTCATGTTTTGAACCAGTGTCTCTCACTCAGTCAGAGACGTACTGTTAGGTTAGGCTGATGGACCAGTGATCCTCAGAGATATGCCTGTCTTCACCAGGCTGGGGTTACAGGCACACAACTAAATGTAAATTTTTGTGTATGTTCTGAGGATTTGAAATCATATCCTCGTTCTTGCAAGGAAGTTACTTTGTTAACCGAGCTTTCTCTCAAGCTCCTCCCGTTTGGGTAGAGTCTCACGTATCCATGTTGGCTTCAGACTCACTATATAGCAGGGGGTGACCTTGAACTCCTGATCCTTTACTTCCCAAAGGATTACAGGTTTGTCCCACCATGCCAGGTTATATCATGTACCTGGGATCAAATTCAGGGCCTTGGGCATAATAGACAAGGCCTCTATCAATTGAATCATATCCCCAGTCCCAACTAGATGAATTAAATCTCCCTCCATATTCACTTAATAGATGATGTTTTTGTGGTCATAGAAGATGGTATGTGGGGTGGGAGGGATGATTCAGCAGTTAAGAGCATTTGTCACTCTTCCAGAGTACCCAGGTTCAGTACTTCCAGCACCCATATGGTGGATCAAAACTACCTGTGGTTCTAATCCCAGGGGATTGGATGCTCACTTCTGATTTCCTAGATCATCAGGCATGCTTGTGGTGGACATACATACATATGATGTAAAACACTCACACACATGCAATGAAAAAAATCTAAAAGAAATTAAAAATTGCTATTATAAAGCTGCTGACAGTCACTGAAACTCAAGTTTTAACACCTGTAAAATATGGATAGCAGTATGACTCTATGTGACATTGCCTAGTGAACTGAAAAAAAAACTGACAGGAATGTATGAGAATTAAGTAGAATTTCAACCCTAGTTCATCTGTATATATTTCAGGTTTCCATGTGTGGCTTTAATACCCAAGATAGTTTTCATTACTTTCATAACTTTGTGTACGGCTTTACCATCCCAGAGATTCCAGAGGTAAGTTGCATGTGCACTTTTATTCAAGCCCCCTTCCTCTACAGAGATATTGCTCTTATGAAAGAGGTGTACCTAGTCCACATGATATTCAGACATTAAACTTTGAGTTGAGTCTGCGGGCTCCATAGCTGTCATTCACATCATACGGTAGGAGACACAACCCTGTCTCAACAGCCTTGTCTGCCACTCACGTTGGCATCACAGAGTAATTTGGGGAGAAAGGTGAGGCCTGTCAAAGCCATGTTTGCCACACTTGGGCTGGCCAGAGCCTTTGTGGGGGTTCTGCCACAGCACTCTTTTCTCTCTCAGTGCCACCTGCTGCTCCTCCAGGACTCTGCCACAGGGCTTGGGACTTGAACACAGTGCTTGGCCTCTAGCTTTTCTGTGAAGTATTGTGGAAGCCTCTGTGTCCCCCACAATGCTCACAATCTGCATTTCTATGAATTCAGATGCTGACAAGTTCTGCTAACAGATACAGCAGTTAAAGGGCCAGCTGGACCATAGCTGTGACATCCTGTGAACAGCCTGATGGTTGAACGTGGATAAACACTTGTTTAGATTGTTGTGTAGCAATTTTCTAAGTCATTCCTGGAAGGAAATGCCTGAAAACTCAGGATATCATAAAATGAATCTAGAAAACACTCAGGGACTTCTAAAGGGAGGCTCATTAAGACTCAGGAAGTAAACAACTCAAAAGACTTGGTTAGTCCCTGAAGCTGATCAGATGTACAATCCCTTATCTCTCAAACTCTATAAGATTGCTGAGGAGATGAGACTCTATGGCCTATTAAGTTGCCTGAAAAATGTACAGAGGGTTGCAGGGTTGAAGCATTTTTTTTCCTTTTTTCTGAGTCAACATCCATGCTGGAATGGATGGACAGGTTTCAGGTGATTTCTTTGAGCTATTCCTGATCCTATAAGGAACTTCTCACCCTCACTTCTATGAGTAATCCCCAAACCTGTTAGTTTACAAAGTTGGACTTTAGTGTAATTGGTTGTTTTTTTTTCCATCTGTCTCCAGTTCCTTATCTGGGGTTCATAGCTGTTTGTGTTAATCTTCACAGGAAGAGATTGTCAAATAGCAAAGTGTGAGATCTTTGCCCTAGAGCTTCCAAAGCAATCCTTGATGCGTGAGGGGCAGCCAGTGTCTGAAATACTCTCAAGCAGTTTTCCTACTGTCCAAGGACAACTTACTTGGCTTACTTTTTTATTAGTGTCATAACTGTACAAAAATATAAGGGAGTTCAGTACAAAATTTTACTTAAGATCCTCTGATCATATTTCCTCTAAGTACTCAAATTTGTTACCCTCCCATGGTCCCCTCTCTATTCCTTTATAACTATTATTTGTCTAGGCTTTTTGTTTGTTAGGGTCCATAGGAGGGACCTGGAGAAATAGGGAAGTGGTTTAGAGCACTTTTTGCTCTTACAGAGGACAGAGGACTGCATCCATGTTAGGTGGCTCACAACTGTCTGTAACTCCAGTTCTAGGGGCATCCAGTGTACTCTTCTGGCCTCTGCAGGTACTCTCACCCATGGGTGTGCATGTCTGCCCACCCCTAACATGACTGAAAATAAAGTAAACCTAAAAAGATTCATTATGCAATGTTTGTCTTTCTGAATCTGACTTAGTTTGCTTTATGTTGAGATCTCTGGTTCCATCTACTTTCCTGACAATGACAGGATACAGGAGAGGCTGTAGAAATAAACTTAAACAGCTACATCTGATGTAGGAGAAGAGCAGGAAAGGAGGTTCCAGAGGCATCAAGACTGGCATAAGGGAAAACCAATGGTAGAGGAAGGATAGAAATGCCTCTCTCTTAGTAACTGTTCTACTACTGTGAAGAGACACCATGGCCAAGGCAACTTAGTGTCAGAGAGTGAGTCCAGGATCATCATGGTGGGGAGCATGGCAACCATGGCACTGGAGCAGTAGCTGAGAGTTTACATCCAATCATGGCAATGAGAAGATTGCTAGCTCGGAATGGTGTCGGCTTTAGGAACCTCAAAGCCCACTCCAGTGACAAACCTCCTCCAACAATTCCATACCTTCTATTTCTTCCCAAACAGTTCACCAGTTGTGGAAGATTTCAAATATATGAGCCTACAGGGGCCACTTTCATTAAAACCATAAAATTCTCTGACAATGGACTATGGGCTGCATGCAACAAAACAGAACATGTCTCTCTCTCTCTGTCTCTCTGTCTCTCTCTCTCTCACACACACACAGATAGAGATCTATATAGAGAGACACTACACCTCCCAAAATAACTCAGAAAGCACTATGTAAGTAGTCTTTATGGGTGTTGGAGACTCTCATGCCTTTGAGGTTTTGACTCTTTCCAGTTTTTTGCACCATTTCCATGGGAGAATAAATTACCCTAACCAAGCCAAAGGGAGTGAGTCTGTAAGCAGGGTTCAGCCATGGGCTCTGCTTCCGTTTCTGCCTCCAGATTTATGCCTTGTATCTCTGCCCTGACTTCCCTTCATTATGGACTATACGTTGTAATACGAAATAAACCCTTTTCCCCAGGTTGTTTTTGGTCATAATGTTTTGTTTTTGTTTTTAACCACAACAGAAAGCAACCATGGACAGAACTGCTGGAGGGAAATTAAAGTCAATGATTTCACTTAAGTTTCTGATAAGTAACCTTTGCTCTAAGTGACAATAAAATCACCGTTTGCATTTTTTTCTGGTTAATGTTTCATGGCAAATGAGTTCAAAGCTGAAAGTGGGTACATTCATGGCATGATGCCAACTGCAAAGTTAGAGAGTGCACCTGACTCTTGGAATTGTGGGTGGGGCACGGTTGTGTTTTCATTGACTGCAAACTCAACCCCACCCCGTTCCCATACTTAAGCACTGCAGGCTTGCCTTTTGAGTCACAGCAGAGCAGGAAAGGAAGCTCATCAGGCTCAGTCCTGCAAGGTGGAGCACACACAGCTGAGAATAAACCACAAAAGAGAGACTTGATTAAAGAAGCAGCAATGGACCTGATCCCAAACTTCTCCATGGAAACCTGGATGCTACTGGCTACCAGCCTGGTGCTCCTCTACCTGTGAGTAAACCGCCCAGGCTTCTCTCCTCAGTGATCAGGAGTTGGGAAGGTGAATTGGATAATTCTTTCCTCTCCCTGTTTTTTTGCAAAGAGAAAATGAAGGGAATGTTGCTTGAGTGTGGCATGCTGCAGAGACCTAAGGTGTTGCTGTTGGTCTTAAGCAAATCCCTCTAAAGGGATAAATGCACATTACTCTTCTACTCAGCTCCACTTTCTGTAGATAGGAGGATTGAGAGACATCAGTTAGACATGGGTATACTCTGATTGAGTCTCAGGTTTTCCCCAGATTAACCAACCAGAGCTCAGCAGATGTGGATGACACATAATTGGTCCCTGTGTATTTTGGGAGGTCTCTTCTGCAAGGTCTCAGGATTGTGGGGATAGGAGGAGATTTTTTTTTTCCCATCTTCACCTGTGTCCTCTGATGTCGGAGATGTATAGTGTTGTCCCACCTGCACATGGCTCTTTTCTACTCCCTTCTCTCCCCTCTAGGACTGTTTATATAATGTCCTTAGTGCATATCCCAGGCCATATGGTAGCCTCAGATTAATCCTTGTTTTGCTAGCCTTCCCTGGAGTTCTCTGTCTTCCCCAAACTCAGTCTTTCTACCTATAATATGCTGAGCTATTTGCTTCTAAGTGATGAGTCTTTTTAAAAAAATTACATTAGGTCATTTTATTTTATATTAGTGTTTAGCCTGCATGTATATATGTGCATGTACATGTGTATTTGTTGCCCAAGGAGGTTGGAAGAGGACATCTTATCCCTCAGAACTGGAGTTACATACAGATATCTGGCTGTGAGCCACTATATAAATTCTGGAATTGAACCCAGGTCCTCCACAAGAGCAACAAGTGTTCTTAACCACTAAGCATCTTTCTAGTACTATTAAATGATGAATCTTTAGAGTAAAGGAGACCTGACTTTGGTTCTTTTCCTTCACCGTTTCCCTTCAAGTCCATAGCATCAGTATAAGGAGTTACTCCTTCCTGGCTATGAGATCTACTGGCCTCCTCAAATATCAGACACTCTGAAACAAATAGGATGTTAAATATTTTCCCTTTAAGTACTTCTGGGAGCATCAGTAAGAACATCCATCTCAGAATTTCCTTCCAATGAAGGGATTCCTGTGAGGGCAAGAGAGAATTCCAGAACTCAAAGCATATGTGGCCACCATCCCCAGCTCATTCTACTGCAATTGTTCTCAGCCTGTGAGTCGTGACCTCCTTTAGGTCAAATGAACGTTTATCAGGGATCAAATATCAGTTATCCAGTTTATCTGATATTTACATTATAATTTATAACTATAACAAAATTATGGTTATGAAGTAGCGATGAAATAATGTTATGGTTGTCGGGTCACCATCTCATGAGGAACTGTATTAAAGGATCACTTTATTAGGAAGATGAGAACCACCGTAGTCTCTCTCTCTCTCTCTCTCTCTCTCTCTCTCTCTCTCTCTTCTTTTTTGTCTCTCTCTGCCTATGAGTCTGTGGGTAGTAGATGCTCCCTCACATCTAACTTCTGTTATCATTTTCTATGAAGGAAAGGTAGAAACTCATAGTGATGTGAACATGAAAAATTCAGAGATAGCTTCACTTTAAAGGAATAGGCATTTAAAGTATTGTGACAACATCTTTTCCATCTGATGATATTTTGCAATTACCTGAAAATTTTTATTTCCTTCTATTCAGCTGTAGCATTTCTTTAAGGTAATCCTAGCACCTTCCTTCAAAGAGTTAAAGTGGGACTGTTACTTTCAATATTTGTGAGAACTGATGTATTTACAGCGACTTCATTTGTTCACAATAGTGTCAGGAACAGGAGCCTAATGCATAAATACATGGCACAGATTGCACATTTGCTTTGAAATAAACTTGCTTATCAGGTTTTAAAAAAATCATCAGTGTTTGATATACCTGTCTGTCCAGTCATGCAAATATCTTAGTGTAGGCGGAGAAGGAAGAGGATGAGCCCGTGAAGAAATGAAATACCTTCAGGTATTAGTTAGGAGGAAGTGGGGAATATGCCTCTTCTCTTAAGAGAGAACTCTCAAATACTCTTGCGGGGTGTGGCTCTTACTGAAGATCACTAGAAGGATAGTTGATTAACATCTAATCAATTTTCTAAATAAAAACAAGTGAAAAAAATGATACATAAGAACTCAGCTTGGATTTCACATGAACATTCAAACTCAGTTTTCCAAACATTTATTAATGATTAATAATAAACTTTAGGATTTTTTTCGTTTATCTTTTTTATTATAATAAAAAATTTCTGCCTCCTCCCCGCCTCCTATTTCCCTCCCCCTCCCCCCACTTCTCTTCCCCTCCCCCACTCCTCTCCCCTCCCTCTCCAGTCCAAAGAGAGGTCAGGGTTCCCTGCCCTGTGGGAAGTACAAGGTCCTCCCCCCTCCATCCAGGTCTAGGAAGGTGAGCATCCAAACAGGCTAGGCTCCCACAAAGTCAGTACATGCAGTAGGTAGGATCAAAACCCAGTGCCATTGTCCTTGGCTTCTCAGCAGCCCTCATTGTCTGCCGTGTTCAGAGAGTCTGATTTTATCCCATGCTTTTTCAGTCCCAGTCCAGTTGGCCTTGGTGAGCTCCCAATAGATCAGCCCCACTGTCTCAGTGGGTGGGTGCACCCCTCGCAGTCCTGACTTCCTTGCTCATGTTCTCCTTCCTTCTGTTCCTCATTGGAACCTTGGGAGCTCAGTCCAGTGCTCCACATTAACTTTAGGATTTAGACCCCCAAAGTTTTACTTACCTTTTAAGATAACCTTTGAAGTTTTTGAGACTCCCACAGAGAACTCTAGAGAAGTGAAAACCAAAAATAATTATCACTGTTGGCATTTTTGTTGTTATTTGTTGCCTATATGTTGCACCTTCTTTTGAACTGTATAGTGTCTATATCCATGACAGGTGAGCCACTATAACATACAATGGCAATCCCAATGTACTAGTTTTCTCTTTCACTTCATAGATATGGAACTCATTCGCATGGACTTTTTAAAAAGTTGGGAATTCCTGGGCCCAAACCTCTGCCTTTCTTTGGGTCAATTCTTGCTTACAGGAAGGTGAGTGTTCATTGGGCTCCCGGTCTTTCCCCTTGTGGTTGCCAAGACTGGCTTAGTTCCATCAATAAAAAGATAAAATCTTGAGTAGAACTGAGGATGCATTTAGAAAATCACGTTTAGCTTCCATCTGAAGCAAGATCAGCTTCTCAAAGGCCTTGATGTTAGTCTTTGGAGAATCTGGTTTGGCACAGTTGATCAACTCAGACCTCTGTTATATCAACACTCATGGTATATATCCAAAGGATGCTCAATCGTACCACAAGGGCATGCTGAGGTCTTGATGTTCAGACTTGTGATCCTTGAAAGGAAATGTTCTTTTTTCCCCAGTGTAGATTCTAGCAAGGGAAAGCCATGGTTCTGGAACTTTTATTGGCACAATCAAAATATAAGTGAAACTTAGCAGAGGTTTTCTTTTTAAGTTTTAGAGACTCAGAGCAAGTATTTAATCGCCAATGTTATGTGTGGAGGAGAAAATATTTTCCTTTGTTGTGTTCTGTATAGAGGAGGCAACTCCCTATTTTCTTATGTTTCCAGGGAGCCATAAAGGCAAATTCTCTTAGCTACTTTTAAAAACATTTTTATGTGTATGAGTATTTTATGTGCTTATAAGTGTGCGTATGAGTGCTGGATGCCCACAAAGGAGTCTCCCTAGAGCTAAAATTACAGACTTTAGCTGCCATGTGGGTGCTAGGAACTGAACTCTGGTCCTCTGATACAGCAGGTAATGCTCTTAACGACTGTGCCATCTCTTCAGTCACCCTTTTGCCATCCTTATTCAGTTGCTTTTTCACTCAGTAACTTGCCTGAGATTAAAAATTCTAAATTAAAGGAGGCTCCTGACTTCTTCAGTGTCATGATCCTATTAGTCTTCTAAGGAAGTGGTCATAAAATAAATAAAAAAGATGCTGAATAAGGAGTTTATTGGACCTCATTGACATTCCTTTAGTTTCCATTTCTTCATTGTGTCTATGGAAGGAACAATTCAGAGAGTTTGAGAATTTTCCTGACAGTATGTAGAGAAGCAAAGTCTTTAGAAACATGTTATTAACTATTATTCATAGTTAATAACCCCAAGCATGTACAATGGGGTTAACAATTATTCATAACCAAGGCTGAGTTTTTGTACATTTGCAAAGTTGGGAGATAATGTGGGAATCTTTAATATCCCTATTTCAAATACCTCTAGCATTTAATTCCTTTCCACTCAGAAAGCTGTGAATAAGAATGTCCCTCTCAGTGCTACTGAGGGATAGTAAGCCTGATTTTGTAAGACTGGAATCATTTGTCCTCCAACTAAAGGTAAGGACAGTATGGGAGGACAGTATATTTAACATAGTTATGGATTTTTATTTTTTCTCTTTCCAGGGTTTCTGGGAATTTGACATACAATGTCATAAAAAATATGGGAAAATGTGGGGGTAAGTATTCTGTCAATTTCCACAAAGAAGATGTGAAATGTTGACAAAACCCCACAGGATCTTGAGTGTTAGCCATCTATTATTAAGATTTTGGGGGGATTTTTCTACCAAAGGTCCCATATGTCTCACATACTGAATTTGGCTAAGAAAGTTGCATAATTTGACTTTTCTCCAGGACTTGCTGGTTCAGGGAATGGGTCACCTGAGTTTCAATCCAGTGTCTGAATAATCCACTATTTTGTACTTAAATTACTCACTTTCAGTTTTCCATTCACTTAATATCATTTTTGGTAATCTGATATTTTGATCATGGAAAATTATCAAAAATAGTATGTGGGCAATATTCATCCAGGCTTAGCAAATGTTCTAATTTAGTTTTGATTATGGCTTCTTTGTGGAGCTATTTTGCATTTGTTTCTTCCCTGAATGAGCTATATTATACTTCATTTTATGAGACACCAGTGACCCATGGTCGGAATCCCTGACTTGCAGCAGGTTCTCATGTGGCAGCATGTTGTATAACTAAGATGTTAGTTATATAACATTTTGATCAGATTCTGGGTTCCTGGGCGTGCTTCCAACTATCAAGTTCAGATGATTGGGTTTAATCTTCTTTGCTTTGCCAATGCAGGTTTTATGAGGGCCGAAACCCTCTTTTGGCTATCACGGATCCAGACATGATCAAAACAGTGCTGGTGAAGGAATGTTATTCTACCTTCACAAATCGGCGGGTAGGCATCTATTTAAAATATCTTAATCTTTATTTGTTTATATAGTAAGGTTTTTTTGATGTGTGAATTATATGCACACATGTGCCTACACACACCCTACACACATATGGAAGTTGGAGGAAGACATTGGGTGTTCTGTTCTTTCCTCCTTATTCCCTTCAGAGAGGGTCTCTCATTGAACCTGGAGCTAGGCTGTGAGTCAGCAAGCACTGTTTCTGCCCCTTACAGAGCTTGGGTTAAAGTTGCATGGGGTCATATCCAGCTTTTTAAGTATTTGTTTGATATTCAGAGTCAGATCCTTATGTTTACACAACAAGTACTCTTCCTACTAAGCCATCTCTCCAGTGCCCCATTTATATCTTAGTAATTATTATTATTTTTTTTGAGACAGGGTTTTCTGTGTAACTGCTCTGGCTTTCTGGAACTTGCTTTGTAGACCAGGCTGGCATCAGACTCACAGAAATCTGCCTGCCCCTGTCTCCCAAGAACTGGGATTAAAGGCATGCACCACCACAGCCTGGCAATACATTAGTTTTTATCATGAAATAATTATAATTTCATAGGGCATTGGGTCAAATGTCTAACTGTGGTCCATTTGTTCTTCATGTTGTTTGTCTCAATGCTTTAGATGACTGTAAATTTAGTATGTTTCTGTGACAGAAAATTTGTATAACCTATATATTTTATTTAGTAGCAATTTTACATGTTCTTATTTTGTAGTGTGTATGCATACAGGCACGTAACTTCATGCATATATAGTTGTGCACCTCTGTATAACCAGTAGAAAAGATACAGAATTTTTCGTTTGCTGCAAGGTTTTCATACCATAGTCTATAGAGTTGCCACACAGAACTTGTATTTTCTTCTTAGTGGGAAAGCATTTCATCTTTAGTTCCCACACCATTGGCATATGTTTATCATACAAAATAGTGGGTTTTCTTGTGACTTTTTAAAATAGTTATTTTATATTTGTTTGTGTGTATGTTTTATGTGTCTCTCTGTGTGTGTATGCATGTGAACATGTGTGTAGGTGTCCACAGAGGCCAGAAGAGGGTGCAGGATCCTTCAGAGCCACAGTTACTGGTATTTATGAGTGACCTGATGCATGCTGGGAACCAAACTCCTGTCCTCTGTTAGAGCAGCAAATCTTCTTAAGTTCTGAGCCTTCGGTCCAATCTCTATAATGTTTTGTTATATGTACATAGTTTAAAAATCTATTACTAACATTGATAGGTGAGACTAGTTTTTATGAATCTTTCTTCACTGAACATGGTCTTCATTCCGTCTATTTTCCTGGAAATGATATAATTTTGCTCTTCTTTATGACGGAATGAAACTCCTTTGTGTGTGTGTGTGTGTGTGTGCATGTGTGTGTGTGTCTAAAGCACAGTACTTTAGTAATTTGAATCTTCTGTTTGTGAGAGTTGTATACATGTGTATGTACAATGTGTGTGCCTGCGTGAACCAGCAGAGGACCCAAGGAAGATGTTAGGTGTCTTACTGCACTACCCTGCCTTGTTGGCTACTCTGGCTGGCCAGGGCTACCTGTTTCCATTCCCCTAACACTGGGTCACAGGCACCCATGGCCATAGCCAACATGCTTTAAAATGTGGCTGCTGCAGATTCAAACCCAGGTCCTCATGCTTTAGCAACAAGGATCTTTCCCTCAGAGCCATCTCCCCAGCAGTTGTTTTCATTTATTGATTTTTATTGAGCTCTAGGTTGTTTTGTGTTCCTAACAAAACAAACAAACAAATAAACAAAAAGCTAATTAGATTATCTTTCAGAAGAATAAAAATAAGTAAATGTAAAGCTATGGAGGAAATATGAGGGCCTAATAAAGCCCAAAACACATCCAGCAATACTATTTGATTGCTTCAGCTAATGTTGATTCAGTTTGGAAATTGTACATTGTGCTTTGCCTATGGATAATGCACTCATTGTGCTAGATAAAATAAGTCACACCATTCCTCTATAAACTTCTATAAACTCATAAAATTTAATATTTTAAAATAATTTTTAAAAATATGCAAATGGCAGTTTGACTTATTTGATACTTCACTCAATATAGTTATGACTTGTATCCTATTAGAATTACTTATTAATGAAAATACAAATTATAATGTATCTTCTCTATACATTAAAATGACATTATACCTGTGTATATATCTTTTTTTTATTGGAAAAAAGAAATTTCTGCCTCCTCCCTGCCTCCTATTTCCCTCCCACTCCTTCCTTTCCTCCTCCCCTCCCCCCACTCCTCCCCCTCCCTCTCCAGCCTGAAGAGCAGTCAGGGTTTCCTGCCCTGTGGAAAGTCCAAAGTCCTCCCCGCCTCAATCCTGGTCTAGGAAGGTGAACATCCAAACCGGGTAGGCTCCCACAAAGCCAGAACATGAAGTAGGATCAAAACCCGGTGCCATGGTTCTTGGCTTCTCAGCAGCCCTCATTGTCCGCCAAATTCAGAGAGTCCGGTTTTATCCCATGCTTTTTCAGACAGAGTCCAGCAGGCCTTGGTGAGCTCCCAAAGAATCAGCTCCACTGTCTCCACGGGTGGGCGCACCCCTTGTGGTCCTGACTTCTTTGCTCATATTCTCCCTCCTTCTGCTCCTCACTGGGACATTGGGAGCTCAGTCCAGTGCTCCAGTGTGGGTCTCTGTCTCTATCTCCATCCATCGCCAGATGAAGTTTCTATGGTGATATGCAAGATATTCATCAGTATGGCTATAGGGTAGGGTCATTTCAGGTTCCCTATCCTCAGCTGCCTCAGGAACTAACTGGGGACATCGCCCTGGGCACCTGGGAGCCCCTCTAGATCCAAGTCTCTTGCCAACCCTAAGATGGCTCCCTTAATTATGATGTGTGCTTCTCTGCTCCCCTAACCAACATTCCTTTATCCCAATCATTCCGTTTCCCCAAGTTCCCCCCACCCTCCCCTTCTCACATTTCTCTCCCCTTCTCCCCTTACCCCCCCTCCCACCACACCCCCAAGATCCCAATTTTTGCCCGGCAATCTTGTCTACTTCCCATAACCAGGAGGATAGCTATATGTTTTTCTTTGGGTTCACCTTCTTAATTAGTTTCTTTAGGGTATCAAATTATAGACTCACTGACCTTTATTTATCTCTAGAAACCAATTACGAGTGAGTACATCCCATGTTCATCCTTTTGGGTCTGGGTTACCTCACTCAGGATAGTGTTTTCTATTTCCATCCATTTGCATGCAAAATTCGCGAAGTCATTGTTTTTTACCGCTGAGTAGTATTCTAATGTGTATATATTCCACACTTTCTTCATCCATTCTTCCATTGAAGGGCATCTAGGTTGTTTCCAGGTTCTGGCTATTACAAATAATGCTGCTATGAACATAGTTGAACAAATGTCCTTGTCATATGATCGGGCATCTCGTGGGTATATTCCCAAGAGTGGCATTGCTGGGTCCATGGGTAGGTTGATCCCAAATTTCCTGAGAAACCGCCACACTGCTTTCCAAAGTGGTTGCATAAGTTTGCCTTCCCACCAGCAATGGATGAGGTTCCCCCTTTCTCCACAGCCTCTCCAGCAAAGGCTATCATTGGTGTTTTTGATTTTAGCCATTCTGACAGGTGTAAGATGATATCTCAATGTTGTTTTGATTTGCATTTCCCTCATTGCTAAGGAGGCTGAGCATGACCTTTAAGTGCCTTTTGGCCATTTGAACTTCTTCTGTTGAGAATTCTCTCTTCAGATCAGTGCCCCATTTTTTAATTGGGTTAATTAGCATTTTAAAGTCTAGTTTCTTGAGTTCTTTATCTATTTTGGAGATCAGACCTTTGTCTGTTGCGGGGTTGGTGAAGATCTTCTCCCAGTCAGTGGGTTGCCTTTTTGTCTTAGTGACAGTGTCTTTTGCTTTACAGAAGCTTCTCAGTTTCAGTAGGTCCCATTTATTCAATGTTGCCCTTAATTACTGTGCTGCTGGGGTTCATTGTTTTTCTGCTCCCCTCCCTGACTCTCCCCCTCCCCTTCAACCCTCCCCCAAGGTTCCCATGCTCCCAGTTTACTCAGGAGATCTTGTCTTTTTCTACTTCCCATGTATGTTAGATCTATGTTGTTTTGATCTGTGAATACTTTGTTTCTTTATTCCTTCAAATTTTCACTGTTTTTTTAATGAGCATTTTAATTGCTGTTGTTAGATTTTGTTAGATTCATATGTAAAGTGTTTCATTTTCTTTGGAATTATTGTGAAAATCATTGTGTATTTCACGAGGTTTTGCATTTTCCTTACTTACCTTACTTTGCCTGAGTTTTTGTGAATTGACTCATCTGTAAGTTCCAGTTGTTTTTTAATTTATGTCCTCCATGAATTCTTTATCTTGACATTATTTTATTAATAACTAGAGAAGTCTTTTCTTTCTACATGATTTTTATGTTATTTTGTCTTTACTTGCTGTGCTAGCTGGGAGTTTCAGTACAATGGTGAAGAGAATATTGAGTGTGCCTTGACTTTTAAAGGTTATAAACTTTAATCTCCCACAGTTGAGCTCAATTTTAGCTGCTGTTCCTAAGTTTTTGTGACTTTCCATACAACACATATGCTTAATATTTTTCCATTGCATTTATTTATTACATATTATTAGTTGATATTCATGCATGATAAAAATGCATGAAAATTAATACATTGATCAATTCAATCCTACCTTTATTGAACCTCCACCACTGACAGACCCTCCTTTCTCTCCTCCAGCTTCCTAGAGAGTGAGGCATTTGAAACACACATTTCCTGTACCATTTAATGACATAGTTCTAAATAGTTTGTACATAAGTGATGTTTGTTCCCCACAGCCTTGCAGTTACCCAAAACCCTATAGGATAACATCTCTACATCTCTTTTGCTTTGAATTCTAGACTTTTGGTCCAGTGGGAATTATGAAAAAAGCCATCTCTGTCGCTGAGAATGAAGAATGGAAGAGAATCCGAGCATTGCTGTCTCCAACCTTCACCAGTGGAAAGCTCAAGGAGGTAATGAAATAATAAGGTGGTCATTGTAAATATGAGAAACACATCTGGGGACATGGAAGATCACAGCCCTTTTCCAATCAGTGACCTCTGAGCAGAAACTTCCTAAGAATGTCCATTTGTGTTAATGGGACCTTTTGCTTTGTCCTTGGAAAAACTGTGTTTACTGGGAACTGAGCCCCCTCATCTCACTATGGATGGTATTTTGTTTTGCGTATAGATGCTCCCCATCATTAAGCAGTATGCAGATATGTTGGTGAAAAACATGAGGAAGAAATCAGAGAATGGGGATCCCATCAGCATGAAAGAGTAAGTAGTAGTACAGTCATTGTTTGTTGGGTTGTTGTGTTGATTACTTTTCTGTGACTAAAGACCTTGACAAAACAACTGAAAGAAGAAAGGTTTCATTTTGGCTTACAGTTTTAGGCAGATATATCCATTCATCACAGCATGAAGACACAGTGGCATGAGCAGGAAGCTAGCTGATCACACTGCATCTATGGTCAGGAAGAAGGAAATATGGCTAAGATATATATATATACACACACATATAAACTCAAGGCCTGCCCAAAATACCTGCTTCTTGTAATGTGGCTCTACCTCTAAGTTTCCACATTTTTCTCATACAGTGCCACTAGCTGGGGACCAAGTACCCAAACTTGTTGAAGTAGACTACACCTCCTAATAGAGTGCCATTCCTTATGAGCTTATGGGGACCAATTGCATTTAAACTACCACACCCAGGGAATGTTGCCACCCACATTGGCTCACACCTTCCCACATCAATTTACACAATCAAGGCAACACCCCATGGCCCTGTCCAACTTGATATAAACAATACCTCTTTGAGAGTTTCTTCCCAGGCACCTCTAGATTATGTTATTTTGATAATTAAAACTAGCCTACATGTATCCGTGTCATCCCACAACAGAAAGACAGACACAACACTGTAACTGACAAACTTCTCACAGTTGAGTATGTTAGGAACAAGGATATCACAGAAAGGGTTTCTGTGTGGCACTATGACCGTCCTGGCTGGACATGTGAATTTACTCCTACTTCACACCTTATGTATCTTAGGTGGAGTAGGAAGAGGTGTAGCTGTTAATTTCCATTTCTCTCTTTCTTGTCAGCATCTTTGGGGCCTACAGCATGGATGTGATCACTTCCACATCATTTGGAGTGAATGTTGATTCCCTCAACAATCCTCAGGACCCTTTTGTGGAAAAAATCAAGAAGCTCTTAAAATTTGATGTCTTTGATCCATTGGTCCTCACAGTGAGTACGTGACCTAATGTTTCATTCTTTCTGTTTTTTTAAGTAACAGTGTAGTGAAATATAATCCACATATGTTGTAAGTGGCCCACTTAAATAGGCCAAAAGATGGTTTTCAATATATTTAAAATATTTTCAGCTATCAATATTGTCATCTGTGGAATCTTTTTGCCATCCCAGAAACTCTGTACTTTTAATGATTACTCCTTATTTACCTCAGGCATAAGCAAAAAGCAATCTATTTTCTAACTGCTCAGATTTGCATATTCTTAAACACTTCATATAAATAGAAGAGTATAATGTCACCTTTTGTGTCTGGCTTTCAAACTGGTATGTTTTAAAAATGTCATATCTTGAAGTATGCATCAGTATTACATTTCTTCTATGGCAGAATCATATTCTACTGTATGGACATGCATGCCACGTTTTGTTTGTGACTGATGGATATTTGGAATGTTTTGACTTGTTGCCTGTTGTGAATAGTGCTTCAGTGAATATTCTTATGCAAGTTTGTGTTTCAGCACACATTTTGGTTGTTTTTGGATGTCTACCCAAGGGTGCCCAGTTATATAGTAATGTCTAACATAATGCACTGAACTAATTAAAGATGTGTCTAATCGCAGAAGGGAATTGGCTTTTCTCAAATGTTTTGCATTTATTCATCTGTTTTGCTCATTTTTTTTGTTTTGCTCATTTTTACTAGCATTGATATGCTCAATTATACAGCAGAGAATTCTTGAGATGAATCCTACCTAGTTAGGGTGATAAAATTCTTATAGTCACTTGATTCAGTATACTAACATTGTGCTGAAAATCTTGCAACCACATTTACAAGTGATATTAGTTTTCAGTTCTTTTCCTGTGAAATATTTGTCTGGTCTTAGTATTAGGGCACTGTTCTTCTTAAGGAGAATTTTGGAGATGTTTTCACATCCTTTCTGTATTTTGAAAGTGTTCAGGAAGAAATGGCATATGCTTTTCTTAATAAACTCAGCATCACAACGTTCTGATTTTAGGATTTTCCTGTGGCTAGAAATTAAAAAAATCAGGAGCACTTTTAATTCTGTACATATGGTAAGGTAGGAGGAGGCAAAGATTAAGTATGATCCTGGAACACGTTTATATGATAATCTCCTTTTTACCATAGTTCTCCATTTTCTTTAGACTGTGAGAAAAACTATGGGTCTCTTTGTATTTTCTTTGCAACAAATAACCTTGCATTACGTCAGAGGTATATTATACATGGTATGCAGTTTTTTTCTGAGTTAGTTTCTATAACTTGTGTATTTCTAAGAATTTGTATATTCCAGTAAGTTGTGTAATTGCAGCTATTGTCCTAGTCCTCCAACCATTAATAGGATTCATTTTTATGCCCTTGTGCTTTTCATGACATTTTTTGGCTTCCACTTCACCGTGAATGCTAGTAATCTGAGCCATCACTCTAATTCCAGAACAATCCCAGCTAATGTTTTGCAAACTCTGAAGATATTTTCAAAGAAGCATCTTTTGTTTCCATTGATTTCCTCCATGTTTTTTTATTTCATTAGTTTGCATTTGGGTCAATAGAATCCACTCTCTCTCTGCCTAAAGTGTGTTTTCTCTTCTCTTTTAGTGGCACATGCTATAAAGCATTGTCATAAGATCAGGGTTTCCTCAATACCCATAAACTCCCTTCTGCTTATTATTTTGTCTCCATTTTATAAAGCTTACTTTGTTTTTGTGTTTTTGGTTAATGTTATCATTATTGTTATTTACGTGTGTGTGTATTCATGGGTGGGCAGGTAGGTGCACTTGCGTATATGGGTATACATAAGAGTGCAGAGATAAGAGGAAAACCTCAAGCATCTGCTACCTTTTGTTTAAGGCAGTCTCTCTCACTAGCCTGGAGTGTCACCAAGTAGTTAGGTGAACTTGTCCATGGTTAGCTAGGCATTAAGCTCCCAGGAATTCATTTGTCCACCTCTCACACTGCGATTGCTGAGCCACTGCTCTTGGCTTTTAATATGGGAACCAAATATAGGTCCTCACATTTATTTGCAAGGCAAATGCATTACCCACTGAGCCATCTTTCCAGCCTTGGAAGTTCTTTCTTGAGCACTTTGATTAATTGTACCACTGGACTGAAACCTGATCAATCCAAGAAGACCTTAGTCCAACATGTCAAGGGGTAAGAGGTCAAGGAATTTAACCCTAACACTGTGAGTCAAGAGCCATTGATATCACTTCTTTGTTGGTGGTCATGCATACATTGACAAGCCCTTTTCCAGGCACTGGCCTGAAACCTGACCAAGAGACAGAGTCTCAGTTGAGATCCTGATAAATTTTACTGTTCTGAGTATCAGAAAAATGCAATTATTTTAGGTCAAATTTGTCTTTTCACCACAGTTTCTCTTTTCTTTCTCCTCTAGCACTCTTTCCATTCCTTGTCCCAATACTTGATGTATTAGGTTTCTGCCTGTTTCCAAAAGATGTCATAAGCTTTTTTAAAACTTCTGTGCAACGAATGAAAGAGAATCGCATGCAAGAGAAAGAAAAGGTAATAGCTGCTCACACGAGGACTTTCATTTATTGATAATGTGTTTTCCCTCTCTATAAAAATATGCACACATATATATGTGTGTGTGTGTGTGTGTGTGTGTGTGTGTGTGTGTATTTCCTGTGCATCTTTGAAAGTCAGATGGAGGAGTGTAGAAGAGAATGAAGAGTGTAGTGATTGTGAATAGAGAAATGAAATGAGTTAGGAAAACTGTTTAAAATTAATGATATGCTCGACAATTAGTTTAGCACAGAATAAATACTTCAAGGCAAAAATTTTACCACATGCTAGTAAAAAGAGATTCCTTGCTTATAATTTGTGGGGATGTAAATTAGGGGAATTATGGAAAACTATATGAATACAACTCAAAAAATCAAAGTTTTTTTATTTTTCAGTACTGGGGATAAAACAATGGCCCTTCCACAAGGTCAGCAAACATGCCATTCTTGAACAATGGCTCAAGTTGCCCTGGGTATCTAGCTTAATCTTATTCTAGAATTTCACATCAGAAACAGAACTTATGACTTTGGTGTTGGATCAGGAGATCCCAACTGGAGCAACTATTATTGTTATTATTATTATTATTTTGGTTTTCACTTTCTTCTGGCTCCTGAGTGCTGGGAACGAAGGTGAGTCATCATACCCAGACAGGAACAAACATTATTAATGGCTCATTTCTTCGAGGGTTAAGCCTTCAGTGATCTTAGTCCACATCAGAGTAAAAAGTTGGGCAGAAAGTAAAAAATAGATCTCCTATGTGACCCAACCATCTTCTTGTTGGTCTTATAATGACATATGCTTATGTGCTAGACATTTGTACTTCTATACTTGCTGAAGCCATTCAAAAAAAAAATCCAAAAACTATAGAGGAATGGACTTTGAAAGTTCTCATCATTGATGAGTAATGGATATTGAAAAAATATGCTTAACCTGATTTAAACAACATTCAATATATGCATGCATCAAAATTTCATTTAATTCCATTTCCATGTACAATTTTAATGCATCATTTAATGCAAATTTAGAAAATGAGACAAAATTGCCATTTTTCTTTCCCAAAAGGAAAATAATTCTACTTAAAAATTCTTTCCAGGTCCTTTAATTTCCCAGACCTTATACTGGCAAGAAATCACTTCACTTCCAACCCTATTATTTTACACATTTTCATAAAGGTCATTTCATTCTACCCAGCACAGTTTAGTCCGCTTTATTTTTAATTTTTGTTTTTTGGGAGAGTCTTACTATGTAGCTCAGGCTTGCTTCTCCCAGTCATTGTGCTTCCAAGCTTCCTCGATAAGGACAACAGTCTGAGATTAATATGGGAGGGCAGGAGATTGAAGTCCAGAACTTCTTACTGTGTGAGCACACATGCAAAGGGAAGGGACCACCTGGACTGTGCAGAAGTCAGACAACTCATGGTCAAAGACGAGAAAGACCAAAGTCATTGGACACACAGACAGTGTCATTCAGGAAAGCATTCTTTTCTCCAAACCATGTGCATGGACATTTTTGTTTATTGTTGACTTTGGGAACCATAGCCAGACTTCTAGATTTTAGCTAAATATTATTCTCAGAATGGTGACTAGTTCAGCACTTGTGACTCACTCTGACCTCTCAACTGACCTTGAATCTTTCAAAAACCATTTTCTTTCAGCAAAGAGTAGATTTTCTTCAACTGATGATAAACTCCCAGAATTCCAACATCAAGGAGTCTCATAAAGGTAAGCGCGGATGTTTCATGTTCATTGATAGGGAACCTCAGAGTAGGGGCTTTGTCCTGGAAATATGCAGTAGGCTTTCAGGTAGACAAATATGCCTCCAAATTTCAAATAACTTCAACCCCTCCAAACCCAGCCTAACCCAACCCAACCCAACCACAAATGTAGACAGTATATGTAGTAGCCAGAGGAACTTTCTAGAAGTACTGGATTATAATTGTGTTAAAAGCCTGAAGGGCAGCCATAAGCATGTGATTTGGGCCTGGAGGTTATCAGTGGCCTCTAAATCTTGTACCACAGAACAAATACCGTCAGGGCCTCGCTTAGATCCACTGAGTCAAAAGCCCTGCCTGGAGATTTGTATCTAGACATCCAGTGAGAGGAACAGCCCCACAGTGGTGATGGTCATTGGAAACCTGGAATGAATGCTTCCCCAGCTCTTGATTTACAGCCAAGCGTTAATTTCCCATGTAGCTGATAAGGAAACATGTGGAGGAAGCCTTGGGACTAAGCATATATCCCACTACTCTTATTAGCTTTTCAACCTTTGCTGTGGTAGTTGAAGAATGATGGCTTTCTAATTCCATCCTGTCCTATGCAGCTATGAGTAATGTTTTGTGTAAGAGAGGGGCAAGCTGTCTGTTTTCTGTTTCATCTTTTCTTTTTCCTCCTTTTGCCCTCCTTCCTGCTCCTCCTTTTTTCCTTCATCCTCCAAAACTCCCCATCTTCCTTCTCCCTTTCCCTCTTACACTTCTTCCTTCTCTCTCCCTTCTCTTTCTCCTCCTCCTGTTCCTCACCTTCTCCTGCATAATACCATAAATTAATTCTGCTCCCTCACTATCATTACTCATTAGAACATTCAAGTTCATTCAGACATGTGCATTGAGTCAACCTTTCATATGGACACCTGAGTTCCCTTTTTGAGATCACAACATAATCAAAACACTTATCCCCCCCTTTCTCCAAACCCTTACATGGACCCTTCCATGCCCTCTTTCAACTTCACTCTCTTTTTTCATTAATTGCTATTGAATTAACAGATATGCATATACATATATGTTCTTAAATATAATCTGCTAAGTCTGTATGATGTTGTATATATGTATGCTTTTGGGTCTGGCCATTTGGTACTGAATAATTGTGCTCTTCTCTGGAGGAGACTATTTCTCCCCCTTTCTACATTCATTAGCTGAATACTGCTCTTTGCATAGGGTAGAGGCCTCCTGAAATTTCCCCATCCACATTGGCATGTCCTTGTTCAGCTCATGTTTGGGCATTCATGTTGCCGAGACTTTATGGGTATAGTTTCTTACATTACTAGGAGACACAATATCACAGAGCATTTCCTGATCTCCTGGCTCTTACATTCTTCTTGCCCCCTCATCTGCAATGTTCCCTGAACCTTATGTATGGGAGTGTTTTGGAGATATATCTACTGGGACTGGGCTCCACAGCAGTAGTGGCATATATACCTTGGTGTTAACCAGCAGTTCTCTAATTGGACTTAAGACTTGCTCAACAACAGAGAAACCGTGCCTGGTTTCTGACAACCAGCTAAGTACTCAGTGCTCATGAAGTCATGGATCTTAGATGAGAATCTACAGCCACTACTTTGCTATATCATCATAATCTCTAACAGTCTGAACACTTGACCTTATACTCACAGGTGAGTATAGTCTTCATCCCTCATCAAAAAAACTTCTCTTTGCAATAGACTGAGTTCTTTCTTATTCTTCTCTAATTTTATGTATTTAAAACGTAGTTTACAAATTTTAGAGAAATTATAGGCTCGCAGTCAGTTTCAGCTGAATTTATACAGACTTTCATATATTCTTGCTCTCATACCTGCACAGCCTCCTGTTCTTTTTTTGAATAAATTTTAGAAAATCACTTATTTTGTTTGTGTGTGTATGCAGGCATGCACATGCAATGGTGTGCATATGAGGGTCAGAGGACAACTTGCACAATTCTGTTTTCACCTTCCATCCTTTTGGTTCTGGGGATGAAACTCAGTTCATCACGCTTGGCAGCAGTCCCTTTACCTGTTGAGACATCTTGCTGTACCACTATACTTCCCCGTTTTCAACACTCATCAATGGCGTAGTAGTTTGTTTGTTATGAGCATTGAACCTACATGCTCATGTTATCACTGAAAGCTCACAGTTATAAATAGGACTCATTGTTGGTCTTGTCCATGGCATATGATTCCTGCCCGATGACAGTGGGCAGGTTTATGCCTGACTGGCTAGTTTGTACTTTGTCGGAAGATAGCATGAGTCATTGTGCATGCAACTCCCTGTTGTAATCCCTGCCCTGTAAAGAAGAACCATGTAAATAAGGAGCACACACATAAGGGCGGTCCTGCTTGGCCTACATTGAGCCTTAGTCAAAACTTTGGGTCTTGGATAACAGGGCTGCAGTTTGAAGCATCAAGGTACAGCACTCCACAGATGCAGTTTATCTGGAATTGATGTTTCTTTCATTTGAGATTTAAAAATTCTCTAATGAGGATCCATTTACTAGAATATTGCTAGTCATTGCCCTTTAAATAAAAGAATTATTTTCTAACTTGTTTCTGTGTATGTGTGTATGTCTGTGTGAATGGCTGAGTAAAGGTTCCTGTGGAGGCCAGAGGAGGCAATCAGATCCCCTGGTGCTTAGGTGAAGGGTGGTTGTGGGCTGCCCACAACTGAACTCAGGTGCTCTGCAAGAGAAGAGAAGCCTGCATTCCTGTTTTTTTTTTTAAATAGGGGTTCCTCTGTGTGTCCCTGGCTGTATTGGAACTTGCATTATAGACCCTCAAACTTAGAGATACACCTGCCTCTGCCTCCTGAGTGCTGGAATTAAAGGGATGAACCACTACCACTCAGCTACAACCTACATTCTTAACAGACTCAGTCATTTCTCCAGCCCATCATTCAGTACTTTGTAGCTATTCTTTATTCTCTGTAGCTTTTCTATCTTCTAAATTGCATTTTGAAGATTGGTAATACTTGTTTGTCCAATGGATTATGCATGTTAACACCACAGTTTATGAAAGTTCAGACACTGACCAGGGAGATATGGGGTGGGTTTGAGATGCTACACTACTGAGAAACTCCAAAATGTTGCTACTGGTTCATAGACCTCACTTTGAGTAATTTTAATAGCATTGCCTCAGTTTCTTTAATACCTATATACTTCATAGGTCTGCTAATGTCCCATGCACTCAAACATTTCTATTTCATAGTCACTCAAAATGTTACAAGCTAAGTTTTAGGCAGAATAATTATTTTCCTTAAGGAAGTACCATTTATTTTGCTTATATGAAGTAGATTTCCTAGGGTTGGGGCAATGGCTCAGTGGGTAAGAGCACTTACTTTGTAAACATGAAGACTTTAGTCTGAATGCACAGCACCCACATAAAAAGCTGGGCATGGCTGCAAGTTCCTGAATATGCTCAGAACCAGAGGATAGAGACAGGAGGACACAGAGTTCAGTATCCTGCTGAACTAGCTGAAATGATGAGCTTCTAGTTCAGTAGGAAACTCTGTCCCAAAGCAATGACACACAGAATAATGGAGGAAGACACCAGAAATCCTGCCCTGAGTCTATGTCCATACACACCTGCACACCCATGTTCATGGCCTACCTGTATACACCATGTGCAGGAGCGCACACATGCATTCACACACATGCAAATAAACTGAAACTTAATAAAATAAATAAAAATTATACAGATTTTAAGTTAAAATATACCATACCAGCTTTCCAGTAAATGAGCATTTATGATTTCAGTTCTCACAAAGAGACAAAATAAAAATTGAACAAACAAGGTATATTTCTAATTATCTACAGGGCATACCGAAGAAACTGTATAACAGACAGAAATTCTTCCTCTTGATATGGTTCAGTGGTGGAGGTGCTGAGGATGTCAGAATGAGGGGCAGATAGTCAAGAAGAGTGTAGACCTTAGGAAACTTGACAAAAGTGACTTTCTCATTTCAATCCCTTGTCAGATTGATTGTGAGAATGAAAACCATGGCCACTGTGACCCTGAATTGCTTTCTCATAATCTTTTCAGGGATTTGGAATATTTATTTTTTATCTAAATAATAAATTTCTTAATACTGTTCTCCTTTTCCTAAAATGTATCTATATAGGTCAGCAGATAAAGGTACTTGATACCAAGTCAAAGACCTGAGTTCAAACCCCAGGACCCAAATGTTGCAAGGAGAGAACTCATTCTTGCAAGTTGTCTTCTGACCCTAACAAGAATACCATGGTATACCCTTTCATTCACACACACACACACACACACACACACACACGCACACGCACACGCACACACATACACATGCACACTCACACACGAATGAAATATAAAATAAAATGTATTTCCTTTCCCATTAGCTTTGTCCGATCTGGAGATTGTGGCTCAGTCAGTTATATTTATTTTTGCTGGCTATGAGACCACCAGCAGTGCTCTTTCCTTTGCTTTGTATTTACTGGCCACTCATCCTGATGTCCAGAAGAAACTGCAGGATGAAATTGATGCAGCTCTGCCCAATAAGGTGAGAGGATTGGTCTGGAGAGGGAGGAAGGGAAGAGGAGATGCATTGACACTAATGGCCCCTTATCACGTCCAGTGAGATTTTTCAATAGTGATAAGCATTGATCTCATCACCACCTTTATGTAAGAAGGTTCTGGAAAGAGATATTGATGGGAAACAGGCATTGGATTCTGCTTTTAGGAAAATAATGTCTTTGTAGATGAATGTTGGCACATCTTTATCTATTATATGCCATCAAAACCTACTAAGAAACAGCCTCAAAATCACAGAGGCATGGAAGTGTGAACATTGGTTACTCAAGTGTCTGTATATTCAGCTCTGCTGATATTGTAGGGTGTGCTGTTGCCTGCTGTTGTCTGACTGTGACTGACCTTGCCTGGCTAGGCAGACTGATTTAGCTCTGCCCCACACACATCTCTCTCCACTCATAGGTGGCCTGAGTCAAACTCTTAATCCATCATTATCATCTGTTCAAAGCTCCCATAAAGTAATAGTCAAATATTCCCTATATTAGTCTTTACAATTCTGCCCAAACTGGGAAGTGTTGTAACATGAACAGGGGCCTGCTTGTTTGTGTTTCTGTCCCGCCCGGTACCCCACAACTGTTTAGTCCCAAAGAAAATCACACATAGGTCTCCATAAATTATAAGCTGATTGGCCCATTAGCTCTAGTCTCTCATTGGCTAACTCTCACATCTTGATTAACCCATTTTTCTGATCTATGTTAGCCATGTGGCTTAGTACCTTTTTTTCAGTGGGGCTGATCACAACCTGCTGCTTTGGTGGTGGTCTGGGCAGGAGTGGGAGGAATCAACTTCCTCCTTCCCAGAATTCTCCTTTTCTCATTACATCATTTCTACTTCCTGTCGGGTTTTCCCACCTATATTTTCTGCCTGGCCAATCAGCGTTTATTTAAAACATGATCGACAGATTACAGACAATTCTCCCGCACCAGGGTGTGAGGTTATGTGGTCTGTGGGGTGGTAGTCTGTCTGGTTTATTATTCTCTTCAGAGCTCACAGGCAAGCCCTGAAGGAACAGCCACCAGAATGAACCAGCCACAAAGAATAGAGCTGAGTGATGGATCCTGTTCTCATTGTGACTTTTATACTAGGGTTGGAAAGGACCATTTTGATAGCAATGACTCTATCTGTCTTTTGTCCTTTAATAGAGAAGAGACTAGTATCTCCCCAGATCATTTAAAATTTTATCCTATTTGACGCTTCCAAGTGTGATATATAATCAAAAGATTGACCACATGGGATATTTTCAAGTAAGAACAATAGGGGTTTCCCTTCTTCCTGTGCTTACTTTCAAGTACATGTGTGGGGTCTCTCTGTGGAAAGGTAACTCTAAGTGTCTCAAGTTGTTGTTGACTCTAATTATCATGATCTGCTGGTTATGGTTCCTTACCATAAGAAGGAAAAAGTTGTATATAGCAATACCGAGGATTTTAGGTCCTGAATTCTGGATTGTCACAAAGTCTTCCAGTATTTCATAATTATCCAACATTTCTTATAGGTATATTGATCAGGTTGAAGTTTCAGTTATTAAAATGATTTGTAAATGCTAAGATCTTGCATCAGTGGGAGTTTTTCTTTGGCAGTGTAACCTGCTAATAGTTCTCCACAGATGAAAGTTAGTTCAAAGCCGTAATTTACTAAAATCTCTCTCCCTCTTTGCAGGCACCCCCCACCTATGACGCCCTGGTCCAGATGGAGTATCTGGACATGGTGATAAATGAAACTCTCAGATTATATCCAATTGCTGGAAGACTAGAGAGGGTCTGTAAGGCAGATGTGGAAGTTAATGGGGTTCCCATTCCCAAAAGGACTGTGGTGTTAGTACCAATTCTTGTTCTTCACAAAGACCCAAAGTACTGGCCAGAACCTGAGGAGTTCCGCCCTGAAAGGTACAGGGACGTGGGAAAAGATAAACTACCCAGATCTGGGCTAGTCCAAGCATGATGTGCTGTCTCTTGGTGTTGAAAACACACAAGTAGCAAGAGCAGTCTGTCTGTGTTTACTTATCATCTATCTATCTATCTATTCACCTATATACCTATACAAACTTTTAAGACAAGAGTAGCATCTGTATGCCCTCAGCACTACCTTATTTTAATGTATTAGGCTTTTCATTCCTAGGTTTGTTTTTTTTTTTTTTGCTGTTACCTTTAACTGCTCCTATAACCTTTAAGGAGTATTTACATTTTTCATTTAACTATGCTTTGCCTCCTGGGTCCTCCAGTGTGACTGTGATGATGTAATCCGAGGGCCTTGTTTGAGCAGCTCTACTGGGGACAGAGAAGAGACCACAGATCTTTCCATTCTTGCCTCTGGATGTTGTCCTGGACACTCTCTTACACTATGTGAATTTTCCAAAGCCATGTGACCTGCTGTCTAGAAGTCTGAAACATCCTTCTTCTCAAGCAGGCTCTTCTAGGAAGCCAGAGGCAAGGTCAGGCTTTAGTCACAGTCTGCAGTCTAATTGTTTTCTTGGCAAGCAAAATAAAGAATTGTGTTTCTAGGGCAGAGGCTTAGGATCTAGACAGACATTGCTTCTAATTATGCACCTCCTGATTTCTGACACCTTATGTTGTTGGCCATGATGTACCATTTAGATATAATTAAGTCTATGTATAGTACTTGCTGAAGAAGCTAACCAGAGCTCATCAGTTCTTCTGTCTTCTAGACTAGATGGCTTCTGTGTTCCTTCCAGTCTCAGTAATTACACCTCCTATAGTTGTGTGGCACACAGACAATTGACTGTGCTGCTGTTATTATATTCATTTAATAATGAAACAGATAGTCTGTGTTTACTGTGTTATGTGAAACTACCTCAAACACTGATCAATGAATATGTTGATCAATATCTACAACAGAAAATATTTGACAAATTCACAAAGGTACTGTGTACAAACCAACATCTTCAGCACTCATCTTCAGTGAGCTCCCACTAGCTTAGGTCAGATGTTTCTTTGGCTATCCCAGGACTTATCTCTAGTGCTGGAACTGATTTTTGAAACCCATTCTCTTTGGAGGGATACCTTGCTCAACCTAGATATAAGGGGAAGGCTTTGGTTATACCTCAGACTGATGTGCCAAACTTTGTTGCCTCCCCATGGGAAAACCATTCTTTGAGGTGTGGATGGGGGAGAAGAGGAAGCAGAAACTGGGATTGATAAATAAAATGAAAAGCGATTGTTTTAAAATGAAAAATTTTGAAGACAAAATTATATAGAAGAAAGAAAGGATAGGTAATATAGTTTATTAGGCCATAGTGTTTTTGTGTGTTTGTATGTGTGTATTTGTGTGTCTGTGTGTACAAGTATAAATGTATTCATATATGTGTGTACTCACATATGTGAATTTTGTTTTTCTCTCTCTTGATCTCTCTGGTGTGTGTGTGTGTGTGTGGTGTAGTTTACACCAGAGATCCAACTGGTGGGTCTTTCTCACATAAGATGCAGTTCATTGATACTGATTAGCCAATGAAGTTGACAGATCTGCCTATCTCTGTGGTCTGTATTCTAATATAGATTGAAATGTTCATTAATGTTCCTAAATTATAATTTTACCTAGTTTATGGGGATCTGAACTCAAGTCCTATTCTGTGAGTCCAAATACTTCCTTTTCCAACTGTGCTATATTAGCACTCTTGAGTACTAACAATTTCCTATCACATTAAAAATATCAATAAATAATTTTCCAAGTATCATTTCTGCTAGATGAAGAAATTTACAGCTAGAGCTCTTTTGTCTGTTTCCTTTATAATATTTTTCAATCTCTGTCTTTAATTTAGACTTTAGAATATGTTTATATTAATGGAACTTGATGAATAAAATAGTCATCAAATTTCTGAAAACAAAACAAATCAATATCCACAGCACGCTCAATAGAATTCTGTGTGACCAGCAACCATTCATTCATGTGTGGTGTTTATTCACACACCTTCACAACCATCATTGTGTTTTTGGAAATATAATACACTTATAGACTCAAAAATTTTTCAAATATTGAAAAAAGCAGCTTAAAACACAAAGTCACATTTCGATTGCTGCTTTTTCTAGGAACCAACAAATTTTCTCTTAGATATCATTTATATGTTATCTATTTTGAATAGGTTATCTACCATACCAGATTTTATACCCAAAAGAAAACACAGATAAATAAATTAATGGAAATATCATGCTATAGTAGCATTGTATGTCTTTGTAAATTATCTGACTTAAAATATTCAGTGAAGAAGAAAGGGAAGTGCATGAAGAAAAAGAAGGAACAGGAGGGAAAGTAAAAGGAGGCTAGTAGGGACATAAGGAGGAAGGAAGGAAAAGAAAGAGAAGGAAAGAAAAAAGGAGGGAGGGTAAAGAGGAAGTGAAGAGAATGGTGGAGGAAGGGAGGATGGGAAGTAGGAAAGAACAGAGAGATGGAGAGGAGTAGAGAGAAAGGGAAGGTAAAGCAGTAAGGGAATAAATAAGAGGAAGAAAGAAGAATGGAGAAGAGAAAAAAGAATAGCAGTGAGAAGAAAGAGTAAGGAAAACAATTTCAGTAGTGTAGTGATATTTCATTGTATATTTTCTGTACACAAAACAGTAATACTAGTCAGCCTTACAGGCCAGGCAGTGCTTGCACACACCTTTAATCCCACGATTTGGGAGACAGAGGCAGATGGATCTCTGAATGTTCATGGCCATCCTGGGCTACACAAGATCAATGCAGAAACAGATCCGGGTGGTGATGTTCACACCTTTAATCCCACTATGAGGAAATCACATGCCTTTAATCCCAGCCCTAGAGGGGAATATAAGAAAGGAGGAAACAGAGGTTCAGGGCTTAGTCTGTAGTCACCCAGCCTCGGTAGAGATAAGACTTCTACAGTGTCTGGCTGCTTTACTTTTTTTTTTTTTTTTTTTTATTGGAAAAAAAATTTCTGCCTCCTCCCCGCCTCCCATTTCCCTCCCACTCCTCCCTCTCCTCCTCACCGCCCCCCACTCCTCCCCCTCCCTCTCCAGCCTGAAGAACAGTCAGGGTTCCCTGCCCTGTCCAAAGTCCTCCCCCCTCAATCCTGGTCTAGGAAGGTGAACATCCAAACCGGGTAGGCTCCCACAAAGCCAGAACATGAAGTAGGATCAAAACCCGGTGCCATGGTCCTTGGCTTCTCAGCAGCCCTCATTGTCCGCCAAATTTAGAGATTCCGGTTTTATCCCATGCTTTTTCAGTCACAGTCCAGGTGGCCTTGGTGAGCTCTCCAAGAATCAGCCCCACTGTCTCCACGGGTGGGCGCACCCCTTGTGGTCCTGACTTCTTTGCTCATATTCTCTCTCCTTCTGCTCCTCATTGGGACATTGGGAGCTCAGTCCAGTGCTCCAGTGTGGGTCTCTGTCTCTATCTCCATCCATCGCCAGATGAAGTTTCTATGGTGATATGCAAGATATTCATCAGTATGGCTATAGGGTAGGGTCATTTCGGGTTCCCTATCCTCAGCTGCCCCAGGAACTAACTGGGGACATCGCCCTGGGCACCTGGGAGCCCCTCTAGATCCAAGTCTCTTGCCAACCCTAAGATGGCTCCCTTAATTAAGATGTGATCTTCTCTGCTCCCCTAACCAACATTCCTTTATCCCAATCATCCCGTTTCCCCAAGTTCCCCCCACCCTCCCCTTCTCACATTTCTCTCCCCTTCTCCCCTTACCCCCCCTCCCACCACACCCCCAAGATCCCATTTATTTGTCCGGCAGTCTAGTCTACTTCCCATATCCAGGAGGATAGCTATATGTTTTTCTTTGGGTTCACCTTGTTATTTAGTTTCTTTAGGATATCATATTATAGACTCACTGACCTTTATTTATCTCTAGACACCAATTATGAGTGAGTACATCCCATGTTCATCCTTTTGGGTCTGGGTTACCTCACTCAGGATAGTGTTTTCTATTTCCATCCATTTGCATGCAAAATTCGCGAAGTCATTGTTTTTTACCACTGAGTAGTATTCTAATGTGTATATATTCCACACTTTCTTCATCCATTCTTCCATTGAAGGGCATCTAGGTTGTTTCCAGGTTCTGGCTATTACAAATAATGCTGCTATGAACATAGTTGAACAAATGTCCTTGTCATATGATCGGGCATCTCGTGGGTATATTCCCAAGAGTGGCATTGCTGGGTCCATGGGTAGGTTGATCCGAAATTTCCTGAGAAACCGCCACACTGCTTTCCAGAGTGGTTGCACAAGTTTGCATTCCCACCAGCAATGGATGAGGGTACCCCTTTCTCCACAGACTCTCCAGCAAAGGCTATCATTGGTGTTTTTGATTTTAGCCATTCTGACAGGTGTAAGATGATATCTCAATGTTGTTTTGATTTGCATTTCCCTGATCGCTAAGGAGGCTGAGCATGACCTTAAGTGCCTTTTGGCCATTTGAACTTCTTCTGTTGAGAATTCTCTCTTCAGCTCAGTGCCCCATTTTTTAATTGGGTTAATTAGCATTTTAAAGTCTAGTTTCTTGAGTTCTTTATATATTTTGGAGATCAGACCTTTGTCTGTTGCGGAGTTGGTGAAGATCTTCTCCCAGTCAGTGGGTTGCCTTTTTGTCTTAGTGACAGTGTCTTTTGCTTTACAGAAGCTTCTCAGTTTCAGTAAGTCCCATTTATTCAATGTTGCCCTTAATGACTGTGCTGCTGGGGTTATACCTAGGAAGCGATCGCCTGTGCCAATCTGTTGTAGGGTACATCCCACTTTCTCTTCTATCAGGTTCAGTGTGTTCAGATTGATATTGAGGTCTTTGATCCATTTGGACTTGAGTTTTGTGCATGGTGATAGGTATGGGTCAATTTTCATTCTTCTACAGGTTGACATCCAGTTGTGCCAGCACCATTTGTTGAAGATGCTTTCTTTCTTCCATTGTATACTTTTAGCACCTTTATCGAAAATGAGGTGTTCATAGGTTTGTGAGTTAAAATCCGGGTCTTCTATACGATTCCATTGGTCAACTTCTCTATTTTTATGCCAATACCACACTGTTTTCATTACTGTAGCTCTATAGTAGAGTTTAAAGTCAGGGATGGTAATGCCTCCAGAAGTACCTTTATTTTACAAGATTGTTTTGGTTATCCTGGGTTTTTTGTTATTCCATATAAAGTTGATTATTGTCCTTTCAAGATCAGTGAAGAATTTTAATGGGATCTTGATGGGGATTGCATTGAATCTATAAATTGCCTTTGGTAGGATTGCCATTTTTACTATGTTGATCCTCCCAATCCACGGGCAAGGGAGATCCTTCCATTTTCTGGTATCCTCTTCAATTTCTTTCTTCAATGCCTTAAAGTTCTTGTCAAATAGATCCTTCACTTCTTTGGTTAGAGTTACTTCGAGATATTTTATGCTGTTTGTGTCTATCATGAAAGGTGATGCTTCTCTGATTTCCCTCTCTGCTTCCATATCCTTTGTGTATAGGAGGGCAACTGATTTTTTGGAGTTGATCTTGTATCCTGTCACATTACTAAAGGTGTTTATCAGCTGTAGGAGTTCTTTGGTGGAGTTTTTGGGGTCGCTTATGTACACTATCATATCATCTGCAAATAACGAAAGTTTAACTTCTTCCTTTCCAATTCGAATCCCCTTGATCCTCTTATGTTGTCTTATTGCTATTGCTAAAACTTCAAGCACTATATTGAAGAGGTATGGTGAGAGTGGACAGCCTTGTCGTGTTCCTGATTTAAGTGGGATGGCTTTGAGTTTCTCTCCGTTTAGTTTGATGTTAGCTGTCGGTTTGCTGTAAATAGCTTTTATTATATTTAGGTATGACCCTTGTATCCCTAATCTCTCCAAGACTTTTATCATGGAGGGATGTTGAATTTTGTCAAAAGCTTTTTCAGCATCTAATGAAATGATCATATGGTTTTTTTCTTTCAGTTTATTTATATGATGGATTACATTGATAGATTTTCGTATGTTGAACCAGCCTTGCATCTCTGGGATGAAGCCTACTTGATCATAATGGATAATTTTTCTAATGTGTTCTTGGATACGGTTAGCCAGTATTTTGTTGAGAATTTTTGCGTCAATGTTCATGAGTGAGATTGGCCTGTAATTCTCTTTCTTGGTTGAGTCTTTGTGTGGTTTTGGTATCAGAGTGACGGTAGCTTCATGAAAGGAATTTGGCAATGACTCTTCTGTTTCTATATTGTGAAATACCTTAAGGAGTATAGGTATTAGGTCTTCTTGGAAATTCTGGTAGAATTCCGCATTGAAACCGTCTGGTCCTGGGCTTTTTTTGGTAGGGAGGTTTTTGATAACAGCTTCTAATTCTTCGCGACTGACAGGTCTATTTAGATTGTTCACCTGGTCCTGATTTAACTTTGGTATATGGTATTTATCTAAAAAAGTGTCCATTTCTTTTACATTTTCCAGTTTTGTGGCATACAGGCTTTTGTAGTAAGATCTAATGATTCTCTGAATTTCCTCTATGTCTGTGGTTATGTCCCCCATTTCATTTCTGATCTTATTAATTTGCAAATTCTCTCTCTGCTGTTTGATTAGTTTGGATAGGGGTTTATCAATTTTGTTGATTTTCTCCAGGAACCAGCTTTTTGTTTCATTGATTCTTTGGATTGTTTTCTGTGTTTCTATTTTGTTGATTTCAGCCCTCAGTTTGATTATTTCCAGTCTTCTACTCCTCCTAGGTGAGTCTGCTTCTTTTTTTTCTAGAGCTTTCAGGTGGGCTGTTAAGTCTCCAATGTATGCTTTCTCTGTTTTATTTAAGTGGGCACTACGGGCTATGAACTTTCCCCTTAGGACTGCTTTCAAAGTGTCCCATAAGTTTGAGTATGTTGATTCTTTATTTTCATTGAATTCAAGGAAGACTTTAATTTCTTTCTTTATTTCTTCTTTAATCCAGGTGTGGGTCAATAGTTGACTATTCAGTTTCCATGAGTTTGCAGGCTTTCTGGGGGTAGCTGTGTTGTTGAATTCTAACTTTTGTCCGTGGTGATCTGATAAGACACAGTTGGTTATGGATATTTTCTTGTAACTGTGGAAGTTTGCTTTGTTACCGAGGATGTGGTCAATTTTTGAGAAGGTTCCATGAGCTGCAGAGAAGAAGGTATATTCTTTCCTATTTGGGTGAAATGTTCTATAGATGTCTGTTAAGTCCATTTGATTCAATACCTCCATTAATTCTCTTATTTCTCTGTTAGGTTTTTGTCTGATTGACCTGTCCATTGGTGAAAGAGGCGTGTTGAGATCTCCCACTATTAGTGTGTGCTGTTTGATGGCGGCTTTGAGTTTTAGTAAGGTTTCCTTTACATATGTGGGTGCTTTTATGTTAGGGGCATAGATATTCAGGATTGAGACCTCATCCTGTTCAATTGTTCCTGTTATGAGTATAAAATATCCCTCTCCATCTCTTCTGATTGATTTAAGTTTGAAGTCAACTTTGTTAGAAATTAGTATGGCCACTCCTGCTTGTTTCTTAGGTCCATTTGCTTGATAAACCTTTTCCCATCCCTTTACTCTGAGTAGGTGCCTGTCTTTGTGGTTGAGGTGTGTTTCCTGTAAACAGCAGAATGTTGGATCCTGTTTGCGTATCCAATCTCTTAGCCTGTGCCTTTTTATAGGTGAGTTGAGTCCATTGACATTAAGGGATATTAATGACCAGTGGTTGCTAACTCCGGTCACTTTTTTAGCCATGGAGTTTGTGTGTTTGCTTTCTTTTAGTTGCGCTGGTAAAGGGTGTCTATAAGTTTGAGTTATTGTGGTCATTGTTGGTCTCCTTGGTTTGTGATTTTCCTTCTATTACTTTCTGTAAGGCTGGATTTGTGGCTACGTATTGTTTAAATTTGTTTTTATCCTGGAAAATTTTGTTTTCTCCATTTATAGTGAACGAAAGCTTGGCTGGGTATAGTAGTCTGGGCTTGCATCCATGTTCTCTTAGCTTCTGCAGTACATCTATCCAGGACCTTCTGGCTTTCATGGTTTCCATAGAGTAGTCAGGTGTAAGTCTGATAGGTTTACCTTTATAAGTAACTTGACCTTTTTCCTTTGCAGCTCTTAATATTCTTTCTTTATTCTGGATGTTTTGTGTTCTGATTATTATATGGCGAGGAGATGGTTTTTTTTGGTCCAGTCTATTCGGTGTTCTGTATGCTTCTTGAACCTTCAAAGGAATATCTTTCTTTAGGCTGGGAAAGTTTTCTTCTATAATTTTATTAAATATATTTTCTGAACCATTGAGCTGTACTTCTTCTCCTTCTTCTATCCCAATTATTCTTAGGTTTGGTCTTTTTATTGTGTCCCATATTTCCTGAATGTTTTGTGATGAGAATTTGTTGGTTTTGCTGTTTTCTTTGATCAGTGTGTTAATTTTCTCTATGGTATCTTCAGTGTCTGACATTCTTTCTTCTAACTCTTGTAATCTGTTGGTAGTACTTGTCTCTGTAGTTCCTGTTCGTTTACCCAGATTTTCCATCTCCAACCTTCCCTCGGTTTGTGTTTTCTTCATTACTTCCATTTCATTCTTCAGGTCTTGAACCATTTCCCTTACCTGTTTGATTGCATTTTCTTGTTTCTCTTGGTTTTCTTGGGTATCTTTGAGCGATTTATTCATTTCCTCTACCTTTTTGTTTGTAATCTCTAATTGTTTATGGCAGATTTTCACCTCCTGTTTAAGGTCTTCTATTATTTTCAAAAAATTCACTTTTGAGTTGATTTCTTCTACTTTTTCTGGAGTAGGGTGTACAATTCTTCTTATTTCAGGATCCCTGGGTTCTGGTGATGTCATGTTGCCTTTCAGGTTGTTGGAGGAATTCTTACATTGGCGCCTTCCCATCTCCTCTTTCAAATGAAGCCAAGAGAGGCCTGGTTTCTTGGTCCAGTCTTTTATGTGACAGAGTCTCTGGGTGTATCTCTTCAGTGTGGAAGCAGGGACCATCCTGCTGAGCTTGAACACCCCAGTGATGTCTCTCCTGGCGGCCGGTTCTGATCTCCCTGCTGTTTGGGTGTCTCACGAACAAAGGGCCGAGCTTGCTTTGCAGGGCAGGCAGGCCACCTAGACAAAGGAGCTACTACCCTCCCGGTTGCCCTCCCAATTCGGACCCTGTCCCAGCGCCCAAACAGGCTGAGCTGGGAGCTGTTGTGTGGTTCAATGAGGGGAGGGGGTCAGAGGGGGTGGGGGAGGGCCGTGGATGCTAGCTGGGTGGGATAGGAATAGAGAGGAAGTATCGGGCAGTATAGCCCCTGCAGACTGACCAGGAAGTGCAGGAGGGGTGAGGAACGTCTGAGTTCCCTGTCCCGGGCTGCCGCCGCGGTCAGAAACTCACTCACCCGAGTGATGTCTCTCCTGTTACCCGGATCTGGTCTCCCTGCTGCTTGGGTGTCTCACGAACAAAGGGCCGAGCTTGCTGCCGCAGGGCAGGCAGGCCACCTAGACAAAGGAGCTACTACCCTCCCGGTTGCCCTCCCAATTCGGACCCTGTCCCAGCGCCCAAACAGGCTGAGCTGGGAGCTGTTGTGTGGTTCAATGAGGGGAGGGGGGTCAGAGGGGGTGGGGGAGGGCCGTGGATGCTAGCTGGGTGGGATAGGAATAGAGAGGAAGTATCGGGCAGTATAGCCCCTGCAGACTGACCAGGAAGTGCAGGAGGGGTGAGGAACGTCTGAGTTCCCTGTCCCGGGCTGCCGCCGCGGTCAGAAACTCACTCACCCGAGTGATGTCTCTCCTGTTACCCGGATCTGGTCTCCCTGCTGCTTGGGTGTCTCACGAACAAATGGCCGAGCTTGTTGCCGCAGGGCAGGCAGGCCACCTCTGCTTTACTTTTATAATCTTCAGGTTGAACCCAATATCTGTCTCTGGGCTTTTATTATTCATACTACACAGTAGTGATGACTATTTTATCCTCCCACTTCCATGACTATTAATTTAGCCAATAAGATACTTTTCTTCACTTGGTCTTATTTCTTATGTCTCAGAGAATGAACATATCACAGTAAATGCAACAATCATGTTTAAAGATAAACATTCTATTAAACAGCATTCACCTCATCTCAATATGACTACAAGCTCCTCCATGGAAAAGCAAGAGGGAAGACTTGTAACTTATATAATTCCTGTGGCACATCACCTACTCCAAGGCCCAGAGAACACTGTGAAAGAAGGAATGGAAAGACGAGGAGCTAAAGAATGAGGAGAAGTGTTAAATGTCTTCTGGCTAGAACATGGCCATCCCCATTATGAACATACAACGTTTGTGACTTCCTGTGAAAGACTCTCACAAAAAGACATGGAAATAGGAAGGGGACAAGTTGTGAAGAACGTGAATAGAGTTGAGGAGAGTATACAAGAAGTTAATGTGGAAGGGGAAGATAATCACAATATATTATAAACAAGCAAGAAACTGTAAAAGTAACACTAAAATTTTCACAACCAGATCAGAAAAGCTTCCTGTTTATTACTGCTTATGGGTATCTAAAAATATCAAGTAAGTGACGTTGTGGGGTTTAGGCTTCATTAACTTGTCTTCCTCTACTCCTGTGGGACCAGGTTCAGCAAGAAGAACGAGAACAACATTAATCCTTACACGTATCTGCCCTTTGGGGATGGACCCAGGAATTGCATTGGCATGAGATTTGCTCTCATGAACATGAAAATTGCTCTTGTCAGCATCCTGCAGAACTTCTCCTTCCAACCTTGTAAGGAAACTCAGGTCAGTGTGCTTTTTCAGTAAGTTTTATGTTTTATGGGAGTTTATCTTTTTAACTGGGCTATTGATTTGTAGAGAATTATACTGATCTATTTATCCAAGGAATTTCTTTGCAGTATTTATTGGAAAGTTTATGTATTTCAGTTTTAGAATTGTTGTCTTTTTTTAAAATAAAGACCTAAGTATAAAGATTGTCTAAATGCAGGAGATAGACCCATCAGAATGATTCTTTCCTTGAAAGCATGTGTACTTAAGCTTAATCCCCACAACCCATGAAAAGCATAGCAAACAAAGCAATCAAGCAAACAAACAACCAAACAACTCCCAACATAGCAACTAAAAAAAACCTAGCCACCAACAAATCAACCAACCAAACAACCAACCAGCAACCAACCAACCAACCAACTAACCAACCAATCAAACAACCAAACAACACCTATTACCAACTAGGTATGTTGACATGCACTGAAAATCCCAGCACTAAGGAGACAGAGACCAGTAGATTCCAGGAGCTCACTAAGTAGCCCAAACTATATAATTTGTGAGTTCCAGGCCAATGAGAAACCCTGTCTCCAAAAGGGTAGGTAGCACCTAAGGAAGGACACTGGAGGTAAAAGTCATTTTTGTGTGCTTGTAAAGTACTTTGGCATTTTCGTGTTTCATCTCTGTATTTCTGGTTGGTGTCTCTTCATTGACTACTTCTTATACTTGTCTAATTGTTGCAGATCCCTTTAAAATTAAGCAAGCAAGGACTTCTTCAACCAGAAAAACCAGTACTTCTAAAGGTTGTGTCAAGAGATGGGACCATAAGTGGAGCTTGATGTATAGTGGTTTGTTATGATGCTGTGTCCCACTGGACAAGAAACCAATTTAGATTGTGGATAAATTCAAAGATGAAGACTGTGGTAATCTTGTGCATGCATGCAGGATTCTGGGTGTTCATCGAGCTTACTATGGAACAAAATGATGTGAAGACACCAATCCAATATAGATACATTCAACTTCCCGGCTTTTGTGGGACTTCCTAATTCTACTTCATTGCCACCATCAAACCTGATTTCTGTTGAGAAAATAAATACCAATTACAAGTTTTATCAACAACTACTACTGAAAATGAGAATTTTTATAGTGATGCTAATGACTAATTGTCTACTGAAAATTTTTTTATTTGAAGTATATTACAATTAACTACTAAATTGAGGAGCCAATAAGCATGGTGGTATTGACATTTCCTAGAGAGTTGTGAAGGAACAACTATTTACTCCAGATATGGTAACAAAGAGAGACTGAAGGAATGATTCCACCCAAATTTAGCTTAGTGAAGTAGTGAATTTCTATGGGCACTTCCAAGAGCATGAATGAGTTCTTGCTTACATACACACAGGTGATTTTAGAGCAGTTCCATCACTGAGTCTTGGTGAAGAGTGTTGCATCTCTGATGCAAGAAAGATATATCTCTGAAGTTCCCTTATAATTCCTTATGATTATACTGCTTATATAACCTGGATGCTGGGATCCTAAGATTCTTCAAAGTTTCAGAAACTTCCTTACACTTGAGAGTTTTATTTACTTCTTGAATCTGATAAGCTTCATTTTTTTCTGGATCTTAATGAGCTTTTCCCTAGATGAAACTTCATTTCAGAAAAAAATAGATACACAACAGGATGGGTTGATAAACTCAATCAGGATCTATTTTTTGTTTAATTATTTTGCTGTTCAATTAAATCATTTATGCATTTTATTTGCTCATACTAATTCCATATATTAATGAGTTTCATTATGGCATTTTATGTACATTAAATATTTTTTGACTTTATTTACCTCCATTACTATACCCCAATTTTCTTCATCATACTGATCAGTTCTCTCTTTCCAACCAGTTCCCCCTTCTACTTTCCTGTCTTTTCGGGTGTATGAGTTTAAATAATGTTGTTTAAGGATAGTAAAGTTAAGGGGTCATTTTTAACAATATGGTCTACTTATCAGTGGGCTACATCACTGAAGAAAACATGTATCACTGAACTATCATTAATTCCATGTAGATTATGAGGGAAGGGTAGAGTTTCACATCTCTATCAGTATCTCCCACCTTCCCAGTCCATTTTTCACACATATGATCCCATGAGTCATCTCAAAAGCCCATGGACACCAGAGTTCTCATCTCAGGCTATAATTGTTTGTAGAAGAACTTTCCTTTATAGTCTTGGGCTTTTGAACACATGGTTACCATTTGGTTATGCTGTTAGAGCAGCTGTAGGTGAAACAAACTTACTGCAGGGAGTGTGCCACTAGAAGTGGACTTTAAGAAAATAAGCTCCTTATCATTTTCAGTTACCTCTTTGTGCTTCATGCTTACATTTGAAGATGTCAGCTCTCAGATTCCTGATCTTACTGTGTGCTGTCTTCCTCCCTGCCATGATGGACTTTAACCCATCTGGTACCAAAAACCTAAGCAAACTCTTCTATAAGTTTTCTTGGCCATGGTATTTATCACAGCAGTAGAAAAGTAACTAATAGACAGACCCTTGTTTTATTTTTTATTTATTTATTTCTTTTATTGAAAAAAAAATTCTGCCTCCTCCCCGCCTCCCATTTCCCTCCCCCTCCTCCCACTCCTTCTCCCCTCCCCTCACTCCTCCCCCTCCCTCTCCAGCCTGAAGAGCATTCAGGGTTCCCTGCCCTGTGGAAAGTCCAAAGTCCTCCCCCCTCAATCCTGGTCTAGGAAGGTGAACATCCAAACTGGCTAGGATCCCACAAAGCCAGAACATGAAGTAGGATCAAAACCAAGTGCCATTGTCCTTGGCTTCTCAGCAGCCCTCATTGTCCGCCAAATTCAGAGAGTCCGGTTTTATCCCATGCTTTTTCAGTCACAGTCCAGCTGGCCTTGGTGAGCTCCCAATGGATCAGCCCCACTGTCTCCGTGGGTGGGTGCACCCCTTGTGGTCCTGACTTCTTTGCTCATATTCTCCCTCCTTCTGCTCCTCATTGGAACATTGGGAGCTCAGTCCGGTGCTCCACTGTAGGTCTCTGTCTCTATCTCCATCCATCGCCAGATGAAGGTTCTATGGTGATATGCAAGATATTCATCAGTATGGCTATAGGGTAGGGTCATTTCAGGTTCCCTATCCTCAGGAACTAACTGGGGACATCGCCTTGGGCACCTGGGAGCTCCTCTAGGTCCAAGTCTCTTGCCAACCCTAAGATGGCTCCCTTAATTAAGATGTGTGCTTCCCTGCTCCCCTAACCAACCTTCCTTTATCCCAATCATCCTGTTTCCCCAAGTTCTCCCCAACCTCCCCTTCTCACTTTTCTCTCCCTATCTCCCCTTACCCCCCTCCCACCACACCTCCAAGATCCCAATTTTTTGCCCGGCAATTTTGTCTACTTCCCATAACCAGGAGGATAGACCCTTGTTTTAAAGACTCCAACCTGCTTTCATGTGCTGGTGAAACTTTTTTTTGGTCAGACATTTTGTTGCAGCTACAAGACAAGTAATTAATACAACTAGTTTGTAATAATGTGAGAGTATATACCTATCACTTTGACAATTTTCCCTCAGATGGTTCAATAAAAATAGTTCCTAAAATAATCTTTTCTTCTTACTTTGCTATTCTTTAGAGGAGAAACAGACATAGGTGATTGTTGACTTAAACATCTTATTCTTATCTCTCACATAACCTTACTGGTTCTGTTTGTTCACTATAATGGACCAATAGCACACAGTTATTGAGAACATGAACTCTGCAACTAGAATTCCTGGAAAAATGGAAATGGTTTTAGAATGTCTTTCATTTTTATTTATTTATTTTGTGTGCATCTTGCATGTAAGTTAGTGTCTCTTCTTCCTGTCTTGGTACCTGTCTCTGTCTTCCCCACTGTGTATGTGTGTGTTTATGTGGGTAGGCTTGTGGCATGCAGAGGTCAGAGGACAAACTGATGGCAGTCAGTGCTCTATTTCTGCCATATGAGTTCTGGGGTTCAAACTCAAGTCCTCTGGCTTGGTGGCACACTCCTTTACCATTTAGTCATATTGTTGATCCTAGGGAAGACTTAATGCTTCACTGATTTCTTAGTAAATCCATGATGAGATATAAATTTTTCCAAGTTCTACATTTTAACTTTTCTGGTGTACATACAATGTCCTAATATGAGTCCAGCACTTTCTCTGCTGTCTATTTTCTATGGAGTTGACACTAATAAATGTGTTTAGATCATGCTCCTTCTTTGTAAACTATTTTGTGTTCTAGAATATTAAAAATGACAATTGAACAGGGAAATTAATTATGGCTCCCATGTAAAGAAACTCCCAGCATACTCATCAGGTAGTTTATGGCTACCTGTAGCTCTGGATCTAGTGACCTAATGTTCCTTTCCTGGCCTCTGTGAGCACCTGCATGCACAAGGTGCTCATAAAAGGATGGACACACATACACACACACACACACACACACAGAGAGAGAGAGAGAGAGAGAGAGAGAGAGAGAGAGATATTCATGGGAGTGGCTAGTACATGCCCAGTGAACTCCTTAATGGAGAAAGTTAGTTAAGAAAGGCACTAAATCATCAGGGAATAGAGGGGAAGGTTAGGTATATGACATTTTTAGGTAGTAGATAAAAGAGCTAAAAGGTTTATTTTCAGTAAAATTATGAACAGGCACGGATTGTTTAAATCAGCACACCACTTCTTTTGTCCCAGCAGGCATAGAGGCTTCCAGTTAACCTATGTAACCAGTCAGGGAGAAGCTGATGGCTCTTGATCAGATAGCACACACACCAGAGGCTGCAGTTTCTATGGTCTAGGTCTGGAGTTAGACTCACTGCTCTAAACCCAGAAGACAACCAGGCCTCTAAATCAGCACTCCTGGGCTATGCTGTTATCAGTCGTTCTGATCCTGGTGTTGTGGGTATTTCTCTGGGATACAGTTAATTATTTCTTCTGCTGCCCTTGAGAGTCCTGAACTAAAGTCATCAGTGAACCAAGGTGAAGGTGAGTGTAGGAGTTAAGAATCTTTTATGTGGGGTAAAACCAGAGCAGCAGCTTGGGCAGGTGATGCTCTATGCCTGGACCCTAAGCCCTCACCAGATGCCTGCTGATAAAGGTAATTGCAGGAAGGCAAATATCTGTGTTTACCTTGGAGAGAGAAACAAGACTTGGGAGTGGGAAACTGTTCTGAACTAGGGAATTAATTCATAAACATGTAACAGAAGGGAAGCCAGCTACAATGAAAAATCTACAGCAAAGGACAGCCACCTTATTCACAAAGCAAGAATGCCAAAAGACTTGCTTTTTGGTTTAGCCTTTATCAGACTCCTTGGTTCTGATAAGTCGCTGAGCAATTACTGTATAATGTTGTGGCTTGTAGCAAGTTGGTGCCTGGCTCCAGTACTTTCTTAGAGGCAAGGAGGTGAGAATGAACTGAGTGCTAGGAGGAGGGGTCTCAACCACAGTAAAGTGTCAGGAATGGACTCACAAAAGCTACCCGGGCCTAAAGAAACTGGGACTGTGGGGCAGCTCCAAGTGGGAAGTAGAAGAGGGCAGGAAGGGATGCAATAGCTTGGTTTGACCTAAGGAAATTGCAGAATTGTAGCTCCATGTGGGGGATAGAATCAGGTGAAGGTGGCTGGGGGTATCTATACCTCCAAGAGTACCAGAGGGGTGCTGGACGGTCACTTCCTCAGACTCAGGGAAACGTTTATACTGACCAAGCTCAGATGGCCTTCCAGCTGACTACTGAGGGGCCCAGGCTCCTTTGGGCTGACCATTGCCCTTTCTCACTAGGAGCCTCAACTGGAAATCACAGTATCGGGGAGATCTGTCTCTCTCCTGGATACTGGGGCCACCTATTTTGTCCTCATGGAGTTTTAGGGACCTCCATTTCCTCTTGTTCCCCTACTGTCAGGGTAGGCTGACATCTTTACCAACCCATCAAACCCCACCAAATATATCACCCAGGCTCAATACCTACCTTCTCTCCATAGCCTCAGGGGACTTAAACCACTCTATACTGATCCTTCAAGAAAGAATCATTCACACTCTTTGGGCTGCCAACCACATGGGCATATTCCCGCCAATGCCCTTCAGGGCCCCAGCGTGTGTGCAATTCTACTTACTAAGACTCTTGCCCTTTTCCAGTTATTTTCTCCTCTATCTGTTCTAATCAGTTGTCTCTTCCTTCTACTGGGTAACTGTCACTATGGAGTTCCAGGTTTTAATTTAAAATTTTTATTTTTTATGTGTATGGGCATTTTGCCTGCATGTATTGTCTGCGTATCACATTCCTGAAGTGCCAGAAGAGGGCGCCAGATCCCTTCTTCCAGAACTGGATTTGTGAATGGTGTGAGTCATCACGTGGGTGCCAGAAATGGAGTCTGCATCTGTAATTCTAGCACTTAGGAAGTGGAGGCAGGAGGATCAGAAGTTTTCAAAGGTTCCTCCTCAAGTTTCATATGAATTACATAAATAAAACTTTATAGAAAATAACCCCAGCTGGTACCCTTTAGCCACATACTCCCTCTGCAGCTTACCCCACTGGAGATAGGGTTTCTCCTGACTGGTTGTCTAGATGTAAATAAAAGCAGTTTGGATTTGAATGTCAGAGATGTGACATTTGTCCTGAGAGAGGTCACTCAGTAGCATTGTCTGACTTCCAGATATGGCATTCATATCCATAGTTGCCCTTCTGCTCTAAACATTAGTATATACCTAAATGCTTCTAGAAAGTGTTTCTAATTGGGCTGGAAAAATGGTTCAGAGTGTAAGAGCAAGCATTCCCCAAGCACAAAGACTTGAGTTTGAATCCCCAGCACCCATGTAAAAAGTAGGGCGTGACAGCGTATGCCTATAACTCCGGCAACCTGATGGGCATAATAATGATCATTGTGGTTTGTAGGTCACCAGTGTAGCCCTAAGTTCAGTGAGAGACACTGTCTCAAGAAAATAGGTAGAGAGTGACAGACACAGACACCTGATGTCCTCGTCTGGCCTGCATATATTTGCCCACATGTACCAGTATATTTACATTCACATATGCTATACATATGTACAGCACACACACACACACACACACACCTCTATTTGCTCTTTGGTACATACAAAAATGTAGTTTTCTGAAATTGGCAGGGATCCCATTTCTGTGGAAAACTTCCTATTCTCAGAAGAATTTCCCTTTCCTCCAAATTGCCCCAGAAGAAGACTTGTGAAACACCGTTGATAACTATATGGGACTTCCCATGTTTTAAATTCTGGGAGCTCATCATCTGCTGAAGAAAGCCCACTTGGTGATGTAAGCAGAAAGGGAATTTTAAATGTCAGAAGGTGCTCTGAAGTCAGAGGAAATCCAGAATGTCATGTTCAGCTCACTTTTCAGTGTAAGGCTGCTTCAAGTCTAGCAGCACATGCAGTTTCTTTATTAACCAATGAAATCAACACAAAACAGAAGACCCTCCCAAATCAGCCTCTCATATACAGGGATTGCAGGCGTGTTCCACCATACATATCTAGGAAGCTTGGAATTGAAAAGATTCTTTGTCAATCTAACACCTGGGGAAAATGGTGGTATCAGTAAAATAATTTTTTCACATGTACAAATCAAAGTAATTTGCTCGTACATGTCCCTCCAATACTGTCTTTCCTCCTTCATCCCTCTCACTGGTCCTCCTACTCTCCCTCCATTGTCACTCCTGTGTTTTCATGTTATTTATGTGTATATATGTATGCATATACAGATAGATGACGGATGATAGATACATAGTCCACAGTAGTGAAAGCATGCAGTATGTATGTATGTATATCTACATATCAATATCTATCTTTCTTCTCCTTTCTCTTCTCTTGTTCCCCCACACCACTACATCTTAGACCCCTCATGATCTCCTTATACTTTCATATTCTTTATGTAATGCAGATCCTTCTGCCTGAGAGCAGGGAAGATGTATCTTTCTGAGTTAGATTGTTTCACTTAATGTGTTAATTTCTAGTTACTTCTATTTTCCTATATATTTTTATTTTGAAATATTGAAAGTAGTAATTTTTATCTCATATATATATATATATATATATATATATGAGTTGGGGTTTCACTGGGCATCTGAATACCATTAATCTTCAAAAATATATAAAGATTAAGCTCTCTACATATTACAGAAGAAGTCATTATTGCTTCACTATTCAAATAAATCCATGGAGGTAACACCATGCCCTGAATATGTATTTGAAAACTTTAATTTTATGGACCTTGTATTTTTGTTACTTTGAACATGAAGCAAATAGAAAAGTGAACAATCTTTTTAAAAAAAGAAATGAGCAAATTAAATGTTTATATTTCATCATAATTATCAACATCAGACCAGCCTCATAGGGACCTCACCATTCTACTTTTTCTTCACCTCTGAGCTGACTTTCCTTAATGTTGTTTATGATGTCCTCTAAAATTCTGCAACCTCCTCTGACAACCTAGGGATATTCAATGCCTCTGAAATTGGAGTAAGGCACACAAAGAGAGAAGGGAAAGCATAGCAAATAAGGCAAAATCCCACAAGTAGTTCACACTTTTTCTTCACCCAGGAAGACCAGGAAGTGAATGTGATCAGGGCGCAGAATGTGGAAGACCCAAATAATAATAAAAAAAAAACCATTATGTTGTAAAAATATCAACAATTAAAACAAAAGTCTGAAGAAAATTCCATAAAACCTCCACCAGGAGTGGTCCTGAATCTTTGCTCAGGTTCCAGGCCATCACACAGCTAAATCTGTGGGAGCTTCTACATCTTTAAAGCAATGAAAGGAACAGGATTTAATCCCTGACTTCTCACTCTATTGCATTCTGGGATGGTTTTTCTTTGCATAAAGACCATAGTCTGGTGCTGCAATCAACCAAGGTTTTCAAGGAATAGTGGTCAAGACAGAAACAGCACAGAATGAATTCCTCAACTCTTGTGGGATGAATCTAGAAATAATAACAGAAAGAAAATTAAGAAATTCATAAATGTTTGGAAATTAATATAATAAAACGTAATTTCCAGTTGGTCAAAAAGTCATCAATTAACCATCTAAGTGAATTCTATAGTTTATGGTTTATAACTCATTAAAGCCACAGCTTAAAAAGAAAGATGTCCATACACTGACCAACAGGAAAAATGGATGTAAGACATTCTGCGTTAAGATCTTTGTGACTCATAAACTGATGATAAGGCACTTATTGCTGAAGATAATACCTACATATCTCGTTGAACATGGAGAAACCAAGCTGGTGCCTGACTGGAACCTTTACCCCTACTAACCAGTGTTCAAGGTACTGGAAGATACCCTGCATGCTACCAGAGAAGAAAGGTAAACATCAGCCCAGCTACAAACACTTTGATGTACAGTGTTGACTTGTCTGCAGCACAGGATGGTGTAATAGTGGGAGTAACCAAGCACTGTCCCAGGGCTGAGATGGGGAAGTATGCACAGACTCACATCCTTAACTAAGAATCTTAGCTCTCGTTGTCAACCACTCACAAAAGAAGATATCGGTTCCTCCAAGGAGCCTCATTGGCTATGCAGACTACACTTCAGGGCAGGTTCCACGCCCTGCAGTAGGCAACCAATGCAAAATGATCTCAAAGATAGTGTTAGAGCGTTTTGTCTTTGTCTTGGCATTTTTTTTAACCTTACTGGTCTTTTGCTTGTATATTATAGTTTCTGATGTTGAGTATTTATGGACTTTTGTGTGTATATGTGTTTGTGAGTATGGTCTGAAACCATAAGAGAATGTAAACCCCACAGATACTCCACACTACTGGAAACAAGCATGAAGAATCTCTCCAAAATGAACTTGGGAGAAGTCCCACAGCTAAAGTGATTGCTTGTTCCCAGTGTGCTCAGCACTGACTTTCTTTACACTTGTGGTTCCTTCATAAGTAGAAATTGTTATCATTTATGCCATAAATGGTATTGATTTTCTGTTGCTATGAATTTGACTGTTTAGAACACTTTCATACTTTGTCAGAGAAGTTTTTTTTTTCTCCATTGAGTAGCAATCAATAGACAGATGAAGAACTGGTCAAAATGCTGAGAAATAGAGAACACGTGTTCAGCCCTAAATGAGACAGCTATGTTAACATCCTTCCTTGGTTTTGTGGAAAGGGAGGCTGAAAGAATGTCAGAGCCAGCTATGGGGAGGCGAGCTGAGAAACGCTGTTTTCTGGACATGACAGGGCTGTCACAGTTATGAGCTCCGAGCTATGGTTACCTGCTGAAGACCAAATGACTCAAAATTTGACATAGATGTGGTAGTTAACCTCCAGGCCTCCTTCCATACCAAGGAGCTCTGGTAGTTGATGTTTTTTAGGGTACTTCTGTTGAAGATGTGGTCACTGTTAGGGTTCCATGCTCCACTAGATGGCTCCACATGCATTCAATTATGGGCAACACTAAATGGAGTTAGTGGGCATTACAAAATAAGACATGAAGTTGGCTGGGAGACATTTGGGGGGGTATAGAGGATCTGTAGGGAGAAATGGGTTATATATTTTTTAATTTCACTATATGTATGTTTTAATTTCTCCAAATCTAAAACGAATATAAAAACAAATTTTGTCTGTGATGATTTATTTCATTACTGTGGGTATGTGGCAAGTCTGAATGTAACATCATGACAAGGAATACATGGATGGGAAAAACCATTTACCCAGTGGTACCTATGAAGGAGATGAGAGAAGTCAGCTGGGGGAAACTGAGGAACTTAGAGGTTCTGATAAGAGAAAACACATCCTTTAAAGTCAGGACCCCCAACTGTAAAAGTTCTGGCAGGATTTTTTAAACTTGCTTTGTGCTCATGGTGTAATCACACATCCATCGCAAAGCAAGGAGGATAATTTTTTTTTTTTGATAATCCTTTCCCCAAGACTAGTAGAGCTGGAATCATTATATTGCATTTTATTTTGGATGTCCTGTTTGTTGTCTGTTGTGTCATGTCATAGAATACTGGTCAAAGTGTCTGTGGTCCACCTGTCCTTTCAGACTACTGTTCTCTTCAGTCATTCCATGTGCATTGACTTGGACACAAGGACATTCTTTACTTAAGAATTTGGCTAATTTGGAGACTAGGAAGATAGCTCAGTATATAGTGTTTGCAGAAAAAGCATGAGGGCTGGCATTCAGATCCCCTGAACACATATTATGCCGATATACTTGTCTGCTTGTAATCCCCCTACATGGGGGATGGAGAGAAAGGAAACCAGAGCTCAAGCTGCCTAGTTTAAGTGCCAGAGTTGGTAAGTTCTAGGTACAAATGAGAGACCCTGCCTCAATAGTATAGTAGAGAATGATTGAAGAAGACACTGGAAATCTGTCTTTGGCCTCAATACACACCACACACACACCACACACACACACACACACACACACACACGCCAGACCACCAGACATACAAGCATACACATAAAATATAAAACTCTTTTGGGACTAACACAGTTTTCTCTGAAAACTTAATTTGCTTAACAGGATTTTGCAGTAGGGGGAATATGATCCTTGTCTGAGTCCTACCCACCTTGGTATGATAGCCTAGTCATTTCTTGAGACTGAAACCCAGCCAGCACTATGGACAATTCAGTGAAAAGTCTTGACCTTTAAAGGGCCATAAAGGAAGCATACTTTTTTTTCTGAACTATGTTCTATTTTAAATGATAGCTTTAAACATGAAGGGATGTGTACAATGAGAAAGAAGCTGCAGATATGAAGGCTGACATTATGTCTGGAACTACATCCTGATAACCTCAGCACTGTCATCTGCATACACATTTATTGAATCATTTACTGCATGTCAACAGCTTTCTTTGAATACTTAGACTACACAGATGATTCATGGGCAGACAGGGACAGAGGTGAGTTACAGCTGGTAGTTCTTCTGGTTTCAGCCTGAGATGAGGTTATGTTTACATCTTAAGTAAAATTAATCATACAGGTGCTGAAACACAATGATTCATCATTCATTATTGATGTACTTACCTCTTTCTGTGTCCCAAGTTAGTCAAAGTTCAATTGTAGATAACAGTGATGAAAGCATTAGACTTAGAAATAAATATAGTCTTGCTATTGATCTGATACCAGTGTTAGTGCAAAAGTCTAGGATCTGAGAATCCCAACATCATAGGCTGAACCACCCATCTGAATGTGCATATAAAGAGATGAATAGAGAGAGGTGAAGGACAAAGAGAGGAGATTTGATCAATGAAGCTGTGATGAGAAGAACAGATAAAGGGGTTCATGGACAAGTCTGCTAACACTACCTTTGAGATTGTATGAGTGCATTGTCTGCAGGTTTGTGCGGATGCACATACCTTTCCTAATGCATATAGGTTACAGGTCAAAATGAAATGTCTTTGACCATTGCTCTCTACTTAGTTTTTGAGGAAGGGTCTTTCACCAGTTGGCTGTATTGGCTAAATAGCAAATCCAAGAATCTTCCTATCTCTTTTTCATGGGTGCTGGGGAAAAGGTTCATGTCTTTATCCTTGTACAGCAAGCACTTACTCAGGGACTCATGTCCTCAACTTCTGGGCTTTGAGATTTTATAGAAAGAAAATCAAAGGATTGCTGTGGGAACTCCTTCAGCCAATAGCATTTAAGGCACTAGACCACTTGTGTGTGATCTCTTATACTATAATGCAGCCATAATGCTTGCAAGCACTCTCTCTCCTCTCTCACCTGGCTGATGGATTCAATTTATGTTTTTTGCTCTTGCAGAGGACTGTGCTCTGTGAGTCCCTTCTAAATAATGAAGCCTTCATTATATCCAATTCTGAACCAGTGTGCGACTATTTTATTTGTATTCTCTTACATCTGGTGCCACCAGGAGCCTAGTGGTAAAATATGATATAATGGAAATGAGTTAATTTAAGATGCAAGAGCTAGCTAGAAATATGCTTAAGCTGTTGGCCAAGTGGTATTGCAATTAATATAGTTTCTGGTCTTGGCAGCCAAGAAACAAACAAGCAACTTCTGTCTACAAATGATGATGGATTTAGGGTGTTATGCTGGCTAGTTTTTCATGTCAACTTGACATAAACTAGGGTCATCTGGGAAGAAAGAGTCTTAATGGAGAAAACTGCTGTGAAGGATTGGCCTATAGGCAAGTCTGTAGTGCATTTTCTTAATGAACAGTGTGGGTCCAGCCCACTGTGAGTTTCACTACCTCTGGGAAGGTGGTCCTGCATTGTTTTAGAAAGCAATGAAGAGCAAGAAAATAAACATTGTTCCTCCATGGCCTCTTCTTCATTTCCTGCCTCCAGATTTCTGCCTTATATTCCTGTTCTGACTTCTCTGAATGGTAGGTAGAAAGCTGTGAGATAAATAAATCACTTCCTCCCCCAAGTTGCAGTTGGTCATGGTGCTTTGTCACAGCAATAGAAACCCTAAGTAAGACAGATAAACATGGCAGGCAGAAGGGTAATCTTGGCAAAACTACTGATGTAAATAATTCTATTTCAGCTCCACTTTTTCAGGGGGCTCTAGAAATACTGTTGCTGATGTTATTGCTTGCATATTGGGGGCTTTGTCCACACAGCCGTGTCCTCACTCCATATATCTCGACTTCAAAAATATCAAAATAAATCAGCATTGGTATCTAATGAATAGAACCGTCCATTCTTCTGTGAGGTGACAGTTTAGCTGTTCATGGTAGTTTAGGATGATAACTCAGTACTTGGGAGGTGATATCAGGGATTCTTGGATATCCATTGCTATATAGTGATTTTAAGTCCAGCCTGGGATACATATGACACTGTTTTTTTTTTTTATATGACATTGTTTTAAAGACAACCAACTAGGCAATGCAATCCAAAAGTGAAACAAACAAAAAATAACCACACTCTCACACACATACAAATGTTCTTGCTTTTCTCTATTTTGGGAAGCAAGTGATTTTTGAACTTTGGTGGCTAGAGGAGATGAGCAATTTGATGAACTCCTAGAGTCCCCCATACATGAAGAGAACCAATGTCATCTTGATTTCTGCATTTTTCTCACAGAATCAGCTGGCATCTGGAGTTATGGGATGCAGCCTCATAATGGACTTTATGTCAAGCTCCACTTCGGGTTCCATCTCTTGATACAGCCCTTAGAATAATGTTTTTTTCTGGTTGAAAAAATCCTTGTTTTCTTAGTTTTAAAGGGATCTGCAAGAATTAAACAAACACAGTAAGAGCCAAGCAATGAAGGATCACCAAGCACAGAAGCAAGGAAGAGATTCATGAAGGATAAATACTCTTTACGTGCACATGAAAGCTATTTTTCCTTTCTTTAGTTATCATTTCTTAGAAGGCAAATTTTTTAAATATTAGGGGTCTGCAGATAAAGATCAAGCAAGCCTTCATGCTTATAATTCAGGCATTCTCCTGAATGACCCACTCCTCAGCCTCTGCATAAGATACAGTCCCCCAACTCCTGAATCCAGAAGCTCCAAACCTCAACAGATATTACAAAAGAAGTTACTTGGCTCATAGAGTAGATTAAATAATGCACATATTCTTCTCTGCATATAGATAGTCCAAATTAAGAAAACCAAACTGTATGTGACTTATTGGGAAAGCACGCTGACCTGAGTTTCCTCACAAGGCTGGAAGGAGGTTCTCTCTAGCACTTTTATGCTCATAAGCAAACCTCATCCAACAGTTCCTGGGTCCACTCCCAAAGGGCTGGTATGTGTAAGGATCGATGCTGTCCTGGTTCTTCTTGCTGAACCTGGTCCCACAGGAGTAGATGAAGACAAGTTAACAAAGCATAAAATTCGTAGCAGTTCCTTGTTTGATATCTCTTACACATACACACAGCCTTAGTAGGCAGGATGCTACTTGCCTGGGCTGTTTGTGGAAATTCTGCTTGGGGCCTTTTTAAAAGTTAATTTTTGACAGTTCTTAGTTGTATACAATTCACTGTGATCCCATTGCTTCCATTCCATTCTTCCCTACAAGTCACCTCCTACTTTCATGCCTCTTTGTGTGTCTTCAAGTGTGTGCTCGTGTGTGTGTGTGTGTGTGTGTGTGTGTGTGAGTGTGCATATGCGTATGTGTGTGGTGTACTATCCGCATACACACACAAGTTTTTTTTTTATAGGAAGTCACAGATGCTGTGTGCCTACAATGGCAATGGCCATGTCTTGTCCAAGAGACAGTGTATTGCACACCTCCCCACCTTCTAGCCACTACAGTCTGTCCTCCTTGTCTTTCGTGATGTTTCCTAAGCATTGGTGTATGAGATATATTGCAGAAATTTTAGGCTACAGGACTCTCCCTCTCTCTTTACCATGGAGAAGCTTATAGTCATTCTGAGATGACGTCAAAGATGTTAAAAAGAACATTTATTTATTATTTAGTTTTGAGATAAGGTCTCACGATGTAGTCTTGGCTGGTTTGAAACTCTCTATATAGACCAGGCTGGCCTTGAACTCAGAGATCTACCTGCCTCTGTCTCACACGTGCTAGGATTGAAGGCATGTGCCACCACACCCAGTTTAAGAAAATTTATCCTTAAACAAGTAAAGCGCATTTAGCCCAGTGATATGTTCATAATCTGATATACAAAAATGAGGCCAATAGAAGGAAAGCATGTTCTTGCCTCAAGTACCACTTCTTCTGGCCACATGCTCATTGGGTTCAGAGGATACCACAACTGGAAGTATGTTATTGGAAGTTTGTTTTCCCTTTGCCTTGTATAATTCTCTCCTTTCTGCTCAATTCTTTCTTTGACTATTTTCCCAGTCTTTCTTTTCTTCTTGCTAGCTCCCTTCTTTCTTCCTCGACTCTCCTTCCCTTCATTCATTTCCTTCTCTGTTTCTTCCATCCTTTCCCCTACCTCCCTGTATCTCTTTTCTTTTCTCTCTCTTTTTCTATCCCTCCCTTCCTCCCATCCCCTTTTTCTTCTGATGCTTCTGTTTCTTCCCCCATTCTTCTGCTTTTTCCTACTTCCCTTCCTTCTTTATTGAGTACTTAAGTCAGATATCTTAGAAAATATACAAAGCCACTCCAGTGTGGTACCATCAATGTTTTTCTTTATATGTGTCCTTGGGCATTGTATTGTCCTTGAGAAGATACATTTTATTTAAATTTGATTTTTTTTAAATATTTAAGAGAAGAATAATGATTTTAGAAGGGTGATAACTGTTATGTGGTTATGTATTTCAAACTGTAACATATATTTTGAAAGAAATTCTCAAGTATTTATGGATTGTATGTTATACATACTTACATACATACATACATACATACACACACATTCTACGTGACAGTAAGTTTATATGTGTTACACATGCATTTTGCTGGGCTCATAATCCATTTATCTGAACATATAATTTCTATCTATTACTCTTGGGCACTTGTCAACCATTCTCTCTAGTAGACTTACATTAATATTTGGATTTTTATCAGTGCTTGAAGTATTCCATATACGAAGTAGGCATGTGTTATTTGCTTCACTGTTAAAAATTCATCATAAATATAACCAATCATTCATGCTTATATAGTCTCAATACTACAGGAAGTAGAATTGCTGAGACTGAAGGGAACACATAAGTCATCTGGAATGCATCAACCCCTCTTGAGACCCTCAGTAAACATTATGGTGGCAGCAATCATGCCACAACCACTAAGGCATGTATTCTGACAGTGGAAAATCCATATCAGTATATATCTGGATCACAACTCCTTTGATTTTTAGCCTCAGTGCTAAGACTTCTATTCTCTGCTTTGGTTACCAAACAGGAGATCAAGAAAATAGTATATTTAGATTTATAACTATGACTGAAGGCTGACTTTGACTCCAAAATTTTCAGAAGAATCTGCTTGAGGCATCTCCAAAAAAGGAGGTTTCTAGACGGGCATGTGGCTTTGCCTTAGAAGAGTCACTAAGTATATGGGAGCTGGCTAGGATGACAGCTAGAGACAGGAGTGTGAGAAGCCATGGGCTCCACTGTCTTCTGAAGGGCTGCTGTAAGCATAATGGAGGAGGGACTCCAGGCCCACAGTGACACCACTGCAGCCAAATAGAAGATCCAGAAGGCCGTGTCTAGTCAAGTGGGAGATGCAGATGTTCCCTAAGGGTGATGGGAACAGCTAATGGGAATGGCAAGGAAAGTCTGAGATGAATGAAAAGTATATTATAAAACATAAGAACGTGCTGAGAAAATAATGGCGAGGATATACTTTCTTGAAAGTTTACATAGACAGAAAAAACAGGCAAGTACAGATACAGAGACACAGACAGACAGATTGTTGTTTCTACAAGCATATCGTTAACACTATGAGACAACAAATCATGCTTCAATTAGTCCAGTCTTGGATAGTGTCTCTTTCCAGGGTCTCTGTACCTTTCAGGGCGGAACTCCTCAGGCTCTGGCCAGCACTTTGGGTCTTTGTGAAGAGCATAGGTTGGTACCATCACCACAGTCCCTTTGGGAATGAGCACCCCATTGATTTCAACATCTGTCTTACAGATCCTCTCAAGTCTCCCACCAACTGGATACAATCGGAGAGTTTCATTCACGACCATGTCCAGATACTCCATCTGGACCAGGGCATCATATGTAGCAGGTGCCTGGAAGAAAGGAAAGGGAGAGTGAGGGGAAGAGGAGGAGGGAGAGAGATTATTAATATTTTGAATTAATTTTCATCTATGGAGTATTGCTGAAGTGTTGGGAGTTCCACAGAATAACTGCTATTGATAAAAAACTTTACCATTTACTAAGTATTTCTTTTTCGATATAGGGTTTCTCTGTGTAACTGTCGTGGAACTAACTCTGTAGACCAGTCTGGGCTTAGACTCACAGAAATCCCTCTGCCTTTGCCTCCTGAGTGCCAGGATTACATGTGTGCACCATCACCACCTGGCATTTTAATAACTCACGTTCTTTAACCTGTTCAATAATCCATTAAGAAGCAATCCTTTAGGATAATCCCAAACACAGGGTCTTGAATCCTCTGCATTACCATGTGATACTTTTTCTTTATTATGCCAGGAACCATTACTAATAGATTATGACAATTACACTCAACAATAACATGCCACAGTTAGTGTTATCTTTCTGCAGAGAGGTCACATATATATGTGAAATTCTACAAAATACAGATGAGAGTCAATTGATGACCCGCATATTAATCCACATAACTTCGAACACCTGTTTTTTGACAAAGAAGCAAAATACATCAAATTGAAAAAAGGAAAGCATATTTAACCAATGGTGCTGGCATAACTGATATCAACATTTAGAATAAAATAACCCATATCTATCACCGTACACTAAAACTCAAGTCCAAAATGGATCAAAACCTCAACACAAAGCCAGCCACCTGAACCTTACTTCAAGAGAAAGTGGGAAGTACACTTGAACACATTGGCACAGGAGGCCACTTCCTAAATAGAACCCCAGAAGCACAGACACTGAGAGTAATAATTAATAAATGGAACTTTCTGAAACTGAAAATCTTCTGTAAAGCAAAGGAAACGGTCAACAAGACAAAATGACGGCCTACAGAATGGGAAAAGATCTTCATTAACTCCACATCAGACAGAGGTCTGATCTCCAAAATATACAAAGAAGTCAAGAAATTGGTCATCGAAAGAACAAATAATTCAATAAAAAATGGAGTACAGACCTAAACAGAGAATTCTCAACAGAGGAATCTAAAATGGCTGAAAGATAAACTTTCATAGCTACTACAGCTCATCAAAGAAGCCCCTCTTTTTTTGTTGTTTTTTTTTTTTCTTTTGTTTTCGAGACAGGGTTTCTCTGTGGCTTTGGAGCCTGTCCTGGAACTAGCTCTGTAGACCAGGCTGGTCTCGAACTTACAGAGATCCCCTGCCTCTGCCTCCCAGTGCTGATTAAAGGCGTGCGCCACCATCGCCCGGCCAAAACCCCTCTTTACATCAAATGGGATCATTGTGCTCTATGATCATGTCCAATACATCTACCTCCTCTCACTTCAACTCAGGGAACATGAAATATGTTGTAAAATTTAAGAGGAAATTTACGTGATACAGTCTTTCTTAGAAATGTATGCATAAAGAAGACCAGAACAGTGGCAATATAAATGGACTTGTGAATGGATGGAGATAATTTCACATGGTTCCACTCCTAGGCAAACAACTTCAGGCAACTATTAACTTTTGGAGGAGGAAGAATTAGCCTCTCTCAGGGATGAACCCTCTTATTGGTTGTCAAATGCAGAGTATTTACATATATAACATATATACACAAATAACAAAAATGAGTTCAGCAGACTGTGTGTATGTGTACACACATAAAAACATGTGTATATATTTATGCAACAATTGTAATCAAAAAGGGGTTATCAACTTGAGAATTGGGGCATGGGAGAGGCATGGGAGAGGCTTGAGGAAGAAAAGGGCAGGAGGAATAGTGATGCAATTCTTTTCAATTAAAAATAGTCTAAAATTAAATAAAAGCATGCAACATGGTTGTACAGCAAAAAGCAAAAACAAAAACAGTAAGTGATCTAAGGAGGTATTAATAGTCTATTCTATACTAAATACAACAAAAGACAGATAAAGCCATTGCTATCAAAATGCTCAATTCTGACCATGGTAAAAATCACAGTGAGAAGAGGATCTGTGAGAATAAGACTATTACTCAGTCTTATTCTATGTTGCTGGTCCAGCCTTCTGGCTGTTCCTTCAGGGCTTCCTGTGAGCTCTGAAGAGAATGACAAAGCAGACAGCCCATTCCGCAGACTACATATCCTCACACCCCACAGCCTCTCAGTTTCAGGAGATTTGTAAAGACCAATGTGGGTAACATGTGATTATTACTTTATGGGAGTTTTGGACAGATCATAATGTATGGTTAAGAGTTTGACTCAGGCCACCTATGAGTGGAGAGAGATGTGTGGGGCAGAGCTAAATCAGTCTGCCCAGCTCAGCCCAGCCAAGGCCAGTCACACTCAGACAACAGTGTGAGCAGGCAACAGCACACTCTACAACATCAGCATAGCTGACAACTCCGACACTTGAGTAACCAATGCTCACACTTTCATGCCACTGTGATTTTGTGGTTGTCTCTTGATAGTTTTTAATGACAGATAATGATGTACCAACATTCATCTATAAAGATGTTACAATCCTAAAAGCACTGTCTGATGTTCCCATTCACTCATCTCTTCAGATCTTTCTTAAATAAACTGGAAAAAGAATCATTGCTTATCGCCCTGTGCAAAGATTCTCACCTAATGTGAAAAAGAGCCAGACTGCCCATTCCACGTCCCATATCCTCACCTTATTGGGTAGAGCAACATCAATTTTATCCTGCAGTTTCTTCTGGACATCAGGGTGAGTGGCTAGTAAATACATAGCAAAGGAAAGAGCGCTGCTAGTGGTCTCATAGCCAGCAAAAATAAAGAAAATAGACTGGGCCACAATCTCTAGATCAGATAAACCTGGAGGGAAAGGGAAAACATTTTATTTCATTTATTTTTACATTGATTGATTGATGTGTGTGCAGAGTCTAGCAAGCCAAAATATGTGTTTAAAAGTTAGAGGAGAACTTGCAAGAGTGAATTCTACTTTTGTACTATTTGTGTCTTGGGGTTTGAACTCAGGTCTTTGGGCTTGGCAGAAAGTGCCTTTACCGACTGAGTCATTTTGGGTGAAGGAGGTGAGTATAAATCATGGCTTAGATGAGGAGCAACCCAAAGAAAAATTACAAATCTGTACTGAGAACATGAAAAGCAATTCAGGGTTGTATCAGGCTTATTTTTAATTCCCTGACAAGGGGATAAAATGGAAAAGTCATTTTAGCACAGTTTCCCTAAGGTCTATGTTCCTCTTGTCCATCTGCTCCTCATACCAGCACCCTGAAAAGCACCATACTTTTGCAATCTATAGAGAAAGCGTGTCTACTTAGTATGGCAGTGTCTTTAGCACACCTCTGGATGACTGGGTATGATTATAGAAAATATTTACATGTTTTCTTCAATTTATTTCCTCTCTTTGTAAGAATAAAAAATTTCTAGTACTTCTTTACAGACAGATAAGTATGGCACATTTAAACTTTAATTTTGCTTAATTAAAAATTATTATGTGTGCGTGAATGAACGATACATGAGGTGTGCATGTGCTTGTGAGTGTGCATGTGAGAGTACATTAGTAGTATGTATATGACTGTATGTGAGTGTGTATGAGTGGTGTGTGTGTGTAGTTATGTAGTTTTTTTTGATAGTGTTTTTTTTATTGTTATTTGTATCAGTACTTGGTGGTGTTGGGGGCAAGAGCAGGATGTCTCACAGACGTCAGCAGAACTGTCCAGACACTTGACGAGTCATTGTTCACAATCTTATGCCACTGTGATTTTATGGATGTCCTCTTCTGTCATTTTCTTTGTTATTTCCTTGTAACAGGGTCTTTTACTGACATGGAAGCTTTCTTTGTCAGCTGTACTGGCTGGTCAGAGTTTAATGTTCGCTCTGTCTCTTCCTTCAGATGTGTGGGGATACATGTTTAACCATGCCTGGCTTTTTATGTAGTTGCTGGGGATTAAAATTCAAGGTCTTGTGCCTGTGTAGCAAGTGTTCTTAACTATTGACCCATCCAAGCCAGCCCCAAGAAATCTATTTTATAAATAAAATAGGGAACTCTTCCTTAGAAAAGATGAAATTATTCTTGGTAAAATATAGCTTGAAGCACTTTGAATGAGCATTCAATACAAAGGCTTGAGTGTATGGAACATTAATAGATCTGTGAACTAAATACACTTTAGGTAATCCATGTCATTGGTATTAAAAACTCTCAAAGCGTTGTCAGCGGACTCTACACAGCAGTTAGTGAAAATGAAATACAAAGTCTCCAAGCAAGCTTACATTTCTCAAACCAAAATAACAACTTTGATGCGAAGTGATGTTTTTGTGAACAATCTTCCTCGATAAACTAGAATTTCTAGTCTTCCCAAATGGTTGATAACAGAAGTTATGCTAATTAAGAAGCTACAGAGGTGGTGACTGACCTCATTCTAAACAATGAACTAGTGTAGCTGGAGAAAAAGAAAAAAACGCCAGAAGAAGGAGCATTGAGCTTGAAACACACAAAACACGTGTCCATAAAATAAGGTTAGCAATGCTTATTCAATCACGGCTGAATGTCATCTGCTTTGTATTCCCCCTCCCCGCTCTTCTCTATGCTTCAGCTCAGGACCACACAGCTCCTGAAAACAGCTGCTCTCCCTCTTGGGTTTTAATCTGCACAGTAGCTCAGCTCAGTTAAGCACTAAACAGTTAGGCATTAAGCAAGAGGTGGGGTGGGACCTTTAGAAACAAACAACCTGCTGACATTGCAAATTCAAAACTGAAAAATAAACAGTGGAAAATGAATGTTTGCAGAATTTATAGAGCTCTTGTTTGCTAACTACGATGTCTGTGGTGTTCTCAGTGGGAAGATGGCCAGTCAGATTCTTTGTCCTAGTGAACATGAAGCTTATGTTATTGTTTTGGTTTGAATGTCAAGTGCCCTCTCAATCTCATTTGTCTGCTCAATCTCATTTGTCTGGACACTTGGTCTCCAGATGGCGATGATGCTTGTGAAGAAGACTGTAGCTTCCTTGCAAGAACTGGGTTGCTGGGATGGGACCTTGAGGTTTGGTAGCCTGACTACACTTTCTGGTCACTCTATGCTGTTCCTGTGACCATGCCTAATCCCATATGTTGTAAGTCTCTCCAAAAATGAATGAACTATCAGCTTGAACAACAAGTCAAACTAGACTCTCTCTCCTTTAGATTTATAATTCTCACAGCAACAGGAAAATTACCAGTGCATAAAAGTAGATGTGCAAAAACTCATAACTCTGCTCTCTCTGTAGTAGCCAAGCAGAAATACAAAGCTGTTTAATTTTAATGGATCAATATTTAATTAGCTTAAAAAGGAATTAAGAGTTCATAAGCAAGGGTTTATACACTGGACAAATGTCAATGAATCTGTGTTTCAGTGTAAATTATGATGGGAAGGGAACAGGATTAATGTATGATTATGAGTATGTTGGGAAGAGAGAGAGAAAGAGAGAAAGAAACAGAGGAAAAAGCAGAAGAAGAAACACAAGAAGAAGAAGAAGGAGAAGAAGAAGTTAGAAGGTAAGAGAAGGAAGAGAATGGGGAAAGGAGAACCAAAAGAAGGACTGTGTCAAGAAAGAGAGAAAAAAGAAAACAATAAAACAAGATGGCAGATAGCTGTCTCTCCCTTGCAATGGGACTCCTAGCAACATAAGATAGGATGGAATTAGAAAGCCATCATTCTCCAACTATCACTGCAGTGGTTCCTCCAAAGCCATCCCTGATGAGAAAATGAGTAGGAGAAAAACTACTAAGAGTGGTGGGATATGTGTCTAGTCCCAAGGTTTTCTCCACCTGTTCCTTATCAACTACACAGGAAATCAAAGCATGGCTATAAATCAAGGTTTCCAATGACCATCACCAATGTGGGGCTGTTCCTTTTGCTCCATGTCTACATACAAATCTCAAGGCAGAACTTTTGACTCATTGGGTCTAGATGAGGCCCAGATGGTATTGGTTCTGTTGTATGAGATGCAGAGACTGATGTGGGAGTGTCATATATCAATCTGTTGATTTCATTGGTTAAAATAAAGAAACTGCCTGAGCTCATTGATAGGCCAACCTTACGTGGGTGGAGTAAACAGAATAGGATTTGGGGGAGGGAAGCTGGTCGGAGCGGAGTCGCCATGATGTTTCCAGTCCCTGCAGACGCACTAGAATCTCCCGTAACACACCTTGGGGTTCTACACGATTATCAGAAATGGGTTAGGTCATATGTGAGAGCTAGCCAATAATGGGCCAGGCAGTGATTAAATGAATACAGTTTGTGTGTTGTTATTTCGGGGCTTAAAAGCTAAGCCATGCGGGCAGCCGGGTACAGGGTCACAGCCCCGCCGCTCCTCTTACTACAAGAGACCACTGATGACCTCCAGTTCTAAATTGCATATGCATGGCTTCCCTTCAGGCTTTGAACACAGTAACAATCCTGTGCTTTTAGAAAGTTATTCTGGCTGAATATATATTATACACGAACATGTTATTCTGTATTTTGCGGAAATATTCATCTGCCTGGGTAACCCCTTGCCTATTTCCAGAACAAATATCTGTCTTTGTGGTTCCACATCAGTAGATACCATATTTGCTTACTGTGATCAGACTCTTTATCTTTGGAATTCTGGGAGTTGATCATCAGCTGAAGAAAATCCAATCTTTGCTGAAAGAAAATAGTTTTGGAAGGTGCAAAGTCAGTTGTGTGGTCACAGGGGTCAA
>CAWTZC010002432.1:0-91633 GCA_963919715.1 Microtus obscurus | reverse complement strand
AAGTGCAGAACTAGCTATGCTTCTGAAAAAAAATTATTTATTTCAGACCATAAATCTCACTAGAGTACTAGATCCAGTGGTAAGGACATATGTCCACATATCAGCTTTGGAGAGCAGCATGCTTTTTTTGTGTGAACTCTGGCTATGTGTCCAGCAGCTCTGGTCTTTGCTATTCTTGACCCTTTAGGTCCTCAACAGTCCTGATAGTCTCCTTCCATTCACATGTGTGCTCACACAGAAAGAAGTTCTGGACTTTAGTCTATGTCCTTCTATATGAACCATTTCTGTATAGAGGAAACTTGTGCCATTTCCAAATTTCATCAGTAGTTTTGGGCTGAACATCTTGAAATGTTCCAGCAAGTAGTATCTGGGGTTTATCTAGTCTTGTCCCTATGATGGTTGGACGTCCTTATTTTGGAACCCAGGCTGTAAGTAACAAAGCCTGGATTACGGGATAAGTCTGATGCCCACTTCAAGCCAGAAGAAGCTCAAATTTAGTTGAGACCAGCCAGGCAGGTTGACACATACTTGTACTCCCAGCTTTTGGGTCAAGATGTCTGAGAAGAGGCAAAACTGCACAGTCATACCATGTATCCAAAAATTAAAAGCTAAAAATAAAGCAGACACTGAATGGCACCAGATAACTTAAAATAGATTTTTTCTGGGGAAAATTTATAAAATAATAGGTTTGGAACTGAAGTTTTACCAGTGGGTGAATTAAAGTTCCTGGAAAGTAATGTTTAAATAGAAAAGTTTTTCCTTTTAGGAAAGGATATGGTAACTTTTGCCTCACATTTTTAAAAAGATCATTCTTATTTCTGTTTTTATGTGTGTCTCTGTGTGGGTGTGTGCATATGTGAGGGCAGGTGCCCATAAATGCCAGAAGTGGGGACTGGAGTCCATGAAGCTAATGTACAGGATGAGATGAACCCCAAGCCTTAGTAAAATGTGGGCACTGGAAACTAAATTCTGGTTCTCTTCAAGAATGGACCAACTGCTAACTGCTGAGTCGTTTCTTCAGCTGTCTCATCTCATTTATTTAAAAAATTATGTTAAGTCATACTTAAAAAAATAAAAAGTATACATATCAATGGGCAAAATGGGGTTTGATACATGTATACATATATTTACATACTAACATATAATATATGCTGTTCAAATCAGGTTAAACGTATTTTTCAGATGTTTATTCTTTATTCACGATAGAACACTCAAGTCCATTCCTCTAATAGTCTTTGAAAATTTTAAGATAGCTCCAATAAACATGGGAGTACATCTGTCTCCTACACAAGTTTATGTTATTATTTGACCCTTATTATTATATCATTATATGAACAGCAGGAAGGTGGCTGGAATATATGTGAGTTATAATTTTTAGATGTTTGCTCATCTTTCCCTCCTGGTGTGAACTAAGATCACAGAAGACCTTAATCCTTGAAGAAATGAGCCATTAATAATGGCTGATACCCTGGGATCTCTTGATTTAACACTGAAGTGACAAATTCTGTTCCCAACATGTAGCTCTATCGTAGGGTTGAATTGGATACCCAGGACACCTTGGGCCATTGTTCAAGGATGAAGTGTTTGCCAACTATGCATATGGCCCTGAGTTTTATCCTCAGCACCAAGGAAATTACAAACTTTAATTTTTTTGAGTTATATCCTTAAAGTTTTCCATAATACCCTTAACTAATTTATAACCTCACAAATGCAAAAAATTTTTCTGGCATGTAAATTTCTCATCTCAAAAATATTAATTTAATGGTAGTTCAGTCATAATATGTATCATTTGATTCTAAATGTTTTCATCTTAACTTATTTTAACTCTCTATTCCCAATGTTTTTTTTAAATATAAAAATTCCTCTGTTCTTAACCTAGTCTAATTTTTAAAATTATGTGGAACATACAAACAAATGCCTTAACATTTTATCAATAATGAATGGCCTCGTGTGACCAGTTATTACCTTTTCTTTATCTCGCATGCGATTCTCTTTCATTTGTTCTACAGAAGTTTTAAAAAAGCTTATGACATCATTTGGAAACACGGTCATTTTGAGTGCATCGTATACTGGGATAAGGAATGGAAAGAGTACTAGAGGGGAGAGAAAGGAGAAACCATGGTGAAAATACACAGTGTACCAGGAACAATTACATTTATTCTGACACTCAAAACATCAAAAGTTAGTAGGACCTCAACCAAGCCTTCCCCTTTTCTCAGGTTCCAGACCACTGGCTGGGAAAGAGCACTGACATAGAGATGATATCAATGGTGCCTGCTGAATGGTTTCAGGGTTAAATTCCTTGACCTCTCTCCTTTGACATGTTGGATCAAGGTCTTTTTGGATAGATCAGGCTTCAGTCCACTGCTCAAGAAAGAACTTTCAAGACTGGTGAGATGGCTCAGTGGGTAAAATGCTTGCTTTGCAAGTGTGAGGATCTGTGTTCACTTTCCAGAACCCAGGCTAAGAGCCAAGTGCAGTGGCTCAGCAATGGCAGCATGAGAGGTGGAGACAATGAATTCCTGGAAGCTCAACTGGAAGCCAGTTAGCCCAGCCTGCTTGGTGAAGTTCCGAGCCAGTGAGTACCTGTTTCCGACAAGGTGGAAAGAATGAGCAATGACTTACAACTTTTTTTTTTTAACGTGTATGTAAGTGTGTGGATGTGGTGTGTACATGTAGACACAGAGAGAAAGGCAGGTAGGCAGATAAAGGCAGGCAGACATAGACACACACAGAGAGAATGTGTTTTCAGGTTAGAAATATCATAGTTGGCATTTTTCACTTATCAGGGAATGAAATCAGGAATCGACAATAGAAGAAAAGTCGGGAAAGTACTATATAAATTGATAATCACCACACTCTTCCAGAACCAAAAGGTCAAGAACTATGGGGCAATTCCAAATTGTGTTGAAATGAAAAGAGAAAAAAGGCATGGTATAAACAACTGTAGGGATTTGTGAGATGGCTCAGAAGGCAAATCCTTCACTGTGGAACCTAAGTAGTTTCCTGGAACCCATGGTAGACGGAGATACCTGAGTCCCACATCTTGCCCACAAACGTTCACAATGCAGCTCTACTTATACAGGTACACAAATAATAACAACATCAACACTAATAATAGTACTACCAATAAAGAAAACCCTTATGAAGATGGAGACAAAACAGCATTTAGAAGAAAATTTGAGTGTTGAAAAAAACCTATCTTTAATGGCAACACTTTATGAAGAGTACCATTAAGAGAGAAAAATGCAGTCTGGGCAGAGTAGGAGTGGATGTTAAGACCAAAGTAGGAACTAATAAAACTTTAAAAAAAAGACAGAGAGGAAATCAGCAAAAGCAAAAGTTGCTTCTTCAAAAATATCCTTAGAAATAGTTAACTGCTAGCTGGCATCATTCTAGAAATAGAGTGAGTACTCAAATTACTAGTGTGCATAGTGGAAGTTTTAGGGGGAATCAAAAACACAAGGGCATAATAAGTTATTCTATTGTTAATTGGAAAATTATAAGAATTGCTTGAATTACAAAGTTAAGCTAGGATGTACAAATTCCTAGAAATACACAAACTATAGAAATTGACTAAAAATAGATGCATAACATGTGTAATAGACCTGTGACAATATGAGAAAGGATTAATAATAGAAGGCCCTTCACATGGAAAACCTAAGAACAGAAGATTTCACTGAATTCCTCCAATTTACAGAAGATCCAATGCCAATTTCCCCCAAACACAGAGAAGTGAAACATCTTCAAAATTCTCTATAGGGTCACAGTGCCCTTAATCCCATGATCAAATTGATATCAAACTAACACAGCAGACGATCTGCTGTGTAATAGAGCTATGTCAATACAAATGAAAATGAGCAGAACAGGTTCATAGATGCAAAACATTTTTTAGATAAGCCAATATTTAAAAGTGTTTCAAGGAACTTCCAGAATTATATGATTACATTATATTTTTCAATATCTATCTATTTTATTTGTCTGTCTGTCTATCTATCTATTTATTTATTTCAAGACAGCATTTCTCTGTGTAGCCCTGGCTGTCCTGGAACTCACTTTGTATACCAGACTGGCTTCTAACTAACCGTGATCCATCTGTGTGTACCTCTCGAGTGCTAGAATAAAAGGTTTGCACCACCACTGCCCAAAACACTTAGCATAATTTATTATTTTGTTATTGTTATTATTTTATTATTTTTAATTACATGTAGGTGTGTGTGCCTGCATGTGGGTTTGTGCATCTGAGTGAAGGTGCTCTTGAATGAATTACTGATGATTGTGATTCCCCTGACATGAATTCCGGGGACTATTTTGGGTGCTCTAGAAGACCAGAAAGTACTCTTAACCTCTGAACTATCTCTCCAGTCTAAGTACATATATTACACTAAACATTAATATAAAACTCATCACTTCCATTTGAGTATATGTCCAAAAGAAATGAAAATTCAAACTTGAATAAGAATATTCAGAGCAACACCATTAATAACAGCCATAATTTTGAAAAATTCCAATGTCCATCAATAACAAATTCAACCTTGAAAAGAAAGGACGTACTGAAACATCTTTCAAGGACAGGAGCTTTTGAAAACATATAGAAAACCAGAAACAAAAATGGTAAATTATACAAGTCCATTTACAAGAAATGTCTCTTACACCAGAGGAAGGCAGGGAGCCAACAGCTAAACATGCAGTGTTTCTGAGTTGCCAAAAGTATTCTATAGCTATAGTGATGACTGTGAATATCTTCATGAATCAGCCCACTTAAATGGGCCATGTACAATGCATGTGAGAGAAAGTTCATAAAATCAGTAGTAGAGAGAGAGGAGGGGAGAGAGGATCAGGGGAATGAAAATGACTGATTTTCAGTATAAAATGTATGAAACCATCAAACAATAAACATGGGAAAAAACAAATAATGAAATGGTAGTTCACATACTCACTGAGAGGAAGAATGGATCCAAGAAATTAATTTTTAAGAGCTTTTTCACTTTTTGTACAAAGGGATTTTGTGGGTTGTTAAGGGAATCAACATTTACTCCGAATGATGTGCCGGTGATCACATCCATGCTGTAGGCCCCGAAGATGCTGAATTGAGAGACACATGGAAATTACCATCTATGCCTCCTCTTATTCCTTCTAACATACATAATGGATAACTTGGGAGTAAATTCACAAGCGAAGGCATGGCAGACACTACCAGGACCCCTTCTGTGATGGATCTAGGCCTCCATCACACTCTCTGGTGGGAAGTTGATCAGAAGACGGTGTTAACACTGTTTTTGCACTGTGTTGTGATGTGGATGTGGTGAGGGTTAGCTTTAGTTGCCAACATGACACCATCTATATTTATCTTGGAAGAGATTTGAAGTTGTCTGCCTCAAGTTGCCATTTGGGGATGTCTGTGATGAATTGCTTTGACTGCACTAGTGAATGTGGAAAGAGACAGTCCTTTTTGGGCAGTACCTTTCCCTGGGCTTGAGTCCCTGATTGCATAAGAGTAGAAAAGGTAAACTGAGCACAAATGTGAATGTATATCTCCTTGTTCTTCACAGGGGATATAACTAGGGGCTTCAAGTTCTTGCCTTGACTTCCCTGTAACAACATTGACTAGAACATGGAACTGTGAAATTTTATGAACTCTTTTCCCCCTAACTTCCCTTCTTTTCAGGGAATTTTACCACTGAAGTAGATATGAGAATAAAATAGACATCAGGAAACATGGAGTCATAGAAATAGACAGATCTAAAATCAGACAAACTGCACAAGTGTTAATGAAGTGTTGGTGATAATGAATTAGGAAGCATGAAGTCCCAATAGGACAATGCCCAGGGGACTAAGAGAGAGAACACTATGTCAGGAATTTGTGCATCACTGGTATCTGTGCCCAGGGCCAATTCATCTTCAGTACAACACATAACAACTGTTATTTTTTTTTGCCATTTGTCAATTTGTTTATTTTTATTTTTTGTCTACAGGATAAACATCAGTGGGAAGCAACAAAAACTTAAATAGGAAACAAGAATAATCAGATCTGTATTTTCTATTGTATTACATATATTAATTGCACACAATAATGGGATTTGCCATGACATTTTCATATATTTATGTGTATGTGATGTACTTTGATAATGTCCCTACATAACAACTGTTATTAATTTCCTGGAGCACGGCACATGCTCCAGGTACTGACAGATTAGCCTTTCCGAGTACCAGGGAGCTGACAGTACTGCGAGGGCCGAAGTGTTGCTGTATGTTGTGAAAATCAGCAATATTCCTAGTAAAGACACCAGAGAAAACCTCCACTATGTGCCCACATGTTCCTTATTCATGAAGAGAGCTGTATGTTTTATCAGTGTTTCTTGAATAACTCAAAAGGCCCTAGTTTATTCAAGAAAATGATCCAGTGGCAATGCTTACTTCCTTACTGGGACTTCACTCTTTGGAAATGGGTTAAAAAAGAAATAGTGGGTTGGTTACAGTTTCATTTATTGACTCTGGGTGAAACATGCATGTGCACCTACTCCTGTGCGGTGTCTGTGTCTGTGTGTGTGCGCATTTATGTGAGCACACTTGTACCATGCCGTACATTCAGAGGACAACTTGTGGGAGTCAGTTCTCTTTTTCCTCTATGTGGGTCCTGGGGATCAAACTCAAGTCCTCTGTTTTGGTGGCAAGTTCCTTTACCCACTGCACCATCTCTCTGATCCTAGGGAGTATTTACTGCTTCACTGATATTCTTCATAAGCCCAGGATGAGATATAAATTGCTCTAAGTTCTACATTTAACTTTCCCGGTGCACACAGTGTTCTAACAGGCCTTAAATGCTTTCTCTGCTGTCTATTTTCCATGGAGTCTACACTAACAGAAGAGTTTTAAATGATGATCTTTCTTTCTAAACTATCTATTTTGTTTCCTACAAATTCCAAATTAACACTTGATAGAGAGATTAATCAAGGCTTCCATAAAAAGAAGTGGCATCCTTTCATCTATGGCCACCCTACTTTCTCCTGGGAGATGCCCTTTTTCTCAGATGGCCTATTACAGTCATAAGGCTGTTATGTTAAGCCATAACATAAGACTTATGTTAAGTCAAAAGTCATAAGGTCTCAACCTCAGCAGAAGACTGAGTTGTTGTAATCAGTTGTAACACCAACAACTTACTCCTGTCTATTTTGAGGCATCTTAACAACAGGAGTTTCAGCACCCTAGACGGCAGTTATAGTGTCTACTAACAACTACTGTGATTTGAATGTGAAATGTCCCCCATAAGTTCATGTGTTTGAACACTTGGGTCTGAGCCTATGGTACTGTTTGGGAAAGCTCCCAATTTTAGGAGGTGGAGATTCATTAGAGTAAGTAGGTTGCTTCAGCCAGATCTTGAATCTATATAGGCTGAGCTTTCTATTTCTTTAATGTTAGATGCAGTATGGCCTGCTGGACTACAGTTCCTGATACCACATCTTCCTGCCACAATGGACAAGTAACCCCACGGAACTATAAGCTGAAATGAAGCCTTTCTCTTTCTAGTCATTTTTGTTGCAGTAACAGAAATGCTTCTAACACAACAACCACTGTGCTAGTACTTACTCTTTCGTGTTGATGGGATCCCCATTCTCCACTCCATGCCTCACGTTTCTAACCAACAAATCTGCAAATTGGTTAATGATGGGGAACATCTACACACAAAACAAAATCCAATCCATAGTGAGATGAGGGAACTCAGTTCCCAGTGGACACAACTTTCCCAGTGACAAAGCAAGAGGTCCCATTAACACAAAATGACATTCTTAGGAAGTTTCAACCCAGAGGACACTGACTGGAAAAGAGCTGTGATCTTCTACTCCACCTGCCCCCAGGATCTGCTCTTCATGTTTCCAGTGAAGAACTTACTACTTCTTTACCTCCTTGAGCTTTCCACTGGTGAAGGTTGGAGACAGCAATGTTCTTAATCTCTTCCATTCTTCATTCTCAGATAAGGTGATTGCTTTTTTCAAAAATCCCATTGGACCAAAAACCTAAAAACCAAAACAAAAATGGTGTTGCCATATATAAGCCTGAAAAATTCTACGCTGTAAAAAAAATGCAGGTTTCATTTATTTAAAAATATTTATGATTGTACAGTTGGTTAATGTAACATGTTCAGTGAATATTTGTCTTAAATGATCCCACCTCCTGAGAGGGTTGAGGAGTCATTCAGCCAAAACATGTGGCTCTACGACTTTATAATTTAGCTCCTCACTTCTATAGAAGTTCCACATAGCTGTTTCAGGGGAACTAGATAGTAACAAGACCTGGCCCATTCTTCCAGTGTATGCCAAGTAGAAAGGAACTGATGACAACTGATGGCCTTGTAAAGACAGACCAGTGATAAACTGCAAATATTCATATTAGAAGCTTCTTGGTAAAGGGGTAATAAAAGTGATTTGAGAAAGCAATAACAGTGCTTGAAAGAATTTAGGTATTATTTGGAAGAAATAATGTAATTCTAAGTAAATATTTTTCTTGCTGATTTTATTAGGTGTAGATGATTGTACTTCTCTCCCCATCTTTTGCTAGACTTGGCACTATCTTCTTGAATCTTAGGCCCATGAAAACATGCGTTCAGTACAAAAGTGGATATTTTTTGTCATTCTGTATTTTAAATTGAGCCCATTCTGCATTTGATGAATGAAAAAATTCACCTGTTTTTACCTGCTGTATTAAAATTGAATTCAACATATAATAAACTTAGAGAAAAACCAATGTTTTTAGTGTTTTTCATTCAGTGTATGCACATGTATGTTCATGTGTGCATGTGCAGAGGCAAGAGGAGGACATCAAGTGTCCTGCGCTGTCATGTTTCCGTACTCTCTTGAGACTGGGTCTCTCACAGAACCTGAAGCTCACTGTTTCGTGTAGGCTGGCTGTGAGCTCCTGGAATCCACCTGTCTGTCTCTAATGCTGAAGTTATTATACCTGTGGCCATACTCAACTTTTTTTTATGTGAGTCCAAATGCCTTTGTAAGATATTAGATAAATAAATATTCAGATGAATTTCTAAGGTGACAGTAGGTAAGACCACAGGAAACACAAATCATTTTGACAATCATTTTAAAGAGATGAAATACCAAGGGCTAGAGAGATGGCTCAATGTATAAGAGTACTAACTGCTCTTTTAGAGGATCAGGATCTAATTTCCAGAAACCTTATGGCAACTAATAATCATCTGTAACTAGTTCCAGGGGTTTTGCTGATCTCATCTAGCTCCATAGGCACTCAACATAAACATCCTGCATAGACATACATGCAGGCAAAACACCCATACTTATATCACAATAAAATAAATAAAAAGAAGATGAAATATTTTAGGTCTGAATTTAACAAAAATGTATAGTACGACCCCCCAAACCTGCCCTGTGGTTTGCTAGGACCAGTGCTCAAGACCGGTTTTAAGCTCCTTCACTAAGGCTATCCACCCAGAGCGGGGAGTGCCTGCCTTCCGGGCAGGTCTCAAGGTTCCCAGTAAGGAGCTTGGGCACCTACAGCTGGTGGTCCAGGATCTCCAGTGGTCTCCTGGACCCCGCGCTGCCTCCCACCTCCTTCCTCTTGTCCCCGGATCTTTTAGCTACCAGGTGGCCCTGGTTAGGTGCTGAGGAATTCCATCTGGACGGGTGAGTGTCTTCTATCCAGGGGCGGTGTGTCCCAGAAGCTAGCACAAACCCCCTCCCCCAGCTCCTTCTGCAGGGCTGCCTTTCTTAGGCACGACCCAATCCCCCCAACCCTGCCCTGTGGTTTGCTAGGACCAGTGCTCAAGACCGGTTTTAAGCTCCTTCACTAAGGCTATCCACCCAGAGCGGGGAGTGCCTGCCTTCTGGGCAGGTCTCAAGGTTCCCAGCAAGGGAGCTTGGGCACCTACAGCTGGTGTTCCAGGGTTGCCGTCTGAGTTGTTGTGCTGAGGAGTTCCATCTGGACGGGTTGGTTCCTGTTTCTACACTGAAGAGATATACCCAGAGAGTCAGTCACAGCAAAGACTGGACCAAGACACCAGGCCTCTCCTGGCTCCATTGGAAGCAAGAGATGGGAAGGCGCCAATACAAGAATTCTTCCAACATCCTGAAAGGCAACATGACATCACCAGAATCCAGGGATCCCGAAACAAGAAGAATTGTACACCCTACTCCAGAAGAATTAGAAAAAATTGACTCAAAAGTGAATTATATGAAAATAATAGAGGATCTTAAACAGGAGGCGAAAAACTGCCATAAACAATTAGAGATGACATACAATAAAGTAGAGGAAATGAATAAATCGCTCAAGAGACCCAAGAAAAACAAAAGAAGCAAGAAAAAGCAATCAAACAGATAAGGGAAGCGGTTCAAGACTTGAAGAATGAAATGGAAGTAATGAAGAAAACACAAACTGAGGGAAGGATGGAGATGGAAAACCTGGGTAAATGAACAGGAACCACAGAGACAAGTACTACCAACAGATTACAAGAGATAGAAGAAAGAATGTCAGACACTGAAGATACCATAGAGAAAATAAACACACTGATCAAAGAAAATAGCAAAACCAACAAATTCTCATCACAAAACATTCAGGAAATATGGGACACAATAAAAAGACCAAACCTAAGAATAATTGGAATAGAAGAAGGAGAAGAAGTACAGCTCAATGGTCCAGAAAATATATTTAATAAAATTATAGAAGAAAACTTTCCCAACCTAAAGAAAGATATTCCTCTGAAGGTTCAAGAAGCATACAGAACACCGAATAGACTGGACCAAAAAAAACCATCTCCTCGCCATATAATAATCAAAACACAAAACATACAGAATAAAGAAAGAATATTAAGAGCTGCAAAGGAAAAAGGTCAAGTTACTTATAAAGGTAAACCTATCAGACTTACACCTGACTACTCTATGGAAACCATGAAAGCCAGAAGGTCCTGGATAGATGTACTGCAGAAGCTAAGAGAACATGGATGCAAGCCCAGACTACTATACCCAGCCAAGCTTTCGTTCACTATAAATGGAGAAAACAAAATTTTCCAGGATAAAAACAAATTTAAACAATACGTAGCCACAAATCCAGCCTTACAGAAAGTAATAGAAGGAAAATCACAAACCAAGGAGTCCAACAATGACCACAATAACTCAAACATCTAGAGACCCTTCACCAGCGCAACTCAAAGAAGGCAAACACACAAACTCTATGACTAAAAAACTGACCGGAGTTAACAACCACTGCTCATTAATATTCCTTAATGTCAATGGACTCAACTCACCTATAAAAAGGCACAGGCTAAGAGATTGGATACGCAAACAGAATCCAACATTCTGCTGTTTACAAGAAACACACCTCAACCACAAAGACAGGCACCTACTTAGAGTAAAGGGATGGGAAAAGGGTTATCAAGCAAATGGACCTAAGAAACAAGCAGGTGTGGCCATACTAATTTCTAACAAAGTTGACTTCAAACTTAAATCAATCAGAAGAGATGGAGAGGGACATTTTATACTCATAACAGGAACAATTCATCAGGATGAAGTCTCAATCCTAAATATCTATGCCCCTAATATAAAAGCACCCACGTACATAAAAGAAACATTACTAAAACTCAAGGCTGCCATCAACTGCACACACTAACAGTAGGAGATTTCAACACTCCTCTTTCACCAATGGACAGGTCAATCAGACAGAAACCTAACAGAGAAATAAGAGAATTAATGGAGGTAATGAATTAAATGGACTTAACAGACATCTATAGAACATTCCACCCAAATAGGAAAGAATATACCTTCTTCTCTGCAGCTCATGGAACCTTCTCGAAAATTGACCACATACTCAGTAACAAAGCAAACTTCCACAGTTACAAAAAAATATTCGTAACCTCCTGTGTCTTATCAGATCACCATGGACTAAAGTTAGAATTCAACAACAATGCTACCCCCAGAAAGCCTACAAACTCATGGAAACTGAACAGTCAACTATTGACCCACACCTGGATCAAAGAAGAAATAAAGAAAGAAATTCAAGTCTTCCTTGAATTCAATGAAAATAAAGAAACAACGTACTCAAACTTATGGGACACTATGAAAGCAGTCCTAAGAGGAAAGTTCATAGCCCTAAGTGCCCACTTAAAGAAAACAGAGAAAGCACACATTGGAGACATAACAGCCCACCTGAATGCTCTAGAAAAAAAAGAAGCAGACTCACCTAAGAGGAGTAGAAGACTGGAAATAATCAAACTGAGGGCTGAAATCAACAAAATAGAAACACAGAAAACAATCCAAAGAATCAATGAAACAAAAAGCTGGCTCCTAGAGAAAATCAACAAGATTGACAAACCCCTATCCAAACTAATCAAACAGCAGAGAGAATATGCAAATTAATAAGATAAGAAATGAAAAGGGGGACATAACCACAGACATAGAGGAAATTCAGAGAATCATTAGATCTTACTACAAAAGCCTGTATGCCACAAAACTGGAAAATGTAAAAGAAATGGACACTTTTTTAGATAAATACCATATACCAAAGTTAAATCAGGACCAGGTGAACAATCTAAATAGACCTGTCAGTCGCGAAGAATTAGAAGCTGTTATCAAAAACCTCCCTACCAAAAAAAGCCCAGGACCATATGGTTTCAATGCAGAATTCTACCAGAACTTCCAAGAAGACCTAATACCTGTACTGCTTAAGGTATTTTACAACATAGAAACAGAAGAGTCATTGCCAGATTCCTTCTATGAAGCTACAGTCACTCTGATACCAAAACCACACAAAGACTCAACCAAGAAAGAAAATTACAGGCCAGTCTCACTCATGAACATCGACGCAAAAATCCTCAACAAAATATTGGCAAACCGAATCCAAGAACACATTAGGAAAATTATCCATTATGATCAAGTAGGCTTCATCCCAGAGATGCAAGGCTGGTTCAACGTATGAAAATCTATCAATGTAATCCATCATATAAATAAACTGAAAGAAAACCATATGATCATTTCATTAGATGCTGAAAAAGCTTTTGACAAAATTCAACATCCCTTTATGATAAAAATCTTGGAGAGATTAGGGATACAAGGGTCATACCTAAATATAATAAAAGCTATTTACAGCAAACCGACAGCTAACATCAAACTAAACGGAGAGAAACTCAAAGCCATCCCACTAAAATCAGGAACACGACAAGGCTGTCCACTCTCTCCATGCCTCTTCAATATAGTGCTTGAAGTTTTAGCAATAGCAATAAGACAACATAAGGGGATCAAGGGAATTCGAATTGGCAAGGAAGAAGTTAAACTTTTGTTATTTGCAGATGATATGATAGTGTACATAAGCGACCCCAAAAACTCCACCAAAGAACTCCTACAGCTGATAAACACCTTTAGTAATGTGGCCGGATACAAGATCAACTCCAAAAAATCAGTCACTCTCCTATACACAAAGGATATGGAAGCAGAGATGGAAATCAGAGAAACATCACCTTTCACGATAGCCACAAACAGCATAAAATATCTCGGGGTAACTCTAACTAAAGAAGTGAAAGATCTATTTGACAAGAACTTTAAGGCATTGAAGAAAGAAATTGAAGAGGATACCAGAAAATGGAAGGATCTCCCTTGCTCTTGGATTGGGAGGATCAACACAGTAAAAATGGCAATCCTACCAAAGGCAATTTATAGATTCAATGCAATCCCCATCAAGATCCCATCAAAATTCTTCACTGATCTTGAGAGGACAATAATCAACTTTATATGGAAAAACAAAAAACCCAGGATAGCCAAAACAATCTTATACAATAAAGGAACCTCTGGAGGCCTTACCATCCCTGACTTCAAACTCTATCACAGAGCTACAGTAATGAAAACAGTGTGGTATTGGCATAAAAACAGAGAAGTCGACCAATGGAATCGGATAGAATACCTGGATTTTAACCCAAAAACCTATGAACACTTCATTTTCGATAAAGGTGCTAAAAGTATTTAATGGAAGAAAGAAAGCATCTTCAACAAATGGTGCTGGCACAACTGGATGTCAACCTGTAGAAGAATGAAAATAGACCCATATCTATCACCATGCACAAAACTCAAGTCCAAATGGATAAAAGACCTCAACATCAATCTTAACACACTGAACCTGATAGAAGAGAAAGTGGGAAGTACCCTACAACAGATGGGCACAGGCGATCGCTTCCTAGGTATAACCCCAGCAGCACAGTCATTAAGGCCAACACTGAATAAATGGGACCTCCTAAAACTGAGAAGCTTCTGTAAAGCAAAAGACACTGTCACTAAGACAAAAAGGCAACCCACTGACTGGGAGAAGATCTTCACCAACCCGAAACAGACAAAGGTCTGATCTCCAAAATATATAAAGAACTCAAGAAACTAGACTTTAAAATGCTAATTAACCCAATTAAAAAATGGGGCACTGATCTGAAGAGAATATTCTCAACAGAAGAAATTCAAATGGCCAAAAGACACTTAAGGTCATGCTCAGCCTCCTTAGCGATCAGGGAAATGCAAATCAAAACAACACTGAGATATCATCTTTTTTTTTTTTTTGGTTTTTCGAGACAGGGTTTCTCTGTGGCTTTGGAGCCTGTCCTGGAACTAGATCTGTAGGCCAGGCTGGTCTCGAACTCACAGAGATCCGCCTGCCTCTGCCTCCCGAGTGCTGGGATTAGAGGCTTGCGCCACCATCGCCCGGCCTGAGATATCATCTTACACCTGTCAGAATGGCTAAAATCAAAAACACCATTGATAGCCTTTGCTGGAGAGGCTGTGGAGAAAGGGGTACTCTCATCCATTGCTGGTGGGAATGCAAACTTGTGCAACCACTTTGGAAAGCAGTGTGGCGGTTTCTCAGGAAATTCGGGATCAACCTACCCATGGACTCAGCAATCCCACTCTTGGGAATATACCTAAGAGATGCCCGATCATATGACAAGGACATTTGTTCAACTATGTTCATAGCAGCATTATTTGTAATAGCCAGAACCTGGAAACAACCTAGATGCCCTTCAATGGAAGAATCGATGAAGAAAGTGTGGAATATATACACATTAGAATACTATTCAGCGGTAAAAAACAATGACTTCGCGAATTTTGCATGCAAATGGATGGAAATAGAAAACACTATCCTGAGTGAGGTAACCCAGACCCAAAAGGATGAACATGGGATGTACTCACTCATAATTGGTTTCTAGAGATAAATAAAGGTCAGTGAGTCTATAATTTGATATCCTAAAGAAACTAAATAAGAAGGTGAACCCAAAGAAAAACATATAGCTATCCTCCTTGTTATGGGGAGTAGACTAGATTGCCGGGCAAAAAATTGGGATCTTGGGGGTGTGGTGGAAGGGGGGGTAAGGGGAGAAGGGGAGAGAAGTGTGAGAAGGGGAGTTTGGGGGGAACTTGGGGAAACGGGATGATTGGGATAAAGGAATGTTGGTTAGGGGAGCAGGGAAGCACACATCTTAATTAAGGAAGCCATCTTAGGGTTGGCAAGAGACTTGGACCGAGAGGGGCTTCCAGGGGCCCAAGGCGTTGTCCCCAGTTAGTTCCTGAGGATAGGGAACCTGAAATGACTCTATCCTATAGCCATATTGATGAATATCTTGCATATCACCATAGAACCTTCATCTGGTGATGGATGGAGATAGAGACAGAGACCCACACTGGAGCACCGGACTGAGCTCCCAATGTTCCAATGAGGAGCAGAAGGAGGGAGAATATTAGCAAAGAAGCCAGGACCACAAGGGGTGCACCTACCCACGGAGACAGTAGGGCCGATCCATTGGGAGCTCACCAAGGCCAGCTGGGCTGTGACTGAAAAAGCATGGGATAAAACCAGACTCTCTGAATTTGGCGGACAATGAGGGCTGCTGACAAGCCAAGGACAATGGCACTGGGTTTTGATCCTACTTCATGTTCTGGCTTTGTGGGATCCTAGCCAGTTTGGATGTTCACCTTCCTAGACCAGGATTGAGGGGGGAGGACTTTGGACTTTCCACAGGGCAGGGAACCCTGACTGCTCTTCAGGCTGGAGAGGGAGGGGGAGGAGGGGAGAGGGGGAGGAGGGGGAGAGAAATGGGAGGCGGGGAGGAGGCAGAAATTTTTTTTTCCAATAAAAAAAAATAATAAAAAAATGTATAGTACTGTAGAAGCTGTAAAAATGATGTTGAAAGGAACCAAACAAAATTTGAAGGAATGAAGAAACATAAAATATGTTGAGACCAGATAGCTCTTCCAAAGAAGATGGCTCATCAATTAAGAGAACTTTTTCTCAAACATAAAGACCCATGTTTGAATCCCCAGCACCCACATTAGAGAAAGTTGGCCATGGCTACATGTGCCATAACTACAGTGTTGAGACCAGAGACTGGTGGATCACAAGAGCTTACTCGTAAATCCAGCCAAGATGAAGCATTGACCTTCAGGTTCAGTGGGAGACTCTGTCTTAAGAGAATAAGGCAGAATGCTAGAACTCGACACCTAATGTTCTGTACTTGCCTCTGCACATGTGCACATGGACACATGTATGTAGGCAATACACATACAACTCAAAGTTCTAAGAACAGTGATTTTATACAAAATTATCAAAAGTTTTAATTCATATCTGATAGCATAGGTAAGTGGGGTTTTCATGTCTAGGCATCAATAAGCTTATTCTGAATTTGCATAAAAAGACAATGAAAGAAGAGGTAGAAAGGATTCTGAAAATGAAGAGGAACCAATTGTTCTGCCCCATGTGGAGTCACAAGGCAGCTATAACAATCAAGAGTATGTGCTGTTACAGGAGGAACAGACCCAGGGCTATGGTACTTAACAGGGAATGAGTAGCTCATCCACAGACACAGCACCAAATGATTTTCATTCTTTCTTGGTCCTCAATACAATCATTTAATCATTGGTTTAATGAATTGACTCTTTGTAGTCTAATCTGATATGATTCCACACCAAAATGTGGTCCCCTTTCACTTCTCTCTCTCTCTCTCTCTCTCTCTCTCTCTTTCTCTCTCTCTCTCTCTCTCTCTCTCTCTCTCTCTCTCTCTCTCTCTCTCTCTCTGTGTGTGTGTGTGTGTATACTTTCTTCTGTATGAGTGCAAGCATATGCAGTCTATGAAGTGTGTAGAGATCAGAAGACAACCTTTGGATGTTGGTATTTAAATTTCCACCTTGTTTGAGACAGAGTCAGCTTTTTCCCAGTGCTTAGACCAGGGCAGCTGGCCTATAAGCTTTTGGAAATTCCGCCTCTACTTCCATTTCCTCATACATCTGTGTGTGTTACCATGTCCAGTTTTTGTATGGATTATGAGGAACTGAACACAGGTTGTATTTTATGAGCTTTTATACATTGATCCATCTTCCCAGACTCCAGATATTTTCCCCCAGGTGCAAAAGTGACTTATTTATGTCAGAAAAACTAGAAAGACAGAAGAAACAGGGAAAAAAGAATTTTTGCCTTAAATTTGACACTTCATATAAAGCATAACACAAAACAAATCTCAGACTTAGATTAAAATTTAAAACTGTAAAGTTTAGTAAAGATATACAAGAAACCAACAAGAAAGCTTATGAAAGAAATTTTCAGACACACCACCACAGCATAATCCACAAAATTAAAAATAGGTATTTTGCATCCTTCAAACAAGATTCTCCCCCTCATTACAGAAAGACTCCTGTTAAACAAACGGTAGTGACAATATGTTGGAAACGAGCTGTTATGCCCTACTGGTTGGAGTGTTACTTTGTGCAGCCACCATGGAAACCAATATAGAGGAACATCATCAGCCTAAACATTTAACTACGACTCATTCCACTACACTACTGCTGGCTATAAAAGTAAATAAACTGAACTCAGTATTCCACAGAGATACCTGAGTACCCATGGTTTTTGGTGGTTCTATTCAGGATAGACATGGTGTAGAATCAGTTTAGATACTGTTCTAGTTTGATTTTTTTTGCTGTGATAAATGAATCCCATGACCAGAAGCAACTTGTAGAGGAGAGGTTTATTTTAGCTTACAGGCTGTAATCCATCACTGAGGGAAGCCAAGTAAGGAACTCAAGAGGTTTAGCAGAAACAAACAGAGGAACTCAAGCCAAGAGGTTGAAGCAGAAACCACCAGAGGCATGCTGCTCACTGGCTTGATCCAAGGCTCATGTTTAGCTACCTTTCTTATACAGTCAAGGTCATTCTGCATAGGGATGGTATCACTCATAGTGGGCTGCACCCTTCTACATCAGTCAACAATCAAAAAATGCCTCACAGACGCTCTCATGGGCCTATCAGAGAAAATTATTCAATTGAAGCCCCCCCCCTTTTTTTTAGCATATGTCAAGTTGACAATCAAGATTAGTTGTCACAGGTGCCCATCAATAGTTGCATGGATAAAGAAATGGACACACACACAAATGGAGTTTGGTTCAGTCAAAAGGAAGAAGAAAACTATATCATTTGAATGAAATTAGATGGAACTGGACACCATCATGTTAAGAGAAATAAGCCAGATTCAGAAACACACATCGCATGCTTCTTATATGCCATACCTATATTAGATTTTTTTAAATGCCATGGAAATAGAAGGGGGTATATTTGGGAAGAAGACCAGAGGGAGAGAGGAGGGAGAGGGAAAGGGAGGTGTAAGATAGTAATGGAAAGATATTTATAAAGTGCATTATATATGGTAAGAAATGTCATAAGAAAATTCATTATTTTTCAAAATAAATATATGCTGATAAGGAAGAAAATAAACATAGATTTCCATTAATAAAAAAAGGCATGACCACATATGCCTGTAACCCCAGCTATGTGAGGGGCAGAGACAGAAAAATGTTGAGGGCTTCTGGATGCCAGACTCCATAAGAGAACGAGAGAGTGAAAGAGCAGGGAACCTGTCACCTTCCTCTGGTTTCCTGTATGTATCAGGCAGGGACACCTACACACGTGTGCATATATTAAACATCTACTGTACACATGCTATACATCCCACCCACACATACACAAAGTAACATGAAGACCAAAACATCCAACTAATGCATAAATACATGAGTAGATGTTGGAATAATTTAAGAAATGGATGCCTACCCGGCGATTTGTGAAGGTAGAATAACATTCCTTTATCAGCACTGATTTGATCATTTCTGGATCCATGATAGCCAAAACAGGCTGTCGGCCTTCATAAAACCTGCATCGGCAAAGCAGAAAGGATTCAACCAACCAGCTGGATTCTGCTGCTGGCACGCTCAGAACCCAGATGCTGACCCAGATGTTACATGATCCATAATTCAAATTGTGCAATACACGATTATATGTGCTCCTAGTTCAAGTCAGGAATTCGGACCACATATCACAGGAGTCTCATGAAATGAAGTATAATGTCGCTCATTCAGGGAGGGGCAAACACAAAATAACTCTACAAAAATCACAACCAGAAATAAAGGGGAACATTTTTAAAGTCTGGGTGATGTACAACATGAATATTGAGCTGAATAGCCAGACACCAGACAGAAAAATCAGGTGAGCCATCCCAGGGTGATCAAGTCTGAGAGAAAAGTTAAAATATGTAACGTTTATCAGAAGAATTCAGTCTGTGAACATGGTACCTGGAGACACATGGGACCTCTGGTAAGAAAAACCTCTGAGATCCTTATAATAATACCCTCAACTCAAGAGGCTGTGGGCTATGGTTGTCTTCTAGGCACTGAGATACGTGATCATTTCAAGTAAAACCAATAGAGGCTTCCAGAACACTTACCCCCATATTTTTCCATATTTTTCATGGCATTGTCTGTCAAACTCCCAAAATCCCTGGGAACAGAAAGAAAATTAAAACATATTATTATTATTATTATTTTATTTATTTATTTATTTTGTGTGTGTGTGTGTGTGTGTGTGTGTGGTGTGCGTAGAACAGAGGACCACTTATGGTAGTCAGTTCTTATCTCTCACTGTGTGGGTTCCAAGGATCAAACTCAAGTAGTCAGGATTGGTGGAAGATAGATTTATCAACTGAGCCATCTTGTTGCTCCTGACTATTATTTTATTTATTTATTTATTTATTTATTTATTTATTTATTTTTGGTCTTTTGAGACAGGGTTTCTCTGTGGTTTTGGAGCCTGTCCTGGAACTAGCGCTGTAGACCAGGCTGGTCTCGAACTCACAGAGATCCGCCTGCCTCTGCCTCCCAAATGCTGGGATTAAAGGCGTGCGCCACCATCGCCCGGCCTGACTATTATTTTAAGAAGACTGCTCTTGTCTCTATTCGAATTGTCTATATCTAAATAATTTGAGTCTCATTAAGTCATGCTAACTATCCATCACCAACAAAAAGAGGATGGCCCTCATTCCAAGGTGTATAAGTGGGAGGGAGAGAGAATATAGGAGATATTTGAAATGGGGGCCTTGTAATCTTTCAGAGTTTCCCCCCAACATTGACCACTTACTCTTGTTTGTGAATAATAGTGAATACCATGTCTCTCACAATTGTGCTTGCTTCCCCACATCATCCCTAAATGCTCAAGCTCCCTGAGATATCCTTCTTTTTTTTGGTGAAGAGAAAACAGAACCTAAGTGAAAACAAGGGGGTGTCCCAGGAACAGGTGTCATTGTGTATTTCCATATTTTGAGTCCTTTTCTTTACCTCATAATCTCTCTCTAGAACACCAGAGGAATTAGAAACTGGAACTAATGTGAGACCTCTTTTAATTTAGAGAGTGGGTGAGTCCCAGACTTGTAGCTGAGTGAGAAAACAGCAAGGGAAAAATGCGTATACAGGGTCCCTACTGAACGCAGAAAGATGGAGAAATGCCACGACTATGAAGCACTACAAACTAAGCATTTCTGTGACTTATTTCCTGTACTAGTTTGTTATAATTATCAACTGGACAGAGCCAACATTGGGAAGGGAGTCTTCAAGATCAGATTGGGCAGTGAAGCCAATGTCTGTGGGAGCTTATCTCAATGGTTAATTGATATAAGAGATCCAGCTCACTGTCCCCTGGGCAGGTAGTTCTGGGCTGTATAAGAAAGATACTTAACAGGAGCCTAAGAGAGTCAGGAAGCAGCGTTCCTTATGGTTTCTGACTCAGGTTCCTGACCTGACATCTGTCAATGATGAATCACAACCAGTAAGATGAAAGGAAACCTCTCCCTAATTTGCAGTGTTCACGATGCTTTGTTTTAAAGATTTATTTGCATTTTATGTGTTTGGGTGTTTTACCTGCATGTACGTATGTGTACTGTGTGCATGCCTTGTGTCTAAGGAGGCAAGAAGAAGTTGTCAGATCCCCTGGAATTGGAGTTACTGATGTTGTTAGGTGCCATGTGGGTTCTAGGAACCAAACTCATTTCACCACCTCCTTTGTTCTGAGTGGTTAATCTCAGCAGCAGAAAGGCAACTAGAGATCGCTCAGTAGGTAAAGGCAACTGCCACCCATGCTTGTTGACTTCAGTTTGATCCTAGGATCATGAGGTAGAAGAAAATCAAGTCTCACAGTGATTCTCTTCCTTTTGTGTGTACATCACACACACACACACACACACACACACACACACACACACACACTGAACAAACAAACAAATGTAAATTTTAGAAAAGATTCCGGAGGCATTACTGTCTCTTGGTAGAATATGTACTGGGGAAAAAAAACAAATTTTCGTTTGAGGCTCACAAATCTGAACAAGTCCTCAACATGAAAATAGGTATGACAGAGGTCTGAGCTGATCAGCTGCATGAACCAGAGGCTCCAAAGACAATAATAGTAAAATCTGAGAATTTTAATCCAAGATTTGGCCTTCCTAATGGAAGGAACTAAGACAGTTTTCACAACCACGAGTCAAGCAGGGTGCTCAAGCAACACTTACATTTCCGTATGCAAGAACATTTCCCACAAAAGGCAGTGGCTTGGGTCCAGAAATCCCCAAGTTCTTAAAAGTCCCATGTGTATAGGTTCCGTACCTGTGAAGTGGGAGGTCAAGTTTAGGGATCACTACTGTGTATGCAGGCTTGCCAGTTACAGACACAAAAACTGTAACATTCACGTTGGAGTGGGGGATAACATACTTGGTAACTAAGAACGACAAAAACGTCAATGTCAACAATTAGTTTTGATCTTTATTTTTACCTCCACATTTTCTGAGAGACTCCCCAAGCCCACAAATACAAAACACAAAAAGTAGATGAATTGTTTTGGCTCTAACTCCTAAAGTAAGTTATTTACAAATCTCCCTAAATGTCACTGTTAATGTGAGAATCCGGTTAGAATACTTCCACATGTGGAGACTGAGTGGACGTCAGTGGGTCTGTCTTTTTAGTGATCTTCAGTGGGGACTGAAATCCACAAGCATGTCTGAGAATTTTTCCTTGAGAGGAGAGGAATATTTTATGCTTCCTCCTAACTCAGTGGTTTTCAATCTTTCTAATGCTGTGACCATTTAATCCAGTTCTTTATGCTGTGGTGACCCCCCCCAACCAAAAGGTTATTTCATTGCTACTTTGTATCTGCAATTTTGCTACTAGTATGACTCTTAATGTAAATATCTGATATGAAGGATATCTGATATGTGACTCCTCTGAAAGGGTCATTTGACTACAAAGGGGTCACGACCCATAGGGTGAAAATGACTGTCCTAACCCATACCTGGATAGAGTTTATGCCATCACTGGCCCATTCTCTTTCTTATCCACCTACTCTGAGAAATTCACATGACCTGATGGACAAGCACAGCAGAAACTGCTGAACTGAAGAAAACCAGCTAAGGAAGTTTATTTCAAATCACACACACAATCTGTCCCATGCATTTGCTTATGAATTATGCTTGCATTTTTCGCACTTAGACACAGATGAAAGCACTTTATACAATCAGTTGTTGCAAATACTGAGAGCAACAGCCCCACTTTAACCTTCTGGAAGAAGACTGCTGGTCATATCTCATAGAAGTTCTAGAATCAAATAGAATGAAATAAAACTTTTTCAATTAATTGTAAAGCATGATCATATGGGAAAAATATTGCCACAATATCTTAAATACTTTTCTTCAAAGAATAAAACCATGTTTGAGATTCTATTTCTATTCTATCATAGAAATTTCTATTTCCACATTGCTATGAGCATTTATCCTTTATTAAAGTTATTTTTATTGATTTTTCTGAGCTCTACATTTTTCTCTGCTTCCCTTCCTGCCTCTCCCATACCCTTCAACCCTCTCCCAAAGTCCTCATGCTCCCAATTTACTAAGGAGATCTTGTCTTTTTCTATTTCCCATGTAGACTAGATCTATACATGTCTCTCTTATGGTCCTTATTGTTGTCTAAATTCTCAGAGATTGTGATTTGTGGGCTGATTTTCTTTGCTTTATGTTTAAAAACCACTTATGAGTGAGTACATGTGATAATTGTCTTTCTGGGTCTGGATTACCTCACTCAAAATGATGTTTTTTTAGCTCCATCAATTTTCCTGCAAAATTCAAGATGTCATTATTTTTTTCTGCTGTGTAGTACTCCATTGTGTAAATGTACCACATTTTCCTTATCCATTCTTGGGTCTAAGGGAGCCTAGGTTGTTTCCAGGTTCTGACTATGACAAACAATGCTGCTATGAACATAGTTGAACATATGTCCTTGTGGCACTATTGAGCACATGGGACCACATTAAATACCTCCTGCAGCAGAGGACTCAGGTGAAGATGACACAAGCTCCTCCCATCACCACAATTCTGAGACATTGAAGAAGAGACCTCCCATCATGCACAGTTATTTGTAATCTGCTTTTGTTAAACTCTGGTTGGTTAATCTGGGGAAAAACTGAGACTCAACCAGAGGATACTCTAAGTTTAACTAGGTCATTCTATCATCCTATCCACAGAACGTGGAGTTCAGTAGAAAAGGAATGCATATTTATCCCCTTAAAGGACCAACAGCAACACCTTAGGTCTTTGTAACATCCCACACTTAAGTAGCCTTCCCTTCATTTTCTCTTTGGATTTTCCAAACAGGGAGAGGAAAGAATTATCCATTTCATATTCCCAAGTCCAAATCACTGAGGAGAGGAGCCTGGATAGTTTACTTACAGGTAGAGGAGCACCAGGCTGGTAGCCAGGAGTATCCAGGTTTCCATGGAGAAGTTTGGGATCAGGTCCATTGCTGCTTCTTTATTCAAGTCTCTCTTTTGTGCTTTATTCTCAGATGTTTGTGCTCCACCTTGCAGGACTGAGCCTGATGATCTTCCTTTCCTGCCCAGCTATGAGTCAAAAGGTGAGCCTGCAGTGCTTAAGTATGGGAAAGGGGTGGGGTTGGCCTTGCAGCCAATGAAAACACCACCTTTGTGCCCCACCCACTGTCCTAAGAGTTAACTGCACTCTCCATCCCAGTAGTTGGCAAAGAATCATGCATGTGTCCACTTGGATGTAAGAATTTGTCTTGTAGAAATATCAATTTAAATAGTACCTGTGTTAATATTGGATCCAAAGGTTATTTTTTCTTATCAGAAACTCAGGGTAAGTTATTGACTTCAATTTCCTGTAATCTGTCCTCTTGCCCAGGGCTGCTTTTATTTTACAATACTTGAAATTCAGCCAAATGGACTACACCTACAGGTATTTATTCACTCATTTCCCTCTGCCTACAATATCCTCTGTCTCACAGAATATGCTTTTTTGTTTTTCAAAATCCATTCTTTTAGAGGGACACATGGATCGCCCTGGGAAGGGGAAGTAGATGACATCTTTTGGGTAAATTGGGTAAAAGGAAGGGAATGGGAGATGGCAACATGAGTGACCAGGATGGTCCAGTTGGGGAAGGGATGAAAGAGATGTTTCCATAGAGGGAGTCATTACAGGGCTAGGGAGAAACCTGGTGCTAGGGAAATATCCAGGAATCCACAAGGATGACCCCAGCTAAGAACCCTAGCAATAGTGGGGAGGGTACCTGAACTGCCCTTCCCCTGTTATCAGATGGTTGACTACTCTAAATGTCATCATAGAACCTTCATCCAGCAACTGATGGAAGCAGATTCAGAAATCCACATTCAAGCACCAGGTTGAGCTTTGGGAGTCAGTTGAAGAGAGGGAGGAGGGTTTATAGAAACAAGGGGTTTAAGATCACGAAGGGGAAACTCATAGAGACAGGTGACCTGAGCTAGTGGGAACTCACGGGCTCTAGTCTGAGAGCTGGGGAGTCCACAGGGGATCAAACTAGGCCCTCTGCTGTGAGTGACTGTTTTATAGCCTTTTCTGTTCATAGGACCCATGGTAATGGGACCAGGGTTTATCCCTGGCACATGAGTTGACTTTTTGAAGCCCAATCTATACGGTGGGATGCCATGTTCAGCCTTGATACAGGAGGGAAGGAGCTTAATCTTCTCTCAACTGAATGTACCAGGCCTTGTTGACTCCCCATGGAAGGTCTTATACTTTCTGAAGTGTGGATGAGCAATGGGAGGGGCGAAAGGAAGGGAGGGAGGGGGAGCTGTGGTTGGTATGTAAAATGAATAAGAACCACATTTGTTAGGATTCTGCCTCACCAACCTCATCAAATTTAGAAATACTCTCATGGATAACCTTTATCATGTCCAGGAGAAAATTTATTTTTCTCTCTCCAAGAACATTACTGGTTTCCATATATGTTTTCATTTTCAAGTCATAAGATCCTGTAAGATATAGTTTGGTTCTGATTGTCTTTTTTTAATTAACTAATTTATTTTTTAAAAGAACTACTTTTTCTCATTTTATATACCAATCCCAGTCCCCTCCTCCCATCTACTCCTCAGAGAGCTCAGGCTTTCAATGGTGAGTCAACAAAGTCTAGCACATTGCTTTGAGACAGGACCATGGCCCACCCCATTATATTTAGACTGAGAAAGGTATCTCTACAAAGACAATGGGTTCCAAAAAGCCAATATAAACAGTATGGATAAATCGTGGTCTCACTGCCAGTGGCCCCACAGTACCCAGGCATACAACTGTCACCCAGGTTCAGAAGGCCAGTTTGGTCCTATGATGGTTCCTTCATTGCCAGGCCAGAGTTGGTGGGCTTCCATTAGCTCAGATGAGCTGTTTCAGTGGGTATCCCTATTATGGTCCTGACCTCTTTGCTTGTATTCTCACTCCTTCCACTCTTCAGCTGGACTTTGGGAGCTCAGTTCAGTGCTTTGCTGTGACTCTCTGCCTCTGCTTCCATCAGTTGCTGGATGAAGGTTCTATGGTGACATTTAAGATAGTATAACTCTCTTTTATGTCTCTTGTTCCTAGAAGATTGCTAAAAAATGTTGACCTCCAAAAAGTTCAGGTGACGTTGTCTTCCCTGTGTCCATTTCCTATGAGTATTTGGTGATCACTCATGACCCTGTGTCATAAAAGCAATAGTGTTTAGTTAGACCCAGTCTTCTTCCTGACATATGCAGCTGCTCTGCCTTGGAGTTGACTGATACATCAGATAGAGCTAGAGAGATGTCTCAACAGCTTAGAGCACTGTCTGCTCTACCAAAGGACCATGGCTCAATTACCAGAACCCACATGGTGGCTTACAACCATCTGTAACTCGAATTTCAGTGGATTGAGCTCCCTCTTTTTGTTTCCCTGGTCACTGTCTGTACACATGGGATGCAAAGACATAAGTGCAGACAAAACACCCAAACACACAAAGTAAAATAATTAAAAAACCTGTGAGTGTGTATAGATGTGTTGTGTGTGTGTATGTGTGTGTGTGTGTGTACATGTATGTATTCACAATTGTAGGAATAAGTTGAGGATTAAACAGATCCCTAATAGGTATACAGATAGAGAAGTATATCACAGAAATATGATAAAGATGGTAAATAGCTGGCTTCTCTCTCACCCCCGATTTGAAACAAAGACATGGAAGGCTTTACAAAGTTGTAAGGTAGGACTCAGATAAATTTACCCAAACCTGTGAGCCTTTTCACTTCCCTTTCTTTGTTTATGCAATCCTAAATCAGAGGAAGAACTTAATTCCAGCCCACCCACAGCCCTTAAAGTCCCCAACTCTCCAGGGTATGCTGGACTTTAGCCTCCCCTTCTGTTTCCAGGGTTCGTTCTCTATGCATGCCTTGGTGTGTGCTTCTTCACCTCCAATAGAAGTAGTTTTCAACTGTTAACTCCACCCACTGTGCCTGAGATTTCCCCACTGCTAGCTGTTATGCTCCTACCTTCATTACCATTCTTTGACTGGCAGACAAAACAAATCTAACCCAAAACCCTCGATGATGTTAGGGGTGCTTGTGAGTATGGGGATGTGCAGCGCACATGTGTGCCTATGTATGTGGTAGAGAGCAGACATCCTTTGACCAACAGCCCATCTGTTTTTTGATTGATTTTTATTGAGCTCTACGTTTTTCTCTGCTCCCCTCCCTGCCTTTCTCCTCCCCCTTTCAACCCTCCCCCAAGGTTCCCATGCTCCCAATTTACTCAGGAGATCTTGTCTTTTTCTACTTCCCATGTAGATTAGATCTATGTAAGTCTCTCTTAGTGTCCTCATTATTGTCTAAGTTCTCTGGGATTGTGGTTTGTAGGCTGGTTTTCTTTGCTTTATGTTTAAGAACCACCTATGAGTGAGTACATGTGATAATTTCTTTGTGTGTCTGGGTTACCTCATTCTAAATGATGTTTTCTAGCTCCGTTCATTTTCCTGCAAAATTCAAGATAAAATTATTATTATTATTATTTGCCCATCTTATATATTGGATCAGTTTCTCTCACTTGAAACCTGAGCTTGCCAATTTGGCTTATCTAACTGGCTAGCTTGCCCTGCTGTTCTCTGCCTCTGTCTCCCACACCCTGGAGTGCCTGCCAGTCACTGTGTGCAGACAATAGGACTTTGGTCCTTATGCAAGCATAGCAGGCATTTTATCCACTGAATCATATACCCAGTCCCCAGATTAGCCACATTCTTAACCAATAAATGAAAAGTCTCTGAATGATTGCATATGAAAGGACTGAGAGGTGGATCGTAAGCACTCTGGCCACCAATCTATGGCAGATGTCACTACATACAGTATGCAAGGGTGCCCCAGACACCAAAACAAAATATTCCTTGATATTTTTTTTAGACATTTTCATTTCATCATTTGGAAAGCATCCACTTAGCTTCTTGCTAGCTAGTTTTGTGTTAACTTGATACAAAGTAAAGTCATTTTGGAAGAGGAAACTTCTATTGAGAAAATGTCACCACCAGGTTGGCTTTTGCGCAAATCTGTAGTGCATTGTCTTAGTCAGTAATTGATATGGGAGGACCCAGACCATTTTGGGTCAAAATACATCTGGGCTGGAAGTTCTGGGTGTTATTAGAAAGCAGGCTGAGCAAGTAATGAAGAATTAGCCAGGAAGCAGTGTTCCTTCATAACCCACACAGTCCATGCCTCCGAGGTCCTGCCATGCTTGAGTTCGTGACTTCTTTCAGTGATGGAAATTATGTGAATTAGAATGGCCCCCGTAGGCTCATATGTTTGAATACTTGGCCAGCAGTTGGTTGAAGTGTTTGGGAAGGATTAAAAGATGTGGTCTTATTAGAGGATGTGTGTAACTGAAGGTAGACTTTGAGGTTTCAAAGGCCCATGACATTCCAGTTGGCTCTCTCTGTCTGTGGTTGTTTTCTCAACATGTAAGGTTCAGTTACTGCGCCAGCACCATGCCTGCCTGCCTGCTGCTATGTTTCCTGCCACGATGGTCATGAAATCACCGTCTGAAACTGTAAGCAAGCCCCCAATAAACTCTTTCTTTTACAGGTCACCTTGATCATGGTGTCCTTCATAGCAATAGCAAAGTAACTATGACAATGTATAAGATATTTTCTTGTAGTAAGAGGAGCGGCCTGGCTGTGCCCCTGTACCCGGCCGCCCGCATGGCCCAGCTTAAGCCCTGAAATAATTACACGAAAACTGTTTTCTTTTAATCACTGCCTGGCCCATTATTGGCTAGCTCTTACATATCGACCTAACCCATTTTTGATAATCTGTGTAGCACCCCATGGTGTGCTTACTGGGGAGATTCTAGCCTGCCTCTGTCTGCAGTGGGAACATCATGGCGACTCCTTCTCAGCTTCTCTTTCCCAGCATCCTCTCTGTCTACTCCGCCTACCTAATTTTCTGTCCTATCAGGGCCCAGGCAGTTTCTTTATTGAACCAATGAAATCAACAGATTGATATATGACACTCCCACATCATTTTCTATAAAGTGAATATAAAGGGATATTTAGAATTGCTTTAGCTGGAGCTAGGAATGTGGCTCAGTTGGGAGAATTCTTGCTTAACATGCATGAGGCACTGGGTCTGATCCAAGTGTTCCATAATGCTGGCTGTAGCTCGTGTCTAAAATCTCAACAATTGGTAGGTAAGAACAGGAGTAATAGGAGTTCAAGGTCATCTTAGGCTACATAGTAAGTTGGATAACAGCTCAATGGGAGTCACTGAGGAAAAAGGCTAGGCTCATGACTCAGTTGGCAAGATGTCTGCCATGCAAGAAAGAGGACGTGAAGCCAGGCATGGTAATGTGTGCCTGTGGGATAGGGGTGAAAACTGGTAGATCCCTGAAGTTCACTGGCCTGCCAGTCTAGTGTAATCAGTGAATTTCAGGTTGAGTGGGAGACCCTATATAAAAAAATAAAGGTGGAAGGGGTAGAGAGATCACCAAGTAGTTAAGAATGCTTGTTCCCCATGTATAGGACCTGAATTAATTCACAGCACAGCATTGGGTAGATTACAACTACCTGTAACTCAGGTTGCAAGAAATCTTATGCCTTCCTCTAGCCATTACAGGCACATGCAAATGCTTGCACACACATAAATATAAAACACTTATAAGTAAAATAAATATTAAGAGAATAAAGGTGGAGAATGAGCAAAGAAAGATGCTTGATTTTAACTGTAAGTTTTTACACAAGTCTCATATATTTGCATTCACACCCACACACACATACTCTCTGTCTGTGTCTGTCTGTCTGTCTGTTTCTTTCACAGACACATACAAATACAACAGACATGCTAACATACTCACTCATAATAGAATTTTTAAAACTTTCTGGAACGAATGCATTTTACTCTGAAAAACTTAACTTATTTAAGTGGATCTTGTAGTGAGAAGCAATAAGACCTTGACCTGTAGGCCTCTAGTCTATCTGGGTAGGATAGTCTAGTCATTTTTTTGAGACCAAAATCCAGCCAGCACCAGGGTCAAACCAGAGCAAAATATTTTAGTCTACAAGGGGTCATAAAAGAGGCACGCCTTTTGTGAAATATGCTCTATAAGGTTATATCTTTAAACATAAAAAGACATAATTAGCAATAAAGAAATGGTAGGAATGGATGAAGACTCTCTGTGCTGACACACATCGATGGCCTCTGTGCTTTCATCTGCACACATTGTCTGTCTTCAATGGCCTGCTATGAATACATAGAGGAAAACAGATGACTCACAGACAGACAGAGGACATAGACCACTAACAGCCAGATTCTATTTTGGCTGCAGATAGAGGCAAGGTGATAATTATAGTATCTTGAGCTAAAAATTAACCATATGACAACATAAAACCTTTACCAGTTTCGGTGGACTTATCTTTTTCAGTTTCTCTAAAAAGTTAAAGTTTAACTTTAGATAACTGTAAAGGAAGTAATTAAGCTCAGAAATGGTTATAGTCATGCTATTATGTTATAAGGTCGTGAGCTCTCATGTGGATGAAGAGAACCACCAAGTCATCTCTCCAGCCCAGATAAACCATTACTAGTCTCTTGAATTTTTTTCTTAACCACAGGGCAAAAGTATTTTTTTTTAATCACCAAAGGAAGCTGACATATAATTACCCTTTAGGGATGGGATTTTTAGGAGAAAGGGCCTTGAGACCATGATCAGATTTCAAGGTGGGAAAGCATTAGAAAGGAAATACACTATATTAAAAACACCATTCCAGGACCTTATAGGAAAGGGAAAGCTTCCATTTACAGTGTGCGGAGAGGAGTTGCATTAAGATAAAAATATTGTGGGTCTGAGCTGATGTCCATGGCTACTGATGCCTTTGAAGGACATGCAAATGCCAGGGGTCTGGGCAGCCACCTGGGGTCACATTGGTGTCTGAGGGCCATGATACTGTGGGGGCCATGCCAAATCAGGTGGCACTGCCACCTGGGGCTATAGTGACATAGAAGCCTTGAATGTTGCCTAGAATCATGCCTGGGTCCATGGTCCTGCTACAGTAAGTGTCTGTGTTGAACTGTGGTCCATGTTGCTGCCAGAAGCCACAGGGAGGCTTGGAGTCTAGGCCACAATCTGTGGTCATGTGGATGTCCAGGGTCAGGTTGCTGCCAAGGCCGGGCTGATCGGAGTGTCCTGTGTTCTGTGTCCTGTGTCCATCCTCTATGTCAGGGCTGCTATCAATGGCCATGTCTGTGTTTATGATTCTACAGCAGTCGGGGTCTGAGTTGATGTCTGTGGTCTCCATTGCCCTTGAGGACCATTTGGATGTCTGGGGTCTGGTCAGACACCTGAGACCATGTTGGTGTCTGAGGGCCATGTTGCTACCAGGGTCACACTGATCTGGATGGCATGTGCTGCCTCCAGGCCCACGGTGACACCTGGAACCCAGGTGCTCCCTAGGGCTGTGTCTGTGTCAGTGATCCTGCTGTGGCTAGGGTCTGTGTTGATGTCCACAGCTCATGTTTTCACAGGGGTCATAGGAATCAAGCAGGTTGAAATTCAAGGTCTGTGCTGAGCTGGCCCTGCTCCTCACCGGACCTGGGATAGCTGACTCTACCCCTTACTAGATTACAGCCATAGGAGAGCTGCCACCCTGTGATCCCCCAATCAGGAAAGATGGCTCACTCCTCACCTGTACCTCACCTGGGCAACCGACTAGAGCCACCCCTGTTGTTGAGGATGTAAGTAAGCTGGCCCTGAGGGCATGAGAACAGCAGAGCTGACTCCCCCAAGTCTCCATGTGGTGGCATGGGTAAGAAAAAGATGCCCTCTTGCTCCCACCCCTCGCTACCTGTGGCAGGTGAGAAAGCTGGCCCTGGGGTCACGAGAGTGAGAGAACTAGCCCCTCAACAGCTGCAGCTCCCAGGAGAGCAGACAGATCCTGTACCCTGTCAGTGCAGTACAGTAAGATATCGGAGATGAAGCTGAACCAGCTCTGAGGGATGAAAGCAGGAGAGCTGGCTATACCCTCTTATATGCCCCAACAGCAAAGAGGGAGGTCCCTGAACATTTCCAGGGCAATGCAGTGGACCTAGCCCTGGTGGTGTGAGTGACCTAGACCAAGGGCCTGGGAACAAAAGAACTGTCCCCTGTCCTTGTTGCAGCCTGCATTGGGTGGTCTGGCTGAGGCAGAACTGGAGAACTCACCTAGGTGGTAACAATTTGGAACACCCGATGGGCTAACCAGCCCAGCTACCACCCAGGCCCAGAACGTAGGCTACGAGTTGGCCTAACCCAACATTCATCTCATCTGTGAACTGTTGGAGCATGTAAAGGGGATGGACTTACAGATTCAAAACTGTTGGACATAGAACTCGGGACATAGAACAATAACAGGATCGCCAAGAGGAGCTCAGTGAGAGCCTGCTATCAACTGTGTAGCAGAAGCCAGAGGGCCTGAGCCGAATGAGTCATTACTCATGGAAGTGAACACTTACAAGTGAAGATGACAGGCCTAAAGGGTAAACTAAAGTGAGGTGTGACTCAACAGTTCACACCACAACTTCCACGAGATTCTTCTGTTTTTTTTCTTGCTGTTGTTTGTTTTGATTTATTTGTTTGTTTGTTTTTTCTGTTTTGTTTTGCTTTTTTTCATTTGTTTGTTTGCTTTGTTTGGTTTTTGATTTTTCTTTTAAATGTCATTTTGTTTTGGTAGGGAGGTTGCAAGAGCAGAGGGTAGATTGTGTGTGTGTGTGTGTGTGTAGGGCAGGATCCAGATGCACGATGTAAAATCTGTAAATAATCAATAAAAGTTAAAAAGAAAGATAAAAATACATTGCATGCACAGATGGAATTCTCAGAGTTAATACTGGCACTATATTTTTTTTATAGGGTGAGAATAATTCTTTTTAATGGCATTTTATGTCTGAAGTGTTTGGGGCATGTGATAAGCACTTAGGAGAAGAGAGATCCTAAAAACTTTTTCATGAAGCTCTACTTCTCATGAAAAAAGCAGAAATGAACTAAACACACACAAAGAAATGCAAATTTGGATAAATATTATGGAATAAAACTTCTATAAATGCTTTCCATGGTTCTATTATGACACAAATTCCTTAACATAAAAACTTAATGTTTTTCCCTGTTGTTTTGGGGTCATTTAACATCCTCCAGTCAAATTCTAAAAAGTTTTGCTGTGAAATAGGAAATGATATTCAATGTCCATTAGCAATCACTGCTCTTCTACAGCAATGACATTTTGCCTGTTGTCATTGCTAATTCTTTTAAATTACATGTGAACCAGCCTCACTTTCTGTAGGCATTTTCTGCACACTCCTTAAGTGACAAGGGTCATTGGGACAGTAATACTGCATCCTTTTAAAATTCTCTACTCAGAAATCAATTCAAACATTGCAAGAATATTACAAAGGCCACTTGTATGGACTTGACACAGATCCCTTCACTGTTAATAGTCTACTACTGCATTTGTTTCCTGTGCATATTTGTGTACATTGTTTTTCCGAATGTTTTGGCAGGAATTTAAAGACATAATGTCCTATTATCTTCCAATACTTTAATATGCAGACACTAAACAGAAGCACATTCTTTAATGAAATTACACTAAAAATGGTTTTATCATGCTACCATCTAACTCACAAACAATATTTTACTCTTACTGTCTATCAACATAATAATTTTAATGGGTTCATGAAACAATCCAGTAGCAAGCACAGCATTTAGCTGTAATGTCTTACCCATCTTCTTTAATTTGGAAGCGTTTCAACCGTTCCTCGTCCTGTCACTGATATTTTTGGTAATTATTTATTGAAAATAGATTTTTAATACAGTATTTTCTGGTTATATTCCCTGTTCCCGAACTCCTCCCAGGCCCTCTCCATTTCTCTTTCTATCCAAATCTACACCCTTTCTTTCTCTTTCTCATTACAAACAAACAGGAACCTGCAAACATAAATAATAATATAAAAAACAAACAAAATAAATAAAAAGAGTTAAAGACAAAGCACAGAAAAGACATAAGACTGAGACATACATTCATACACACAGAAAAACCATAAAAATATTAGAGGCTATAATATATAAGCAAAATATCTGTAGCCCCCCACAAAGGTCCAGATGAAACATTGTGAGATTAAAAAACAAAAACAACAAACAAACAAACAAAATCCCTTTATAAATACCATTGAGTTTGTTGGCCATCTATTGCTGGGCCCGGAGCCTGCCCTAAAGTGTGATTTGTGTTACCAGTGAGACTCCTTTGGAAAGAACTATTTTTTTCAATTGGAAGCAATTATCAGTTGGAGAAGGCTCTGGGTTAGGAATGGGAGCTCAAGTCCATTTCCCCTCTCAGAGCTTAGATTCATCTGTGCAAGCCCTGTGCATGCTGTCAGTCTCTGTGAGTTCATGTGTACATCAGTCCTGTTGTGTCTAGATGGCAGCTAGGTTGCAGTTGCTCTGCAACTCTCTCCAATTTCAAAATGGTGGACATACCATTTTTGCTAGCTGTGGGGCCACCAGGCAGGAGCTGCACTCAGCAGTCCAACCCGGAGAATGAGTGTGCCACACATAAATCCTTTTTATCTGAGTTACAGCCAAATCTGCCACACAGAGCATTGCGCAGCCTGGAAACATCTCTCTGTATGGTGGCAGAAATCCATGATATCCTGCCTGTGCATGCCTAGTAGACCTGATCCCATGCCTGCCCAGGTAGGGAGCGCCAAACCACAGGCATGGTCTCAGTTACTTTGATCAAGACTGTAAGTGGGCACACAAACATCCGGGCCCACAAATGCTCCATAGCCTGAGATTGCACCAGTGACAGGGCCCAGGAAGCCTTGTTTTAAAATGGCACAGCTTTCTTTCTGCTGCTATCACTGAGTCAGGAAATCTCTCTGTGGCACGCACTAGCAAATAGCAAAAAGCTGTGTTAAACTCTTTATTTGTGTCTAGAATTCCTTTTAAAGCTCTCTCAGGTTTTACATGGAGTTAGTCGACCATGTTGAGGTGCCAACTCTCCCATTTTAGTTTAACCCATTTCTAATAATCTGTATATCACCATGAGGTTGTGGCTTACCGGGAAAGAATCTAACCAGCATCTGTCTCAGGCAGGAGAATCATGGCATCTGCCACACTGCCCTTCTTCCCAGCATTCTGTTCTATCTACTCTGCCCACCTAAGGGCTGCCCTATCAAAAGGCCAAGGCAGTTTCTTTATTCAGCCAATGAAAACAACACATTGACAGAAGAATCTTCTACATCACCTCCTACAGCTGAAAAATGCTTTCAGTGATGTGGCAGGATACAAGATCAACTCAAAATAAATAAGTAACCCTCCTATATACAAATGATAAAGAAACTGAGAAGGAAATCAGAGAAATCACTTTTCACAGTAGCCACAAATAACATAATATATCTTGGGGTAATGCTAACCAAAGAAGTGAAAGAATTTTTTGACAAGAACTTTAGTCTTTGAAGAAAGAAATTGAAGAAGATACCAGAAAATGGATAGATCTCCCATGCTCTTGGATAGGTAGGCTAAACATAGTAAAAATGGTAATCCTACCAAAAGCAATTAATAGATTCAATGCACTACCAATCAAAATCTCAATGTAATTCTTCACAGACCTTGAAGGAACAATAATCAACTTCATATGGAAAAATAGAAAACCCAGGAGAGCCAAAAAAATCATGTACACTAAAGGAATTTCTGGAGGTATCACCATCTCTGATATCAAGGTCTATTACAAGGCTACATTAATGAAAACAGCTTGGTATTAGCATAAAAACAGACAGTTTGACCAATGGAATCAAATTGAAGGCCTGGATTTTAATCCACACAGCTATGAACACCTGATTTTTGATGAAGAAGCTAAAATTATATAATAGAATATAGAAAGCATCTTCAACAATTGGTGCTGGAATAACTGGATATCAAAATGTAGAAGAATGAAAATAGATCCATATCTATTACCACACACAAAACTCAAGTCCAAATGGATTAAAGACCTCAATATAAATCTGACCACACTGAACCTGATAGAAGAGAAAGTGGGAAGTAATCTTTAATGCATGGGCACAGGAGACCACTTCCTAAAAATAACCCCCAGTAACACAGACAATGAGAGCAACAATAAATAAATGGGACCTCCTGAAACTGAGAAGCTTCTGAAAACCAAAGGACACAGTCAATAAGACAAAAAGGCAACCTACTGAACAGAAAAAGATCTTCAGCAACCCCACATCAGACAAAGGACTGATCTCCAATATATATAAAGAACTCAAGAAATTAGACATGAAAATGAACATAGTTGAACATGTTTCTTTCACAGAGATTTCTCAACAGAAGAATCTCAAATGGCTGAAAGACACTTAAGGAAATGTTCGACATACTTAGCCATCAGGGAAATGGAAAACCAAACAACTCTGAGATATCATCTTATACCTGTCAAAATGGTTAAGATCAAAAACACCAATAATATCTTCTCCCAGTCAGTGGGTTCCCTTTTTGTCTTAGTGACAGTGTCTTTTGCTTTACAGAAGCTTCTCAGTTTCAGTAGGTCCCATTTATTCAATGTTGCCCTTAATGACCGTGCTGCTGGGGTTATACCTAGGAAGTGATCGCCTGTGCCCATCTGTTGTAGGGTACTTCCCACTTTCTCTTCTATCAGGTTCAGTGTGTTCAGATTGATATTGAGGTCTTTGATCCATTTGGACTTGAGTTTTGTGCATGGTGATAGATATGGGTCTATTTTCATTCTTCTACAGGTTGACATCCAGTTGTGCCAGCAAAATTTGTTGAAGATGCTTTCTTTCTTCCATTGTATACTTTTAGCACCTTTATCGAAAATGAGGTGTTCATAGGTTTGTGGGTTAAAATCCGGGTCTTCTATACGATTCCATTGGTCGACTTCTCTATGTTTATGCCAATACCACCCTGTTTTCATTACTGTAGCTCTGTAATAGAGTTTAAAGTCAGGGATGGTAATGCCTCCAGAAGTACCTTTATTGTATAAGATTGTTTTGGCTATCCTGGGTTTTTTGTTACTCCATATAAAGTTGATTATTGTCCTTTCAAGATCAGTGAAGAATTTTAATGGGATCTTGATAGGGATTGCATTGAATCTATAAATTGCCTTTGGTAGGATTGCCATTTTTACTATGTTGATCCTCCCAATCCAAGAGCAAGGGAGATCCTTCCATTTTCTGGTATCCTCTTCAATTTCTTTCTACAATGCCTTAAAGTTCTTGTCAAATAGATCCTTCACTTCTTTGGTTAGCGTTACCCCGAGATATTTTATGCTGTTTGTGGCTATAGTGAAAGGTGATGCTTCTCTGATTTCCCTTTCTGCTTCCATATCCTTTGTGTATAGGAGGGCGACTGATTTTTTGGAGTTGATCTTGTATCCGGCCACATTACTAAAGGTGTTTATCAGCTGTAGAAGTTCTTTGGTGGAGTTTTGGGGGTCGCTTATGTACACTATCATATCATCTGCAAATAACGAAAGTTTAACTTCTTCCTTTCCAATTCGAATCCCCTTGATCCCCTTATGTTGTCTTATTGCTATTGCTAAAACTTCAAGCACTATATTGAAGAGGTATGGAGAGAGTGGACAGCCTTGTCGTGTTCCTGATTTAAGTGGGATGGCTTTGAGTTTCTCTCCGTTTAGTTTGATGTTAGCTGTCGGTTTGCTGTAAATAGCTTTTATTATATTTAGGTATGACCCTTGTATCCCTAATCTCTCCAAGACTTTTATCATAAAGGGATGTTGAATTTTGTCAAAAGCTTTTTCAGCATCTAATGAAATGATCATATGGTTTTTTTCTTTCAGTTTATTTATATGATGGATTACATTGATAGAGTTTCGTATGTTGAACCAGCCTTGCATCTCTGGGATGAAGCCTACTTGATCATAATGGATAATTTTTCTAATGTGTTCTTGGATACGGTTTGCCAGTATTTTGTTGAGGATTTTTGCGTCGATGTTCATGAGTGAGATTGGCCTGTAATTCTCTTTCTTGGTTGAGTCTTTGTGTGGTTTTGGTATCAGAGTGACTGTAGATTCATAAAAGGAATTTGGCAATGACTCTTCTGTTTCTATATTGTGAAATACCTTAAGGAGTATAGGTATTAGGTCTTCCTGGAAATTCTGGTAGAATTCCGCATTGAAACCGTCTGGTCCTGGGCTTTTTTTTTGGTAGGGAGGTTTTTGATAACAGCTTCTAATTCTTTGCGACTGACAGGTCTATTTAGATTGTTCACCTGGTCCTGATTTAACTTTGGTATATGGTATTTATCTAAAAAAGTGTCCATTTCTTTTACATTTTTCAGTTTTGTGGCATACAGGCTTTTGTAGTAAGATCTAATGATTCTCTGAATTTCCTCTATGTCTGTGGTTATGTCCCCCTTTTCATTTCTGATCTTATTAATTTGCAAATTCTCTCTCTGCCGTTTGATTAGTTTGGATAGGGGTTTATCAATTTTGTTGATTTTTTCCTGGAACCAGCTTTTTGTTTCATTGATTCTTTGGATTGTTTTCTGTGTTTCTATTTTGTTGATTTCTGCCCTCAATTTGACTATTTCCAGTCTTCTACTCCTCCTAGGTGAGTCTGCTTCTTTTTTTTTCTAGAGTTTTCAGGTGGACTGTTAAGTCTCCAATGTATGCTTTCTCTGTTTTCTTTAAGTGGGCACTTACGGCTATGAACTTTCCCCTTAGGACTGCTTTCAAAGTGTCCCATAAGTTTGAGTATGTTGTTTCTTTATTTTCATTGAATTCAAGGAAGACTTTAGTTTCTTTTTTTATTTCTTCTTTGATCCAGATGTGTGTCAATAGTTGACTGTTCAGTTTCCATGAGTTTATAGGCTTTCTGGGGGTAGCATTGTTGTTGAATTCTAACTTTAGTCCATGGTGATCTGATAAGACACAGGTGATTATGGATATTTATTTGTAACTGTGGAAGTTTGCTTTGTTACCGAGGATGTGGTCAATTTTCGAGAAGGTTCCATGAGCTGCAGAGAAGAAGGTATATTCTTTCCTATTTAGGTGGAATATTCTATAGATGTCTATTAAGTCCAATTGATTCATTACCTCCATTAATTCTCTAATTTCTCTGTTAGGTTTCTGTCTGATTGACCTGTCCATTGGTGAAAGAGGAGTGTTGAAATCTCCTACTGTTAGTGTGTGCGGTTTAATGGCAGCCTTGAGTTTTAGTAATGTTTCTTTTACGTCCGTGGGTGCTTTTATATTAGGGGCATAGATATTCAGGATTGAGACTTCATCCTGATGAATTGTTCCTGTTATGAGTATAAAATGTCCCTCTCCATCTTTTCTGATTGATTTAAGTTTGAAGTCAACTTTGTTAGAAATTAGTATGGTCACACCTGTTTGTTTCTTAGGTCCATTTGCTTGATAAACCTTTTCCCATCCCTTTACTCTAAGTAGGTGCCTGTCTTTGTGGTTGAGGTGTGTTTCTTGTAAACAGCAGAACCCCGCAACAGACAAAGGTCTGATATCTAAAATATATAAAGAACTCAAGAAACTAGACTTTAAAATGCTAATTAACCCAATTAAAAAATGGGGCACTGATCTGAAGAGAGAATTCTCAACAGAAGAAGTTCAAATGGCCAAAAGGCACTTAAGGTCATGCTCAGCCTTATTAGCGATCAGGGAAATGCAAATCAAAACGACATTGAGATATCACCTTACACCTGTCAGAATGACTAAAATCAAAAACACTAATGATAGCCTTTGCTGGAGAGGCTGTGGAGAAAGGGGTACCCTCATCCATTGCTGGTGGGAATGCAAACTTGTGCAACCACTTTGGAAAGCAGTGTTGCGGTTTCTCAGGAAATTTGGGATCAACATACCCATGGACCCAGCAATGCCACTCTTGGGAATATACCCACGAGATGCCCGATCATATGACAAGGACATTTGTTCAACTATGTTCATAGCAGCACTGTTTGTAATAGCCTGAACCTGGAAACAACCTAGATGCCCTTCAATGGAAGAATGGATGAAGAAAGTATGGAATATATATACATTAGAATACTACTCAGCGGTAAAAAACAATGACTTCGCGAATTTTGCATGCAAATGGATGGAAATAGAAAACACTATCCTGAGTGAGGTAACCCAGACCCAAAAGGATTAACATGGGATGTACTCACTCATAATTGGTTTCTAGAGATAAATAAAGGTCAGTGAGTCTATAATTTGATATCCTAAAGAAACTAAATAAGAAGGTGAACCCAAAGAAAAGCATATAGCTATCCTCCTGGTTATGGGAAGTGGACCAGATTGCCGGGCAAAAATTTGGGATCTTGGGGGTGTGGTGGGAGGGGGGGTAAGGGGAGAAGGGGAGATAAATGTGAGAAGGGGAGGTTGGGGAGAACTTGGGGAAACGGGATGATTGGGATAAAGGAAGGTTGGTTAGGGGAGCAGAGAAGCACACATCTTAATTAAGGGAGCCATCTTAGGGTTGGCAAGAGACTTGGATCTAGAGGGGCTCCCAGGTGCCCAGGGCGATGTCCCCAGTTTGCTCCTGGGGCAGCTGTGGATAGGGAACCTGAAATGACTCTATCCTATAGCCATACTTATGAATATCTTGCATATCACCATAGAACCTTCATCTGGCGATGGATGGAGATAGAGACAGAGACCCACACTGGAGCACTGGACTGAGCTCCCAATGTCCCAATGAGGAGCAGAAGGAGGGAGAATATGAGCAAAGAAGTCAAGACCACAAGGGGTGCGCCCACCCATGGAGACAGTGGGACTGATTCTTTGGGAGCTCACCAAGGCCAGCTGGACTCTGACTGAAAAAGCATGGGCTAAAACTGGACTCTCTGAATTTGGCGGACAATGAGGGCTGCTGAGAAGCCAAGGACCATGGCACCGGGTTTTGATCCTATTTCATGCTCTGGCTACCCAGTTTGGATGTTCACCTTCCTAGACCAGGATTGAGGGGGGAGGACTTTGGACTTTCCACAGGGCAGGGAACCCTGACTGCTCTTCAGGCTAGAGAGGGAGGGGGAGGAGTAGGGGGAAGGGAGGAGGACAGGGAGGAGTGGGAGGGAAATGGGAGGCGGGGAGGAGGCAGAAATTTCTTTTTTTTCCAATAAAAAAGGAAAAAATAATAATAATAAAAAAACACCAATAATAGCTTATGCTGAGAGGATTTAGAGTAAGGGGAACACTCCACCATTGCTGGTGGGAATGCAAACTTGTACAACCACTTTGGAAATAAGTATGGCAGTTTTTCAGAAGATTGGGAGTCAACCTACCTCAGGATCCAGCAATACCACTCTTAGTCATATACCCCAAAGATGTTCAATCATACCACAAAGCCACATGTTCAACTATGTTCATAACAGCATTATTTATAATAGTCAGAATCTGGAGACAATCTAGATGCCCCTCAACTGAAGAATGGATAAAGAAAATGTGGCACATTTACACATTAGGGTACTATTCGGCTATAAAAAAAAATGACATCTTAAATTTTTCATGCAAATTGATGGAACTAGAAAACACCATCCTGAGTAAGGTAACCCATACCAGAAAAGATGAATATGGTATGTGCTCACTCATAAGTGGATACTAGGTATAAGCAAAGGATATTGAGCCTACAGTTCATGATTCTAGACCATCTAAGTAATAAGGTAAACCCTTAGAAAAACATATATAGATCTACCTGGAAAGTTGAAATAGTTAAGTTCCTCTGACAAAATTGGGAACATGTGGGTAGGGGAAAAGGGAGGGTAGAAGGAGAATAGGAGAGGAGAAGGGAAGGGATAGGGAGAACTTGAGGAAATGGGATAGTCAGAATGGAGAAAGGACAGAGATGAGAGCAAGGAAAGAGATATCTTGATTAAGGGAGCCATTATGGGGTTAGCAAGAAATCTGGCTCTAAAGAAATTCCCAGGAATCCCCAAGGATGACCCCAGTTAAGACTAAGCAATAGAGGAGAGAGTACCTAACCTGCCCTTGTCCTATAGTCAGATTGATAAATATCTTAAATATTACCACAGAACTTTCATCCAGCAACAGAGGCATACCCAACATTGGAGCACTGGACTGAGCTACCAAAGTCCAGTTGAAGAGTGGGAGGAATAAGAATATGAGCAAAGAGGTCAAGATCATGATGGGTACACCCACTAAAGGAGTCTACCTGAGCTAATGGGAGCTCACCAACCCCAGCCATACTGGAAAGGAACAAGCATAGGACCAAACTAGTTTCTCTGATTGTCATTGACAGTTGTATGGCTGGGACAGACTGAGGGGCCACTGGCAGTGGTACCAGGATTTATCCCTATTGCCTGTACTGACATTTTTGTAACTTATTCTCTTTAGATGGATACCTTGCTCAGCCTAGATAGAGTGTAAGAGCCTTGGACATTCCCAAAAGGAATGTGCCTTACCCTCTCTGAGAAGTGGATGGGGGTGGGTTGAGGGAGTAAGTGGAGGGAATGGGAACTTGGATTGGTATGTATAATGAAAAAAGATAGTTTGTTTTCTTTTGTAAAAACAAAATAAAAAGACTGAAATAATGCCAGTAAGCTTCATAAGCATCTAGCTCTTAAATTTGTGCTAGCTATGAACTAAACATGCTTTGAAATACAAAAAAGTCAGTAATTTATAGTGTGTGTGTGTGTGTGTGTGTGTGTGTGTGTGTGTGTGTGTGTGTGAAATGCCATGGAGAAATAAAGCAGGCCCCTCTGTGAATGGTAAAGTGGTTGTCTGAAAAGTACAATGGCTGTAGATATCAACAACATAAATCGAGTGTGAGTCTCAATAGCTAGAGCACCAATTACATGATAACAAACTGAAACATTTTTACTTATAATTTAAAGAAGAACAGTCATATCTCTACTATTCTTTCACAGAACTTTTCCATCTTCTTAGACATTGTATAACACTGTGGAGTGGTGGTAAGTTCCACAGTGAGACTGACACCTGTCTCGTTGGAAATCTCATTGTCTGGACAAGGAGTGCAGTCATAGCAACAGGCAGGCTTCCCCTCCTGGGGGGATTTTCTGAACCCAGGACCACAGCTCTCACTGCACACAGAGCGAGGAAGCTGAGATTAAATACATGATGAAAATACTCAGAAGTGCACAGTTTTAGAACAACAAAAATGTTATTTTCCAATACTGAACATGGCAATGGCATGTCTTATTTTTATAATTTGCAGACTGCAAATTCTTGTTTTGATGTACTACTTCTGATTTGGTATAGTATACCCTATAAAGTTCATTGTGTTTATACAATGATTTAAAACAACATAAATATGAACAATTGTTGGAAATGTAAGAGGTAGCAAAAACTAAGACTATGCAAAGTCATTCAGTACATATCTAAATGGGAAACTGTAATGCCATACTGATCCTATTTTGTACATTTTGACAGCTGGAGTAAGCAGATTTGCTTCCTAATGGTAATGCTTAATTTACATTTGTCAACTTGACAGGATTCAGAATTACTATAGAAACAACTCTTCTTGACTGTCTGTGAGAGATGATTTACATTAGGGTACTTGAAGTGAGAAGACATATAATTAGGTAGCACCATTTCATTGGCTGTAGTTAAGGACTGAATGAAAGAAAAGGATGTGAAGAGTGTTCATCTCTATTTACTTCCTAACTGTAGATACAACATGACTCACTTTTCAGGCTCTTGTCAACATGATTGCCTAAATTGGTATAGACTGTTCAAGTCAAGTAGGATCCAGGAAAATCTTTGTTCTTAAGTTATGTCTGCCTGTTTTTTCTTTTTTTCTTGATTGTCTAACAAATTGCTTCCTTCATCAGGAGCAAGACATGTAATTTATCCATGACCATGTGCCCTCCATGTTACTGGGCATTGTCATGTGCCTGAAAGCAAAAGGTACATGTACTGATATTTCATAATCTGGCAGTTAAGTTAATGGTCTTGTCATGTAGTTTCAGCACTGGGATAAAATCTTGAAACTAGGCACTGTATTTATAACTAGAAACATGTGCCCATAGAAAAAAATTATGGAAAAACAAAGTATTTCATTACTCAGAATAAGGCAACAGAAACTCCTTCATATGACAGTAATTTTATGCATACTTCTGGGCACTGTATACAGAACCAACAATCGTTGCATCCACAAACAAATGTTTATTGACATAGAGATCAAAGCAGTGATATGAGGTCCAACCCACCTCTATAAATCCTATAGCCCATTGTATCACATTGTCAGACAAAAACAGTTCTTGACCCTGTGGAGAAAATGTTCCAACTTTCATCTTGTGCCTGAGACCATCTGGAAAATTTCAGAGGTTAAGAATATCATATTCTACATCTAATTTCCTTTGTGAATCCAAAATCACAAGGTTTCCAAGTACCATTTTTGAAATGGGTTTTCTTGAGATAAGGGTTAAGCTAAAAGAAATGCAGAATATGATGATGAATTCATTCCCAGAAAAGTTCAACAGAACCCAATGAAGCAATGGGTCTCATTATCCTAGATTCCTGACATTAATTGCAAGCTATATCAAGCTATTAAAATTTAAGTGGATGAAGACTGAAAGTGAACATATTATAAAATTTCTAGATGGTCAGTAACTTTTAAAAGAAAGAATTGATGCATACACACACACACACACACACACACACACACACACACACACACAAAGTAACACCCAAAGAAACAAAAATATTTAGTCTATAAATGTTGATTGAGTCAAATTGCCACAATCTCGAAGTGCTTGCCATGACTCAAAGTCTCCATTTGTAAATTGGGGTGTTTATGTCCATAGTATAGTAAAATAGTCAGTTAGGTAACTTAACCATAGCTTCAGATATTGAGCCTTAAGTATCTAGTAATATTGACCATTTAGGATTTAGTTTGCCTATTGTTCTTCTGAAATAAGCCTAGAGATAATGGGGTTTCAACTGAGCATATTATCATGAGAAAATTCTGAGGTTAATTGTAACACAAAGTAGATAATGACACACACACATACACACACAGATTTAAATCTTGTTCTTCACACCCATTCATTAGGAACATGTGTCTGCAACAACTACCAGATGACTAATTACAAACAGTCTCACAGATGCATTTTCCAAACATCTGCCAGAGTATATAGCTACATATATACTACATGATGTATGTATGTTTGATGGAATGGTTTTTATACCTTTAATATTACATATCTTCAATCAATATTTTTGTCATCATGTTAATTGTTATAATTTGAGCTATGATATATAGTAAGTGATGGTTTAATTACCTAAAAGTCTTGGGTGGATATAAAATTTCTGGACAGGAATGTTGGTGTGAACTGATATCAACCATGGAATGTCTGGTAAGAAGACACAAATAAAACCCACTAATTCTCTGATGCTTTGGAGAAATAACCAGTAGATGGAAACTTCCAAGCTTCAAAGCTCCTTTGTTCTATAATAGAAAAATCCCAACATCCCCCACACATCCACTCTGTGTGTACATAGATGGAGAGACTGTATCCATTCAGTTGCAGTTAAGGGACAATGGTTCTTATGGGGATGCCTGTCACATGCATCAATCCCAAACAACATTGAATCTGAACCTGTGAAGAGTCTGGGGGCTCCCATACCCAGGCACAACTCTTTAAACAACATTTCCTCTCTCCCATTGCCATCTCCCTTTCCTTTCTGAGAGACAGACAATGAAGAACAGGATGACTGAGTGAGCTTCCTTTGTTTTAACAGTCTAGAATCATGTATGCTTGAATCCTCTGGGGACTTTTGTGCTCAGATTTTTTGATTTCCTTCATCCGCCTTTCTCTTTCTTTATCCTTTCACATTATACAAAACCCTTGAATGCACTGATGACAGATGTAATTACCTTACGCTGCATCTGAGTTCAACTTGAAAAGAATGTATGACCTGGTTTATTGCACACATGACTTCAGAATTCTTATCAATATAGAAGCAACCATGCGCCTTGGCTGATGATTATGCAAATGATGTTACAAAGAAAATATACACCATGTGACTTCACTACTATCTTGGTTAATGTCACCACTTGGGGCAAGCAAAATGGTGGCTGCCATTATACTTCATGGTCCCATTGAGTCCAATAGGATCCCCACACCTATTTTATAATTGGCCATGGAGAAAATATTGGAACTCTATGATGTTTATTTTTTAATTTTCAGTGTTTTCTTTTCTTTTTTGTTTTAACATTAATCGGTTTTTCATGATATAATTACTGGCTTCTATGAGATCCTAATTGAAATGGACAGATCACAAAAGAGATTCAAAGGATGAATTGCCACGAGTGAGACAAGCTGCAGCCAAGAAAGAACCATTGTTGTCTGCTTTTCTTTCTGCCCAAATTCACAACACGTTTATTAAAATTCCTCTGTTAAGTTTCCCCTTAACAATGAAAATTATAAAAATCTAATCCCAGTAAGCAATAATCATAAAACTGATTTATTAGAATTTGTCTTTTGTATTATTTATATATAAACTGTCAATGTGAAATTACGGTTTGTTGTTCACATCATGCACTTAATAACAAAATGATTATTGTAGAGGCCCAAAAATGTGAGTCTATTTCTAACTTGTCTGATGATCAGAGAGTTTGGAGGTTGCTCAAAATGGTTGACAAGCATGGCTACATGTCCCAACTCAGGATGTGATTACATGGTTCTTTTGACATTATGATAGCTCATACAAATAGATCCTTTCTATCTTGACAGATGGTCGCATACTTCTTCTTTTGTAATTATGAGGTTACGGGGGGGGGGGGGGAGAGGGATGGTTGCTTTCAGGATACTTGGTCTAGTGTGATTTTACTGCCTAAGCAACAGAATGAGAATGACTTGATGACTCAGAGTGTTAAAGCAATAAACTGTTCACATTGTCCCTTGTGTCATGTTAAGAAGTCTTTTGTTCTATTTACAGCAAGCCGACAGCTATCATTAAATTGAACGGAGAAAAACTCAAAGCCATCCCACTAAAATCAGGAACACGACAAGGATGTCCACTCTCTCCATGCCTCTTCAATATAGTGCTTGAAGTTCTAGCATTAGCAATTAGACAACATAAGAGGATCAAGGGGATTCGTATTGGAAAGGAAGAAGTTAAGCTTTCGTTATTTGCAGATGATATGATAGTATACATAAGCGACCCCAAAAACTCTACCAAAGAACTCCTACAGCTGATAAACGCCTTTAGTAATGTGGCAGGATACAAGATCAACTCCAAAAAGTCAGTGGCCTTCCTATACACTAAGGATAAGGAAGCAGAGAGGGAAATCAGAGAAGCATCACCTTTCACGATAGCCACAAATAGCATAAAATATCTAGGAGTAACTCTAACCAAGGAAGTGAAAGATCTATTTGACAAGAACTTTAAGTCTTTGAAGAAAGAAATTGAAGATGACACCAGAAAATGGAAGGATCTCCCTTGCTCTTGGATTGGGAGGATCAACATAGTAAAAATGGCAATTCTACCAAAAGCAATTTATAGATTCAATGCAATCCCCATCAAAATACCATCAAAATTCTTCACAGATCTGGAGAAGACAATTATCAACTTTATATGGAAAAACAAAAAACCCAGGATAGCCAAAACAATCTTATACAATAAAGGAATGTCTGGAGGCATTACCATCCCTGACTTCAAACTCTATTACAGAGCTACAGTATTGAAAACAGCTTGGTATTGGCATAAAAACAGAGAAGTCGACCAATGGAATCGAATAGAAGACCCTGACTTTAACCCACAAACCTATGAGCACCTGATTTTTGATAAAGGAGCTAAAAGTATACAATGGAAAAAAGAGAGCATCTTCAACAAATTGTGCTGGCAAAACTGATGTCAATCTGTAGAAGAATGAAAATAGATCCATATCTATCACCATGCACAAAACTCAAGTCCAAGTGGATTAAAGACCTCAATATCAGTCCGAACACGCTGAACCTGATAGAGGAGAAAGTGGGAAGTCCTCTACAACAAGTGGGCACAGGAGACCACTTCCTACGTATAACCCCAGCAGCACAGACAATAAGGGCCTCATTGAATAAATGGGACCTACTGAGACTGAGAAGCTTCTGTAAAGCAAAGGACACTGTCGCTAAGACAGAAAGGCAACCCACTGACTGGGAGAAGATCTTCACTAACCCTGCAACTGACAAAGGTCTGATCTCCAAAATATATAAAGAACTCAAGAAACTAGACCATAAAAGGCTAATCAACCCATTTATAAAATGGGGCACTGAGCTGAACAGAGATCTCTCAACAGAAGAAGTTCAAATGGCCAAAAAACACCTAAGGTCATGCTCAACTTCCTTAGCGATCAGGGAAATGCAAATCAAGACAACTTTAAGATTCCATCTTACACCTGTCAGTATGGCGAAAATAAAAAACACCAATGATAGCCTTTGCTGGAGAGGGTGTGGAGAAAGGGGTACACTCATCCATTGCTGGTGGGAATGCAAACTTGTGCAACCACTTTGGAAAGCAGTGTGGAGGTTTCTCAGGAAATTCGGGATCAATCTACCCCTGGATCCAGCAATACCACTCTTGGGAATATACCCAAGAGAGGCCTTATCATACAACAAAAGTATATGCTCTACTATGTTCATAGCAGCACTGTTTGTAATAGCCAGAACATGGAAACAACCTAGATGCCCTTCAATTGAAGAATGGATGAAGAAAGTATGGAATATATACATATTAGAGTACTACTCAGCAATAAAAAACAAGGACTTCTTGAAGTTTGCAGGCAAATGGATGGAAATAGAGAACACTATCCTGAGTGAGGTAAGCCAGACCCAAAAAGAGGAACATGGGATGTACTCACTCATATTTGGTTTCTAGACATAAACAAAGCACATTGAGCCTCTAATACGTGATCTTAGAGAAGCTAAATAAGAAGGAGAACCCAAAGAAAAACATATAGGCATCCTCCTGAATATTAACCTTCATCAGGCGATGAAAGAAGACAGAGACAGAGACCCACATTGGAGCACCAGACTGAAAGCTCAAGGTCCAAGTCAGGAGCAGAAGGAGAGAGAGCATGAGCAGGGAGCTCAGGACCGCGAGGGGTGCACCCTCACACTGTGACAGTGGGGATGTTCTGTCGGGAACTTACCAAGGCCAGCTGGCCTGGGTCTGAAAAAACCTGGACTAAAACCGTCTTGGGAAAAAACATAGAGACAGTGAGGACTACTGAGATCTCTAGAACAATGGCAATGGGGTTTTGATCCTACTGCACGTATTGGCTTTGTGGGAGCCTAGGCAGTTTGGATGCTCACCTTAATAGACCTGGATGGAGGTGGGTGCTCCATGGACTTCCCACAGGGCAGGGAACCCTGATAGCTCTTTGGGCTGAAGAGGGAGGGGGACTTGACTGGGGGAGGGGGAGGGAAATGGGAGGCTGCGGTGGGAAAAAGACAGAAATCTTAAATAAACAAATAAATAAATTAAAAAACAACAACAAAAAAAACAAAGAAAAGAAAGAAAGAAAAAGAAATGTACTTAAACATTAAAAAAAAAAAGAAGTCTTTTGTTACCTTCTTCTCCCTTTTGTGTTAGGGTATATAAGAGTATGGAGAATTGAACATGGGCCATATTAGTATTCACTGGAATGCCCTCTTGGAACTTTTTATGGTTTCTATTTTTATTATTTTCATGCATCTTTGTATTCTTTACTAATATTTCTAAATCCCCACATGCTGTAGGAATTCCTACAGCCAGTACCCTTTAAGATACTGGCTTACTTGGGCGTGGTCTCTTATACTATAAATGCCTATGTAAGTGCGCTGTCACCCTCTCTTCTGGCCGCAGGATTTGGTTGCTGTTCCCCATTCAATCAAAGGATTGTGATCTGTGAGTCTACCCCTAAATAAATAACTCTTTATTATACTCAATTCTGAGGTAGTGTGGAATTTCTTTTTATTATCTGTCTTCGTCTGCCCACGTGAATGCAAACTTCACACCTACTAAGTGGACTGGCTTAAAGGCCTAATGGGTTTACAGCCCAGAAATTCTCCCACCCTGACTGCTTGGCTTGCTTTTACCTACTAAGCAGTTTTTTTTTTTTTTTTTTTTTTTTGTAAAATCCCCACCAAGGGTGGAGCTAAGTGCATGAGGCAACCTGGAAATTTCCCAAGTTGGTGAACAATCCCCCGCCCCCAGCCCAGCTGTATTTGCTGCCTCAGGGCAAGTTGTGTAGCTTCCAGTTTGTGCTCCCTGCTTCTGAGTTTTGAGTTTCTTGCTCCACTTACGGACTTGATTTAATTGCTTTTAATTTGTCAAGCAAAGCATATTTCTCAGTATTTAACCAGCATTAAGGCAGGAGCCAAAGTAGTACTGGACCATGCCTGGCAACACCAGTTGTACCACCACTAGTCAAGACTCTGCAACCATGACACCTGCTGGACAATAAAGATTATTACACCTAAAACAATTTACCAGACATTATAACGTAAATATTTTATTAATTAATAAATCAATAAACTTGAAAGTTATGTAATGGCAACATCAGTCCATTCCTGAGAGAATGTTGAGCACCAAAGTCATTCTACTTGGAGCATTAACCTAGATCTTTATGCAGGAATACACACATTTAATGCAGAACTAATTCTGATTGAAACCTATAAAAAAACAAGAGGAGGAAGAAATTTCTGTTCTTTGCCTGCTTGCTATCACTTACCTAAAATGTCCATTACTTCACTAGCTTTAGAACCTACTTTTTCTGGATTTTAGAATACATATCAAGATAAATGGCTCTGAAATATCTAACTCTGAGATTTACCTTGATCCTCTACAACATGTGCTCACAGAAGTATATGTATACAGGGAAATGTGTAAAGTTTAAAAAGTGTCCATTGAGTAGTAACACACAATAATAACTACTCTGGCAACAGAGATACAATAAACCATTTTATGTAGAATAGAAATAAAAAAGACAACATGTAAATTGAAAAAATAATATATCAATAGAATTTAAATGCAGATTTTAAGAACTTAAAGTATTCATGCCCATATTATACAAAATTCACCCCCATACAAACACATACACACAAACAAACCCATGCATTTGAAGAGCTAGACAAAAAAATAGAATGTTTTCATCATGAAAAAAATATCTAATATTTTGTATAAATGTGTTTCTATGTAGGAGTGAGGAGGCCACTTGTTTGTCCCGGTTGCCTGGCTAGCTTAGCCCCAAAATAACCACACAGAAACTGTATTAATTAAATCAGTTCTTGGCCCATTAGCTCTAGCTTCTTAGTGGCTAAGTTTTACATCTTAATTTAACCCATTTCCATTAATCTGTGTATCACCACATGGCAGTGTCTTACTGGCAAAGCACGTCTATCTCCAGTGGTGGACCATGGTGTCCCCTGACTCTGCTTTCTTCCTCCCAGAATTCAGGTCTGTCTTCTCTGCCTACCTAAGTTCTGCCCTATCAGGCCAAGGCAGTTTCTTTATTCATTAACCAATACAAGAAACACATAGACAGAAGGACCTCCCACACCATATCTAGTAATGTAAATACACTGAAATAAATGTAAATTTCTATGGGAAAAATAAAATTGAAATATGACTTAAATTATAAAACAGAACAAGAACTAAAAACAAAAAAAGAACCTATTCAAGGTGAAATAAAATCTCCAAGAATGAATGCCGTTTTCTGGAGATGACGCCAGATGTGGACTACTTGTGCCATATGTCCTTTAGTTTATATTATAAAAGTTTTATGAGCCTCCAAAATGATTTTTATAAAATCTCTACACATTTTCATGTCCACCTGCAGAAAATAAGGATTTTTCTTTGCCATCAGCCTTTCAAACACTTATGATTAGAATTCTTGATGCTAACCATTATACTAGGTTAAGCTGGTACTTCTAGATAATTATAATTTTCTTTACACACCAATCACACAGCCAGGTATCCGTTTAACAAGGAGAAAAATGAGCAGTTGAAGACATAGCCTAAACAAGAAATGCAGGTGACAGGCTGGATCTAAACATGCAGTGGAGTAAAATTAGACTATTATCCCCCACCTTGCATAGGAATCAGTTCAAAACAGTTCACAATCCTAAGCTTAGAACATGAAACATTGAAAGTTATAGAAGAACACACACCTAACAATTGTCAAGACACTGGTGTAGGCAAGAACTTACTGCAGAGAATGCCAGTGTCACACAAATTAGCCCCAGGAATCAAAAGATGGAACCACACAAAATGAAGACACAAATGTGGAAAAGAAAAAAAATATTTTGTAGAGCAAGGTAAACTATAACCAGAACACCATATGATGAGAGAAAACACTTTCCATTTGTTCTTTAGATTTTGGGCTAATGTAGAAAGGTTTCAATTAACTGAAGAAGTTGTAAATCAAGGGAATAAAGCCTCCATCCAACAATGAGTAATGACATGAGCAGATCCTGTACAAAAGAAAAGCACATACACCTAGCACCCACTTTAAAAGGTTTTCAACATCACTGATCATCAGGAAAAACCAAAACTAAAAAGTAACTAAGCATTGATTGGATTGTTTTTAGTATTTTAGTATTTTAGATATGCATTGGCTCCACCCAAGGCCTTGGGCTGTCTGAGCTGAAAGAGGCAGTGCTTTTTGTTTGACTATGCGATGTCTTATAAGGAAGGAGGGAGAGTGGTTGGTCTTTCTTTGGTGGTGAAGACTAGGAGAGGTGGCATAAAGCAGCATGTGATTGGTCTCCAGCTTTCCAAAGACTTTGAAACTTGATTTACCAGATCCTGTATTCATGAGTGTATTACCCTTTTTCATATTTAAAAATTCTTAATACCCCTTAAACAGACAGACATGGATTTATTATAACAAGTGGTCTTGTGACCTACCAATCTCTGCAGCTGTTGGTGAGTTTGGATCCCTGAGACACAAGATCCCCACCCCACAGCTTCCTGCCCTCCAACTAGTTTCAACCCCCACCACATCACCACATGCTCCCTTAGCCACCTCCGTTTGCTACAGGAGTTGCTTGCTAGCTTGTGTACTAGGTTGCATTAAACTGTGAGTCCAGCCTGACCCTTTTTTTTTTTTTTTTTTTTTTTGGCAAAAAGGAGACTTGGCACTAACTCTGTTCTGGCACCAGCCCTACAGCTCCCAACTCCCATCTCCAGCTTGGACAAGCTCCCAGCTGTTCTGTCGTGGTCGTGCGCTCAGGAGCTGCTCTGCCCCTGAGGCCAGCAGCTATCTGCATGCCCTTTCACAGTCCTACCAAACTGCTAAATTGGAACAATGCCTGTGGTAAATTAGCCTGAAGGCCTGAAGAATCCACATTCCAGCTTCTAGAGTTCCCTGTGGGAGTCAGTGTTACATTCTGCCTTCCAACTCTACTTAAGCACCAGACAGATCTGCTCAGGTTTTTGTAGCACTATGCGAGTTGAGGACTTCTAAAATCGTTCAGTGTACTGCTTCATTAGTATGTATAATCTGTTGTGCTCTCTGTAGTTCTGCCTAGTACTTGGGGGTACCAGGTGAAAGTTTGCTCGGGTGAGTCTCTAATTTACAGGAACCCTCTCTGGGAGCCTGAGTCAGCCTTGTCTGACCTGGTCTGGTGGTACACCTGCGGCCCCTGCTGGTCAAGTGTTGTCATTACAGTCTAAAAATAATTAGGAAACCTAGAACAGTCTCCAGAGGATTTTTTTCTGAGGTCATACAGAAATTTAAAACATTTTTGGTTTATAATATGGATGGAATTTTAGAAGAGATATACGACCTACCTTGTACGTACACATTTTTAGCTATAGTTACTATTAGTCTGGAAATTCATATCATATCCTTAAAAATGATTTGCTAACAGTGCCAAGAGTGAGAAACTTACTGAAATGGTACAGACTTTACAAAGTGGTAATGGGGGATTAGCCAAAAGGATTCATTCAATTGGAAAATGATAATAATAAATTGGCAGGCAAAGTTCATTTCTTGGGACATGGAAATGATAAATTAGTAGATAAAATTCGTTCCGTGTCAAATGGTTATGAAAAACTGACAGATAAAACATTGCTTTTGGAGGACAATCTGAATGCCACACAGGTAATATCTAAGGATGAAAGGTATCATTGATGAATAAAACGAAATTTTTAGAATTATATGCAAATGATGAAAACAAGAAGCTGATTGATCTAATGAAATCACTGGAATCACTCATGTTCAGAAGTTCAGACCCTACAAAAATCAGTGAAAAATAGATTTCAAGCTTGAGAAGAACTTACTATATGATAAAAAGAGCATTAAGGCACCAAAGAAAGGGATTAGAGGGAGCTAAAGCTCTGTACAACCTTACGGAGTCAGAGATGGCCTGCCTATAGTCATGAGTTCACTTGCTATGATCTATTCTGTTATTATTGTGTAAAGTCAGATAATGTTAATTGTTCTTAAGGATATGCAGATTGTAAATGGAAGTCTATACAAATGAAAGATTTCAATGATATTAAGGAAGCAATAGTGTTCTATTACACATTCAGTATATGTAAGGCAGATGCTGAATACCTGGTCTTCTAGGAACAGAATCACTCTAAATGGCTGGAATCAACTAGTCTCAGCAGTATTAGAATATAGTTATCAGTTACTATGGAAAAACTGGTTGAGAGAAGAAGCTAAGGCCCTTGAACAGCAAGATAAGTTTAGATGTTTTGAGATTTCTCATCTCCTTGGTGAAGGCTGTTTTACTAACATAAATAAGCAGACTACCTTAGATGAGCACACATTGTTCACATACTGTAAGGGAGCCTTAAATGATTGAGATAAGATTCAAGAATCAGAAAAATAATTGAGCCATTTACTAAAGTTATACAAGGCTCAAAAGAACCCTCCACTGACTTTTTGCAGAGATCCACTGAAGATGTAAATGGAGCAATATCAGATCAAGTTAGATGACTACTAGTTGAATCTTTCACTTTTAAAATGTTAATTTAGAAGGAAAACTAATTGTGCCTTTAAAGGTCAGATCAGCACCCATGGAAGAATGAATGCAACACAGTCAATATTGAGTCTCATAATTATAGCAATGAGGCTTGGATAGGAGAGGTGATGTTCAAAGGCCTGAAGAGATATCAAAATGTCAAATGTTATAAATGTGGTAAACAAGGACATCTAATAAGAAATTATACATAGAGTGTTACTAGACATGATGTTTTTCTAGGAATGACCCATATAGAAGACCCCAAACTTCTGGATTATGCAGAAGATATTGCAAAGGCCAAGATTGGAAGAATGAATGCAGGTCAATAAGATACAAACAAGGCAGCCATTTACCATGAGGAAATGACTTGGGGGGGGGCCTCTTACAGGCCCTCAGGTTGATCGTGGTCTAGTCATTCCCAGTCACTGTGGAGGAAACTCCTCCCCAGACCAATTAGAGTGTCTATTGTAAAAAGCCATTCCACTCTGGATGATAGAATATCTTTGGAGGATGAATAAAAAAAATTCCAAGAAGAATCATAAAATGTATATTTTTTGCAGACTTAATTATCAAATTATCAAATGCCATTATAATAGAGCTCCTATTAGACTTGTGTGTGTGTGTGTGTGTGTGTGTGTGTTTGTGTGTGTGTGAGACTATTATTACCACAGAACCATAGCATCCAACTTGACCTCTTCAGGAGGTAGATGTTCAGTTCCTAGGATTGAAACCCTATCTCAACAAAAGTAAAACAAAGCAGGAGATGGGTTGACTGCATGGGGCCAGAAGTCCAGAAGGAAAGGTCAAAGCCATATGTGGCTAATGTAGCAGTGAGTCCATGGATCTGTGGTATGTTACAGTAATGTAATACCCAGATTAATATTTCTCCAAGCTCAGAAGTATACCATAAAACAATGTATGTTTCTGGGAATAATATTATAAGACAGTATAAAAAACAGCCACTGACCATTCAGGCTGTACAAAAACAGGGCATAACAGATATTGAACTGCCAGAGGTAAGGTACCAACAGCCTTGCTCTTGAAATGGCTAACTGACAAACCTGTCTGGGTTGGACAGTGGCTTCTGACATCAGAGAAACCAAAGGCTTTAGAGCAGCTGGTACAGGAACAACTAAATGATGAACATATTAAAGAATCTATCAGCCCTTGATTAAAAAGAAATCTGGAAAATGGAGAACACTAAAAGACTAGAGAGCCCACAGCCTGGAATGCCTTTGTCTTTTCTGTTACCTAAAAAATGGCCTATTAAAGTTATTGGCTTAAAAGACTGTTTTTTCACTATGCATCTACAAGAAAAGGATAGGGAAAAATTTGTCTTCACAGTACTTACTTATAATAATTCTTAGCCAGTTAAGAGATTTCAATGGAAGATTCTTCCACAGTGAATTTTAAGTAACACTACCCTGTACCAATATTTTGTGTAAAATCTGTTGGAAATAGTTCCTGTATAGTTTCCACAATCTATAATTTACCATTATATGGACAATATCTTATTAGCTGATTCAAAGGTAGACATTTTAGAAAAATGTTTGAAAAAGTAATGGAAGGTTTTCATTGCTGGGGATTACAAGTTGCTCGCCCCCGAACAAAGAAGAGATTCTAGCAATTACTTAGCATATAAAATAGGTCTACAAAAAAGTTAAACCCTAAAAGGTACAAATCAAGAAAGATCAGTTGTTGACTCTCTCTCTCTCTTTTTTTTTTTATGACTTCCAAAGTTTGCCAGAAGTCACTTCCAATTTACAGACCATTATTGGGATAGAACCTTATAAACTGAGTAATTTGTTCAGTACTCTAGAAGGGGACAGGGATTTAAATAGTCTAAGAAAATTATTAGCTAAAGCTGAAAAAGAGTTGCTTTGGTGAAAAAGAAATTACAGAACACACATGCGAACCCTGTGGATCCAAAGTTTACCTGCATTCTGGTTATATTACCCTCCAGACAATACCCTAGAGGCATTTTGAAGCAGAGGGAAGGCATATTGGAGTGGATATTTCTGCCACATAAACAGAGTAAGAAATTAAAAACATAGGTGGAAAAGATTTCAATTTTGATTTTAAAGGAAAATTTAGACTTTGTTAATGGACAGGAATGGACTTATCAGAAATTATAGTACCTTTAACTAATGAGTACATTTCCTCCTTATGGAAAGATAATGAATATGGCAAAGAGCTTGCAATCTTTGTTTTTTTTTTTTGGGGGGGGAGATAAACAACAGTTATCCTAAAAGAAAGAGTATTAAATTTTTTAACAGGAACCAGTTGGATCCTTCCATGCACTGTAAAAAGAACATCAATCTTTGAAGTCCCTTTGTTCTATACTGATGCAATTAAATCAGGAAAGGCAGGGTATACATCAGGAAACTTTAGCAAATTGCTTAAAAGCCCTTATAATTTGTGCAAAAGTTAGAATTGTATGCCATTCTCATGGTACTAATAGATTTTACAAAACCTCTCCACATAGTTACTGACTCTCAATGTACAGAAAGAGTTGTTTTATATATTTTAACTGCTGAATTTATTCCTGATAAAATAAAATTAGCTTCATTATTTATATAATTACAGGAAATAATAGGAATAGGAATCATCTCACTTATATAATACACATCAGATTTCATATGGATCTGCAAGGTCCTCTAGCACAAGGTAATGATAAAATTGATCTCTTATTAATATAAAATTTCATAAAGCCACCGTGTTAATAGCACAGATTTGAAAAAAGACTTTTCCATCACATGGCAACAAGCCAAGGAAATTGTAAAACAAAAATGTCCTATATATTCCTTCTATAACCAAACTCCATTACCTGCAGGGAGTAACCCTAAAAGTATGCAAAGAAAGGAAATTTGGAAAGTGGATATGCTTAATTTTGCAGAATTTATTTGGAAAACTTAAATATGTATATCATACTATAGATTGTTCTCAGGATTTCAAGGGGAGACTGCTTTAAGTTCTGAAAGGCTGATTTTGTTATTACATGCCTATTTAGAAATCATGGCCATTGTGGGTCTCTGTCTCCTTTCATCGCGTGATGAAGGTTAACATTCAGGAGGATGCCTATATGTTTTTCTTTGGGTTCTCCTTCTTAATTAGCTTCTCTAAGATCACGTATTATAGGCTCAATGTCCTTTGTTTATGTCTAGAAACCAAGCTCAAAAAAACCCAGTTGTAGAGAGGGAGGAAGGATTATATGAGTAGGTAGGGTTAAGATAATGATGAGAAACCCACAGAGACAGCTGATGCAAACTCATGGGAACTCACAGATCCTAGACCCACAGCTTTGGCACTTGCATGGGACTGACCTAGGCTTTTTGCATGTAGGTGACAGTTGTGTAGCTTCATCTGTTTGTGGGACTGATAGCAATGTGATCATGTCTTGTCTCTGGTGCATGAGATAGATTTTTGAAAACTATTCCTTCTGGTGATGCTCAGCCTTGATGCAGTGAGTAGGAGCTTGGTCCTGCCTCAACTTGATATGTCATACTTTCTTGACTTTTGCCTTAACCTTTTTAATGAAGACAGAGGAGTGGATTGGTGGGGAAATAGAAGGGATGTGGAGGAGGGAATGGGAGGGAAGGAGGTAGGGGAAACTGTGGTTTGTATGCAAAATAAATAAAAATTTATTAAAGAAGAAAAAAAAGAAAAGCAAATTCAAGAATGTCTCATTAAAAATAAAACAGCAAAGAGTCAAATCTCAAGTTTGCTCAGGTATGCACAGACAAATAGAGGAGAAAATTTCTTTATGTAGCCATTGGTGTCTGATACTCTGAGATTGCTAGGGAACAGACCTACAGACAGAATCTTCCATACACAAAGTTTCCTTTTCTAAGGCCCCATCAAGGACACACACACACCATGGCACTCAGTCTACACTCCCATGGGGAGACTGATGCTATCATTTGTTGACAGACATTGATTATAGGGGTATCAACTTAGTACTGACCATGAGGTTTCCTCCTTGATTTCAAGATATTATCATGCAAGAAAGTGCTAGATAGACTTCTTGGGAGAAAGACTCATCAGTAGTTTTACCTAACTGTGAAATAAAGATCAGTATGTCAAAATATGAATTCATTTGGATAATAGTCACATGGCAATTATAGGATAACTAACCACTTTTTGATTGTATTTAATTTCATTCTATGAGAAGAAATGCATGCCTGGTACTAGGCCAAGAATCCATAGTTGAGGAACTCACAAATCTCAGGAACAAAACTACTTATTATTTTAATCTTCATATCACACTGTTTTCTAAAGTTGTATCTCTTTATCCAGAGATGAATGCAACCCTTAGACTTAATCAAAGAAATTGTTCGCCTTTGTCTAGGTGGCCTGCTGCACCAAGCAAAGTTGGCCCTTTGTTAAAGACACCCAAGCAGCTGGGAGATCAGACCCGGGTGCCAGGAGAGACATCAGGGGTGAGTGAGTTTCTGACCGCGGCGGCAGCCCGGGACAGGGAACTCAGACGTTCCTCACACCTCCTGCACTTCCTGGTCAGTCTGCAGGGGCTATACTGCTCGATACCTCCTCTCTATTCCTATCCCACCCAGCCTGCATCCACGGCCCTCCCCCACTTCCTGTGACCCCCCTCCCCTCTTTGAACCACACAACAACTCCCAGCTCAGCCTGTTTGGGCGCTGGGACAGGGTCCGAATTGGGAGGGCATCCGGGAGGGTAGTAGCTCCTTTGTCTAGGTGGCTTGCCTGCACCAAGCAAGGTCGGCCCTTTGTTCGCGAGACACCCAAGCAGCAGGGAGATAAGATCCGGGTGCCAGGAGAGACATCAATGGGGGTGGTGCTGAGGAGTTCTATCTGGATGGTTGTCCATGTTTGGGTACTGAGGAGTTCAAGCTCAGCAGGACGGTCCCTGCTTCTACACTGAAGAGATACACCCAGAGACTCAGTGACAGCAAAGACTAGACCAAGACACTAGGCCTCTCTTGGCTTCATTTGAAAGAGGAGATGGGAAGGCGCCAATGCAAGAATTCCTCCAACAACCTGAAAGGCAACATGACATCACCAGAACCCAGGGATCCCGAAATAAGAAGAATTGTACACCCTAATCCAGAAGAAGTAGAAGAAATAGATTCAAAAGTCAATTATTTGAAAATAATAGAAGACCTTAAACAGGAGGTGAAAAAACTGCCATGAACAATTAGAGATTACAAACAAAAAGGTAGAGGAAATGAATAAATCGCTCAAAGATACCCAAGAAAACCAAGAGAAACAAGAAAATGCAATCAAACAGGTAAGGGAAATGGTTCAAGACCTGAAGAATGAAATGAAAGTAATGAAGAAAACACAAACCGAGGGAAGGATGGAGATCAAAAAACTGGGTAAACGAACAGGAACTACAGAGACAAGTACTACCAACAGATTCCAAGAGCTAGAAGAAAGAATGTCAGACACTGAAGATACCATAGAGAAAATTAACGCACTGATCAAAGAAAACAGCAAAACCAACAAATTCTCATCACAAAACATTCAGGAAATATGGGACACAATAAAAAGACCAAACCTAAGAATAATTGGGATAGAAGAAGGAGAAGAAGTACAGCTCAATGGTTCAGAAAATATATTTAATAAAATTATAGAAGAAAACTTTCCCAACCTAAAGAAAGATATTCCTATGAAGGTTCAAGAAGCATACAGAACACCGAATAGACTGGACCAAAAAAAAACCATCTCCTCGCCATATAATAATCAGAACACAAAACATCCAGAATAAAGAAAGAATATTAAGAGCTGCAAAGGAAAAAGGTCAAGTTACTTATAAAGGTAAACCTATCAGACTTACACCTGACTACTCTATGGAAACCATGAAAGCCAGAAGGTCCTGGATAGATATACTGCAGAAGCTAAGAGAACATGGATGCAAGCCCAGAGTACTATACCCAGGCAAGCTTTCGTTCACTATAAATGGAGAAAACAAAATTTTCCAGGAAAAAAAACAAATTTAAACAATACATAGCCACAAATCCAGCCTTACAGAAAGTAATAGAAGGAAAATCACAAACCAAGGAGACCAACAATGACCACAATAACTCAAACCTCTAGACACCCTTCACCAGTGCAACTAAAAGAAAGCAAACACACAAACTCTAAGACTAAAAAAGTGACCGGAGTTAGCAACCACTGGTCATTAATATCCCTTAATGTCAATGGACTCAACTCACCTATAAAAAGGCACAGGCTAGGAGATTGGATACGCAAACAGGATCCAACATTCTGCTGTTTACAAGAAACACACCTCAACCACAAAGACAGGCACCTACTTAGAGTAAAGGGATGGGAAAAGGTTTATCAAGCAAATGGACCTAAGAAACAAGCAGGTGTGGCCATACTAATTTCTAACAAAGTTGACTTCAAACTTAAATCAATCAGAAGAGATGGAGAAGGATATTTTATACTCATAACAGGAACAATTGATCAGGATGAGGTCTCAATCCTGAATATCTATGCCCCTAATATAAAAGCACCCACATATGTAAAAGAAACATTACTAGAACTCAAGGCTGCCATCAAACCGCACACACTAATAGTAGGAGATCTCAACACCCCTCTTTCACCAATGGACAGGTCAATCAGACAGAGACCTAACAGAGAAATAAGAGAATTAATGGAGGTATTGAATCAAATGGACTTAACAGACATCTATAGAATATTCCACCCAAATAGGAAAGAATATACCTTCTTCTCTGCAGCTCATGGAACCTTCTCGAAAATTGACCACATCTTTGGTAACAAAGCAAACTTCCACAGTTACAAAAAAATATCCATAACCACCTGTGTCTTATCAGATCACCACAGACTAAAGTTAAAATTCAACAACAATGCTACCCCCAGAAAGCCTACAAACTCATGGAAACTGAATAGTCAACTATTGACCCACACCTGGATCAAAGAAGAAATAAAGAAAGAAATTAAAGTCTTCCTTGAATTCAATGAAAATAAAGAAACAACATACTCAAACTTATGGGACTTTGAAAGCAGTCCTAAGGGGAAAGTTCATAGCCCACTTAAAGAAAACAGAGAAAGCATACATTGGAGACTTAACAGCCCACCTGAAAGCTCTAGAAAAAAAAGAAGCAGACTCACCTAGGAGGAGTAGAAGACTGGAAATAGTCAAACTGAGGGCAGAAATCAACAAAATAGAAACACAGAAAACAATCCAAAGAATCAATGAAACAAAAAGCTGGTTCCTGGAAAAAATCAACAAAATTGATAAACCCCTATCCAAACTAATCAAATGGCAGAGAGAGAATTTGCAAATTAATAAGATCAGAAATGAAAAGGGGGACATAACAACAGACATAGAGGAAATTCAGAGAATCATTAGATCTTACTACAAAAGCCTGTATGCCACAAAACTGGAAAATGTAAAAGAAATGGACACTTTTTTAGATAAATACCATATACCAAAGTTAAATCAGGACCAGGTGAACAATCTAGATAGACCTGTCAGTCGCGAAGAATTAGAAGCTGTTATCAAAAACCTCCCTACGAAAAAAAGCCCATGACCAGACGGTTTCAATGCGGAATTCTACCAGAATTTCCAAGAAGACTTAATACCTATACTCCTTAAGGTATTTCCACAATATAGAAACAGAAGAGTCATTGCCAAATTCCTTCTATGAAGCTACCGTCACTCTGATACCAAAACCACACAAAGACTCAACCAAGAAAGAGAATTACAGGCCAATCTCACTCATGAACATTGATGCAAAAATCCTCAACAAAATACTGGCAAACCGTATCCAAGAACACATTAGAAAAATTATCCATTTTGATCAAGTAGGCTTCATCCCAGAGAGGCAAGGCTGGTTCAACATACAAAAATCTATCAATGTAATCCATCATATAAATAAACTGAAAGAAAAAAACCATATGATCATTTCATTAGCTGCTGAAAAAGCTTTTGACAAAATTCAATATCCCTTTATGATAAAAGTCTTGGAGAGATTAGGGATACAAGGGTCATACCTAAATATAATAAAAGCTATTTACAGCAAACCGACAGCTAACATCAAACTAAACGGAGAGAAACTCAAAGCCATCCCACTTAAATCAGGAACACGACAAGGCTGTCCACTCTCTCCATACCTCTTCAATATAGTGCTTGAAGTTTTAGCAATAGCAATAAGACAACATAAGGGGATCAAGGGAATTCGAATTGGCAAGGAAGAAGTTAAACTTTCGTTATTTGCAGATGATATGATAGTGTACATAAGCAACCCCAAAAACTCCACCAAAGAACTCCTACAGCTGATAAACACCTTTAGTAATGTGGCCGGATACAAGATCAACTCCAAATAATCAGTCGCCCTCCTATACACAAAGTATATGGAAGCAGAGAGGGAAATCAGAGAAGCATCACCTTTCACGACAGCCACAAACAGCATAAAATATCTCGAAGTAACTCTAACCAAAGAAGTGAAGGATCTATTTGACAAGAACTTTAAGGCATTGAAGAAAGAAATTGAAGAGGATACCAGAAAGTGGAAGGATCTCCCTTGCTCGTGGATTGGGAGGATCAACATAGTAAAAATGGCAATCCTACCAAAGGTAATTTATAGATTCAATGCAATCCCCATCAAGATCCCATTAAAATTCTTCACTGATCTTGAAAGGACAATAATCAACTTTATATGGAGTAACAAAAAACCCAGGATAGCCAAAACAATCTTATACAATAAAGGTACTTCTGGAGGCATTACCATCCCTGACTTTAAACTCTATCACAGAGCTACAGTAATGAAAACAGTGTGGTATTGGCATAAAAATAGAGAAATTGACCAATGGAATCGTATAGAAGACCCGGATTTTAACCCACAAACCTATGAACACCTCATTTTCGATAAAGGTGCTAAAAGTATACAATGGAAGAAAGAAAGCATCTTCAACAAATGGTGCTGGCACAACTGGATGTCAACCTGTAGAAGAATGAAAATAGACCCATACCTATCACCATGCACAAAACTCAAGTCCAAATGGATCAAAGACCTCAATATCAATCTGAACACACTGAACCTGATAGAAGAGAAAGTGGGAAGTACCCTACAACAGATGGGCACAGGCGATCGCTTCCTAGGTATAACCCTAGCAGCACAGTCATTAAGGGCAACATTGAATAAATGGGACCTACTGAAACTGAGAATCTTCTGTAAAGCAAAAGACACTGTCACTAAGACAAAAAGGCAACCCACTGACTGGGAGAAGATCTTCACCAACCCCGCAACAGACAAAGGTCTGATCTCCAAAATATATAAAGAACTCAAGAAACTAGACTTTAAAATGCTAATTAACCCAATTAAAAAATGGGGCACTGATCTGAAGAGAGAATTCTCAACAGAAGAAGTTCAAATGGCCAAAAGGCACTTAAGGTCATGCTCAGCCTCCTTAGCGATCAGGGACGTGCAAATCAAAACAACATTGAGATATCATCTTACACCTGTCAGAATGGCTAAAATCAATAACACCAATGATAGCATTTGCTGGAGAGGATGTGAAGAAAGGGGTACCCTCATCCATTGCTAGTGGGAATGCAAACTTGTGCAACCACTTTGGAAAGCAGTGTGGCAGTTTCTCAGAAAATTTGGGATCAACCTACCCATGGACCCAGCAATCCCACTCTTGGGAATATACCCACGAGATGCCTGATCATATGACAAGGACATTTGTTCAACTATGTTCATAGCAGCATTATTTGTAATAGCCAGAACCTGGAAACAACCTAGATGCCCTTCAATGGAAGAATGGATGAAGAAAGTGTGGAATATATACACATTAGAATACTACTCAGCGGTAAAAAAACAATGACTTCGCGAATTTTGCATGCAAATGGATGGAAATAGAAAACACTATCCTGAGTGAGGTAACCCAGACCCAAAAGGAGGAACATGGGATGTACTCACTCATAATTGGTTTCTAGAAATAAATAAAGGTCAGTGAGTCTATAATTTGATATCCTAAAGAAACTAAATAGGAAGGTGAACTCAAAGAAAAACATATAGCTATCCTCCTGGTTATGGGAATTAGACTAGATTGCCGAGCAAAAAACTGGGATCTTGGGGATGAGGTGGGAGGGGGTGTAAGGGGGAAGGGGAGAGAAATGTGAGAAGGGGAGAGTGGGGGGAACTTGGGGAAACGGGGATGATTGGGTTAAAGGAAGTTTGGTTAGGGGAGCAGAGAAGCACACATCTTAACTAAGGGAGCCATCTTAGGGCTGGCAAGAGACTTGGATCTAGACGGGCCCCCAGGTGCCCAGGGCGATGTCCCCAGTTAGTTCCTGGGGCAGCTGTGGATAGGGAACCTGAAATGACCCTATCCTATAGCCATACTGATGAATATCTTGCATATCACCATAGGACCTCCATCTGGCGATGGATGGAGATAGAGACAGAGACCCACACTGGAGCACTGGACTGAGCTCCCAATGTCCCAATGAGGAGCAGAAGGACAGAGAATATGAGCAAAGAGTCAGGACCACAAGGGTGCGCCCACCCGTGGAGACAGTGGGGCTGATTCCTTGGGAGCTCACCAAGGCCAGCTGGACTGTGACTGAAAAAGCATGGGATAAAACCGGACTCTCTAAATTTGGCGGACAATGAGGGCTGCTGAGAAGCCAAGGACCATGGCACCGGGTTTTGATCCTGCTTCATGTTCTGGCTTTTTGAGAGCCTACCCAGTTTGGATGTTCACCTTCCTAGTCCAGGTTTGAGGGGGGAGGACTTTGGACTTTCCACAGGGCAGGGAACCCTGACTGCTCTTCAGGCTGGAGAGGGAGGGGGAGGAGTGGGGGGAGGGGGAGGAGGAGAAGCAAAGAGTGGGAGGAAATGGGAGAGCGAGGAGGCTGAAATTTCTTTTTTTTCTAATAAAAAAAAATAAATTGTTCAGTGGACAGTGGTCAACACCTAAACTTACAGCTGCTCAAAGGACAAAAAATGGGTATCATTGGAGTACCCAGTCATCAGTGTAAAATCAATGATTTTATAATGGAAAAAATATTATTAATATTGCTGAGAAAACCTTATCAGTATTGAAATAAAGCACAATGAGATATCACTGGGAAAATCAATGTATTTTGATATTAAAGAACTTATGTATTGTTAAATAATAATTTTCTTTCCACACACAATAATTGAAACTCTATCAAGACAATGAATGATAAATAAAGATTCTGAATTTTCAATTCATAAAGTATGGTAGATAAATAAAATATTCATCTAGGCTTTATTCAGAAGTGAAATAAAATCACAGGTGTTTAGGATCCAATATTTGAAGAACATATCAGGACTTGAGACAAATCAGTTTTCATTTTTGACCCCATCTCTTGATACAGTCTTCAGGATAATAGGTTTTTCTGGATAAAGAAGTACTTGTCCACTTAAATTCATGGGAATCTATAAGAGTTGAAAAAAATACACTGGTAAACAACAAATGAAAAAATGCACAGAAGACTAATAGAACTAATTTATTAAGAACAACAATAGTTTCTTCATGTATTGTCATTTGGCCATGATCTTAGTACAAAGATGTAAGTGTCAGGAAGAATGTAAGTTTAAGACTGGCTGAACTACACATCAAGTTCCATATAAACCTGAACAATATGAACTACTTCCTATAAATAATCTGTCTTTATAAATGAATACTTGAGACTTTTAGCAACACATATCTTGAATTTCTCATACATTTATCTTCATAAAAACAGAAAAAAGAAAATATGCCTCTATCTATACATCAAAGTGAAATTTATCATCAGTTCCTTACATGCCAAGATAAAATTGTGATTGAACATCTTCCTCAGTAATACACATTTTAAATGGAGCAGCAATTTGAACTCTAGAAAGCATATTTGTGGGTATACAGCAAACAGCATTTAAAAGGTGATATAAAGTGAGTAGAGAGAAAACAGCATTTAAAGGAGATCTAAAGTGAATTTTGCATTTAGTAAAATGGAAAGATAATCATGATTTTTCATTGTACACCTCTTGCTCCTAAACAATGGGTTTACCTTCCACATTGAAACATGGAAATTCATGATGGAAAGAAAACTTTGGAACCACTAAGATATTAGTCCTCTGCATTTCTTCTGAACTCAAGGGAGTGCTTTAGGGAATTTGTAGCCTATTTTATACCTTATTTTTATATCATATTTCCATTAGTTTAAAAAGTAAAGGATCTCCAACAGACCAATATTCTTATCTAAGTAGAAGAATGTACAAATAGATTGTCCTGTAATTTGATAAAGACCATCTTGTATGTAACTGACACTCAAGGTATATTAAACACAAAAGTCATAAGATTAAACTCATGTGGCATTACTTCAATTTAAATTAATGGTAAAGTATTCTTATGTATTCTGGGGAGGTATTCTAACCATGTTTCTAAATGTTTCACCTTACATAAAAAGTACATAGAAAAGGGAGAAAAGTTTTAAGACCAGAAGTGATGTCTGACCTCAAGATACCATGTTTTCCAAACAAAACAACATAGAGAACATGCACAGCTGAAATCACAAGAATATGAAAGAATAAATAAGACAATCTATATAAAATGCCAGAATGGAGTGTGTATGGATAGAAACACAGTTCCATCCTTAGTTGATGAGCTTTTGTTATCCTATGCTGCTTGGAAAAGCCAAGCCCATTTTATTTAAATGGTAGTCCCTCTCTTAAATCAACCCTACTCTAGGGAAAGGCCCTCTTTACCCAAGAGCAGTTGGCTAACAAAAATTGAACTTTATGTATTTAAAAATGAGAGAGAAAGAAGTGAGGAATGTGGGAAAGTAATTATAGACATTGGGGTGAATTCCCATGAAATTCCTAAGGAATAAATAAAAATTATTTAAAATATACACATGTATGTATAAAAGCAATTTACATAATTTTAAATGGTAAAATAACTTAATATATATACCCAATAGTTAAAAAACAGCTAGAAAACCTCCTTTATGTATTCACTGAAAATTTTTGCCTTAAAGTCAGAATTTCAGTTAATGGAAAGAATAAAATCTAGTGATTCAGAAAGTAAGAGGAATACTGAACATAGAGAAAATACCACAGAGAAGTACATGCAGTAGTTAATGTGTTCCCAGGGGCAATGACAGCATACAGAAATCATTACTAGAAGACGGGACTAATTTACAGAGACAAGCAAGGAAAGGTTTTTGGAGTTGGGACACAGTTGGTTTCTTTGAATTTGAAGGATGAGAAATAATGAAGGGACATTATTGTAAAAATGTAAAGGGAGATTTGTTAGTCTGTACTAGAGTTCCCAAAATGTGAGGACAAATGGTCAGAATGGTCTAGAAAAGGAGTAATTTATATCCATGAATAATACTTAAAACCACTGACTCTTGACTATGGAAACAAGTGGAAATCATTGTAGAGCTTTAAAAGCCATTCTGTAAGTGAAGGGTTTTCTAGTATCTGAAGTGATACAGGCATCATAAGGTGATCGTTACAGCTTCTGGAGATAAGACATGTCCACATATGTAGTTAACCAGAAACACTATTTAATAACTGGTTCTATGTATGGTACATTCATGTATGAATACACTATAAACCAAACCATTATTTTGTAAAATGGATATATACTAGTAAGAAAGAAGAAATTTTTTGTTCAAATCCAATAATATCATACATAGTCATATAAAAAACATCTTCATTGACCTTACATGATATTACCATTTACACTTAGATATGGACTAATTGCTCCATACTTTAGGACCCTAAAACTCACACATGACTTCAGATAGATCATTGAATAGAGAAAGCTTTAATTAGAGATGAATATACGTTTTTTGAAGAATAGAATGAAACCCCAGTTTATGAAAATGCCTAAAATAAAAAACTTTCCAAAAAAGAATATTTTCTGCCTCACCTGTGTTTCTTCACAAGGTTCCACGGAGAAGTTCTGCAAGATTTTGACAACAGCAAGCTTCATGGTAATGAGAACAAACCTCATGGCAAGGCAGTTTCTAGGACCATTCCCAAAAGGCATGTATACATAAGGATTGATTGCATCTTTGTTTTTCTTGGAGAACCTGGTGACACAATTTTACAAGAACACAAAATAATGAAACATCACACCAAGTCCTCAAGAAGTAAAATGTTTGTAGTTTTAATGTCACCCAAAGTCAGGATTATGCAGAACACTGCAGTGTGTTGACTGTTCCAAATGTGTTATACTTGTTTCATTTCATTCATCATGAGATTTTTTTGTTTATTGTTTTTTTTTTTTTTCAAGACAGGGTTTCTCTGTAGCTTTGGAGCCTGTCCTTGAACTAGCTCTTTTTTTTTCAGAGTGAAGTTGGATGTTTATTTAGTGGGCTATGGAGGGGAAAGGAGAGAAGAGGAGGCTAAATATTTGGCATCCACAGAAAAATAATAGTGAAAATATTGTGTTGGTCTGGACAATGATTATGTTTTAGGATATAGCAATATGCACTACCCAAAACACAGAAACCAAAATCAAAATAAGTAAGATTGTATCAGAGTTAAGGAGAGGGAGAGACAGACAGAGAGAGACAGAGAGAGAGAGAGAGAGAGAGAGAGAGAGAGAGAGAGAGAGAAGACTGTCTAAAATAAAGATAATGGGTCACACAGAGTATTAACTCCTGCATTGAGAAGGAAAAAACAAATGGCCAACCATAAAACTGAGAAGGGACTGGTGTCAAAAATATGTCAGGAATTCAAACAGCTTAATGAAAAAAAATTTAAACAACCCCCAAAATGAAACATAAACACAATTTTTAATTGGGAAAGGGATCTAAGTAGACACACAAATGGCCAACAGCAACCTTAAATGGTGTTTCATATCACCATTGACCACATAGGACAGGTGATGCTTTATGGTGACAGAGCACTAGCCTAATATTTACAATGTTCTGAGTGTTTTCTCCTGAGCCAATAAATAAATAACTAAAAATTAAAACTACAAAGAAACAATGAGATATTTCCCTAAACCTATGAAAATGGCTTTTACCAAAAGATGTAGCTGTTGGTATAATTTGAATGAAAATCCTATCAGCTATAGGTGAGAATATAAATTAGTATAATCATTATGCAAAATAGTATGAAGGTTGCTCATAAAAGTAACAAATACTTACAGAATTTGCTAGACCATTTCTGGGTATATGCCCAAAGAAAATGAAATTAGTAAGTCAGAAAGCTGTTTGTACTGTCTTCGGCATGGACAGCAGCATTATTCACTGATGCCAAGGTACAGAAACAATCCAGATGTCCCCCAAATGAATGGATATATAAAGAAAAGGTAGTATATATACATGATGAGAAATAACTCACCCTTAAGGGGTAAAGAAAAATTTTTCATGTTCAACAACATGAGTAAGCCTATGGGGCATTCAACCAAATAAAAACAAGCCAGTCACACAATGAAAATGATTTCCTACAAGCACACAACCCAAAAAGATATACAAGCTGGAGAGTTGAACAGCACAACCTAGAAACGAGCTGCAAAACTGGTGGTCAGAAAGTGTAAGATTTCAGCTGTACAGGATAGTATTTGAGACTTAATATCCTGTCTGATATTGAGTTAATAATATCCATTATATATTTTAAAATTATTGAAAGAACAAATTTTAGATCTAGTCGCAACTAGAAGCATTAATTTCATGAGGTAAGAGATATGCTAACTTATTTTAATTATCATACAACTTGAATATTTACCAAATCATCACATTGCAAGTATATGTAAAATTACATATTTAAACACATATACATGTATATGTATATATACATATATGTTAAGAAAAAATAAAGTAAAAGAAGAATAAGAGGAATCACAACTTGATTACTTCTTGAAATAGATTAATAAACTTGGTTTTGGAAGAAATGTCTAATATTTAACATTGTTATATTTCATACTATCTTAGAAGTCATTTTATTTAAGAAACCTTGCAACTATTTCCAGAGAAATTTTGTATCCTACATTTTTAGATTTATTAAATACAGAAAGATTTTAATAATTACTTGTGATTATTTATTTATTTTTATTTTTCTATTCAAAAATTTCCACTTCTCCTCCTCATCCCATTCCTGACCTGTAGTAATACGAGCGGCGGGGCTGCATCCCCAGGACCCGGCCGCCCGCATGGCTAGCATTACCCAAAATAATTACACGGAGACTGTATTCTTTTAAACACTGCCTGGCCCATTAGTTCCAGTTTCTTATTGGCTACCTCTTACATATTAATCTAACCCATTTCTAATAATCTGTGTAGCCCACAAGCTGGCTTACCAGGAATGATCTTAACCTGCATCTGCCTGGAGTGGGAGAATCATGGCGACTCACTCACTCAGCTTCTTTCTTCCAGCATTCTGTTCTGTTTACTCCACCCACCTAAGGGTTGGCCTATCAATGGGCCTGGGCAGTTTCTTTATTGATAAGAAATCACTCCCACATCATTTCCCCTTTTTATGTTTAAACAAAAAAGAAAGGCTTTAACTTTAACATAGTAAAATTATATATATTTTATCTTTTATCATAACTAAGGAAAACTAACTATCTATCCATTCTTCAACTCTATCAAAGACTGTAGAAGGATATAATATTACCTAAGCAAACAAGAAATCCAAAGCTCTAGAAATGACAGACACACCTCGCTGCCTAGACAGTCACCCAAAGTTCTTTTGTACCGTTGGGGCATCTATCTTTGGCCTACAGGCCCATAGTTTCCAGCAGACAGTTCCATGAAGCAGGAAATTCCAAAGACAGTTCAGTCATTTTCTGCTGTGTCCTGAAGAATGTCTCGTAGACTCTTTCATGAATCAGGAACCCCGAAAGATCATATCACCTTTAGGCAAGTTCAGCAGTCCTCTCTCTGCGGGTTCTTTGTGTCCAGTTTATGCGTCAGTCCAGGCAAGAGCAGTTTCTTGCCCAAATGGCTATCAAACTCCATAAGGAGCCTCTTCGATGCCTATCTTCCTCTTGAAGTAGATTGTTGCTGCCAGGAGCAGACATGTCTCCTTGTCATGAAAAGCCCTAAGTTATTAAAACATGTAAAATGCCATATTCTGCAGTCTTTGAAACATATGAAGAATGCCTATCTAATTGAAATATATCTCTATATATCTAGAAAATCTAACTAACATGACTACAAGCTTGACTATTACAATTATTCATCAGCAACCTATATTTCCTAATTATACATTACATTTTAAAAATGAACTACATAATCACAATACATTAATCAAGATCAGAAATACATATACATATAACAAGATTGACCTTAAAATCCACACCAATGCAAATTATTCATATCTATATCATATCCCCCTTTAAATGTAAAAGAACATTTATAAACTATATTTGGGAATATGGGCACAGTTTTTTCTCTCCAAACTGCTTCCTGGTGAATGGGGGCATTGTTAATTAGGTCTTTCATGGTATAACCTGTGTGCCAGGGTCATCTCAGTTGGCAGTTGAGTGAAGTAATTTTTTGAGGGTGTTCACAACAACCTTTCAGGAGGGTGTGGTCTATCATGCCAAACTGGGATAGAAGAAATCCACAGGGTCTGGTCCTCTGTGAAAACAAAAGAAGACCTTTTCCAAAGCATCATATCCTTAGACCCAAATTTTGAAATCGTAAAACCCTTATATCCATTCTGGTTTAGCTTGGCAGCCCATATAATGAAATGTCTCTCTGTACTTAGCTCCTTCACATTCAAAAATTTTAAAGAAAACACAATGTACATAATCCAGACTCTCTGTGATTTTCCATTTTTACGTGGCTTATTTTTCTTTATTTTTTAATCTATAACTATCTGTACTCTGTCTCTTTAAAGACTTTGCCCTTTTTTTAAACCATTAACTTTATTTTTTATAATCTTTTTCTTCTCTCTCTCAAGCCTATGTACATTCATCCAACATTGTGACTCATTTAGTGGTCTTTTTTGTCTGAATCTGTTCCATTGTGAATCTGTAATTCTTTATTGTCCAGGAGCACTTCTTAAAATGTTAAGCACTTTTTAAAAACTTAAGTTGCACCATGTAGGGGTAATATGGTACCGCTTGTGTCCTACCAAGTCTAAACCTTAACTGCACTGCTATTATTATGGTAATTACGGCAGTTCCTGCCTGAGGTCAGCACAGTTCAGCATGCAGCAGCTGCTCCTGCCTCAGATCCATTTGGTGCCCCTGAGCCACAGTTTCAGGCACACAGCAAGTCCACATTGGAGCCGCACTCAGCAGTTTAATTCTGAGACTGAGCGTGGAGCACAGAAACTCTTTTTATCCAAGTTACAACCAAATCTGGCACACAGAGCACTGCGCAGTCTGAAAACACATCTCTGTATGGTGGCAGGAATCTGCCATGCTCTTCCGCCTGCCTAAGCCTGATTCTGACGTCTGCCCAGGTGCAGACGGGGAGTGCTGAGCCATTGGCACGGTCTCAGAGTACTTTCATTCTGATACCAAGCGGGAATACAAACATCCAGTCCCATAAAATCCGTTGAAATGCTTTAAAGCCAGAGTTTGTACTGGCGGCACACTCTAAAATGACGCTTTAAAATGACGCAGCTTTTTTACTGCTACTGTTGCCGAATCAGAAAATCTCTCTACAGCATGCCACCAACAAACAGCAAAAGTCTGTATTAAACTCTGTTTTTTCTCTGTTTAAAATTAAGCTCTCTCAGGTTTTTAAGTGGATTTAGCCCCACGTTGGGTGCCACTCTGTAGTAATATGAGTGGCGGGGCTGCATCCCCAGGACCCGGCTGCCCACATGGCTAGCTTTACCCAAAATAATTACATGGAAACTGTATTCTTTTAAACACCGCCTGGCCCATTAGTTCCAGTTTCTTATTGGCTAGCTCTTACATATTAATCTAACCCATTTCTAATAATCTGTGTAGCCCACAAGCTGGCTTACCAGGAATGATCTTAACCTGCATCTGCCTGGAGTGGGAGAATCATAGCGACTCACTCACTCAGCTTCTTTCTTCCAGCATTCTGTTCTGTTTACTCCACCCACCTAAGGGTTGGCCTATCAATGGGCCTAGGCAGTTTCTTTATTGATAAGAAATCACTCCCACATCACTGACCCGTTCCCCAATAACCCTCATCCCTCCCCCTCCAGCCTTAAGAGAGGGCAGGGTACCCTGCCCTGTGGGAAGTTCAAGGCCTTCCCCCCTACATCCAGGCCTAGGAAACTGTGTCCAAATAGACTAGGGTCCCAAAAAGCCAGTACATGCAGACTCACCCAGGAGGAGTAGAAAACGGGAAATAAATTGAGAGCTGAAATCAACAAAGTAGAAATACAGAAAACAATCCAAAGAATCAATTAAACAAAGAGCTGGTTCTTTTTGCAATAGCAATAAGACTACATAAGGAGATCAAGGGGATTCGATTTGGAAAGGAAGAAGTCAAACTTTTTTTATTTGCAGATATATGAGAGTGTACATCAGTGGCCCCCAAAACTCTACCAAAGAACTTTTACAGCTGGTAGATACCTACAGTGATGTGGCAGGATACAATATCTACTCAAAAGAATCAGTAGCCCTTAGAAACACAAAGGATAAAGAAGCAGAGAGGAAACTCAGAGAAACATCACCTTTTCACGATAACCACAAATAACATAAAGTACCTTGGAGTAACACTAGCCAAGGAAGTGAAAGATCTTTTTGACAACAACTTTAAGGCTTTGAAGGAAGAAATTGAAGAAAACACCAGAAAATGGAAGGATTTCCCATGCTCTTGGATTGGGAGGATCAATATAGTAAAAATGGAAATTCTACCAAAGGGAATCTATAACTTCAATGCAATCCCCATCAAAATCTCAACAAAATTCTTCACAGACCTTGAGAGAACTATAATCAACTTTATATGGAAAAACAAATAACCCCAGGATAGCCAAAATTATTGTATACAATAAAAGAACTTCTAGAGGCATTACCATCCTTGACTTCAAACACTATTACAGAGCTACAGTAATGAAAACAGCTTGACATTGGCATAAAAACAGAGATGTCAACCAATGGAATCAAATAGAAGACCCGGATATTAACCCACAAACCTATGAACACCTGATTTTCAACAAGGGAGCTAAAAGTATGCAATGGAAGAAAGAAAGCATCTTCAACAAATGTTGCTGGCATAACTGGATCTCAACCTGTAGAAGAATGAAAATAGATCCATATCTTTCACCATTCACAAAACTCAAAATTTATATTGAGGATTAAAGACCTCAATATAAATCCAACCACACTGAACCTGATAGAAGAAAAAGTGGGAAGTAGACTGCAACACATGGTCACAGGAGACCACTTCCTACGTATAACCCCAGTAGCACAGACAACGAGAACAACAGTGAATAAATGGGACCTCCTGAAACTGAGAAGCTTCTGTAAAGCAAAGGACATGGTCATTAAGACAAAAATGCAACCTATTGGATGGGAGAAGATCATCACCAACTCCACATCAGACAAAGGTCTGATCTTCAAAATATATAAAGAACTCAAGAAACTAGACATTAAAATTCTAAATAACCCAATTTAATAAATGGGGTACTGAACTGAAAAGAGAACACTCAACAGCAGATGTTCAAATGGCCATGAGATACTTAAGGTCATGTTAAAGTTCCTTAGAGATCAATGAAATGCAAATCAAAACAACTTTGAGATAGCATCTTACATCTGTCAGAATAGCTAAAATCAAAAACACCAATGATAGCCTATGCTGGAGAGGAACACTCTTCCACTGCTGGTGGGAATGAAAACTTATACAACCACTTTGGAAATCAATGTGGTGGTTTCTCAGGAAACTAGGAGTCAATCTACCTCAGGATCCAGCAAAACCACTCTTGGGAATATACCCAAGAGATCTCCAATCATATTATAAAGGCATTTCTTCAACTATGTTCATAGCATTATTTGTAATGGCCAGAACCTGGAAACAACCTAGATGCCCCTCAGTAGAAGAATGGATAAAGAAAGTGTAGAATATATACACATTAGAGTACTACTCAGTGGTAAAAAAAAAAACAATGACATCTTGAATTTTGCATGCAAATGGATGGAAATAGAATATTTTTTAGGTACGAGGGCGCTCTCCACATAGCCTAAGACAGGGTGCCCTGTGATCTGCTTACTTTAATCCTACTAGATACCTTTTATTTGAGAAGCTCCAAGAAACTAATGCTACTCATAAGGCACCCCTCTGTTCCCAGGAGAGGTAAATTGCTTCACCAGTCGAGAGGAGGGTCTCTCCTTGTCCCAGTCCCTTCTCCCTTAGATCTGACACCATGGTTGACTCTGTCTTGGTGCCCTCCACCTATAACTACTTGCCTTTATATAAGAAAGGAGGAATATGTTGGGAGCCGTTTCCCCCCCTAAAGATTGTTACAGAAACCATCACCTTGGGGAGCCTGCAGGGAACCCCAAACCCATAATTATGTTAAGAATAGTTATATTGGCAAAACCTGCCCCACACCCAATTAGCTATTCGCTAATTGCTAACGAACCTAATCTCATAGCGGAACTGCCTTAAATTCCAGCTATCCAGGGAACTAGGTGTGGCAACTCCTGACTTCTTGGCCTACCTGACCGGATGTAGGTTACGTGACTGGGACCACGCGGCCAGATTCCATGCTCCTGTGCCCTGCTCCCCAAGCCCTCATTCAGGGGGTATTAAGTTGTTACCCTGTCCCTAATAAACGGAGGCTTTGACAAAAAAAAAATAGATATAGGCTAAATCAATATGTAAGAATTAGCCAATAAGAAGTTAGATCTAATGAACCAAACAGTGATTTAATTAATACAGTTTCTGTGTTGTTATTTCGGTTCTGGGAGACCAGGACAAACAAGGGGCCTCCTTCAACATCATTGACTTAATTGATTTGAGGAGACCCAAAATGAAAGTGGGTGGTTCCATTCCCTGGTGTTGCTTATTGTTCTATGTAAGATTAGAGAATGCAAGCTAAAGACCATGTATGTTTTTATTTATTCCTGTCTCCCTTGACTGTGTCTAGGACCTGACTAGTTGTTTTAACATCCTGTTGCCTTGTCATCTCCAAAAGAGAAGGATTGTAAGTTACAAATGTGAACTAAAAAGTCTCCCTAAAAAAAAAAATTATTTGCAATGTAGCAACTATCCTGGGGTATGTGTAACTGTTATTTTACCTTTAAAATTAATAAAGCATATTTGAATGAAAAAAAAAGAATACTGTATCCTAAATGAGATAACCCAGACCCAAAACGATGAATATGGTATATATACTCATTCATTAGTGGACTCTAGCCATAAATAAAAGACACTGAGCATAGAGTTCACAAGCCTAGAGAAGCCACATAACAAGGTGAAGCCCCCCAAAATATATACATCCTCCTGGAAATTCGAAGCAGACAATAATGCCAGGCAAAAGTTGGGAGCATAAGTGTGGGGCCAGGGGTAGGGGTAGGGGTGGGTAAGCAGGAGGGGAGGGGGGAGAGAGAAGGCAGAAGGGAAGGATTGGGGAGAGCTTTGGGGAGTGGGAGAGCTGAGATAGAGGAAGGGTAGATATAGGAGCAGAAATAAAAATATCTACATTAAGGGAGCCATTTTCAGGTTGGCAAGAGACTTGGCTAGAGAGGGGAACCCAGGTGTCTACAGTGATGTCCCCATTTAGGTCCTTGGGCAGTGTAGGAGAAGGTGCCTGAACTGGCCTTGTCCCATAATCACACTGATGATTATCTTGAATATCACCATAGAATCTTCATCCATGGATGGATGGAGATAGAGACAGAGACCCACATCAGAGCACTGACTGAGGTCCCAAGGTCCAGTTGAAGAACAGAAGTAGGGATTAGATGAGCAAGGAAGACAGAACCGTGAGGGGTTGGTCTACCCACTGAGACAATGTGCCTGATCAAATGGGAGCACACCAAATCCAGCTGGACTGGGATTGAACAAACATGTGATCAAACCAGACTCTCTGAATGCAGCTGACAATGGGGGCTGACTGAAAAGACTTTGATAAAGGCACTGGGACTTGTTTCTACTGTATGTACTGGCTTTTTTGAACTAGCTCTTGTAGATCAGGCTGGCCTCGAACTCACAGAGATCTACCTGCCTCTGCCTCCTGAGTACTGGGATTAAAGACATGCACCACCACTGCCTGGTGAGATTTTTTTATTTTGTATTAAAGCAAAGGACAAGATCAATAAGACAAAGTGACAGCCTACAGAATGGGAAAAGATCTTCACTAATACCATATCAGACAGAGGTCTAATCTCCAAAATATACAAAGAACTCTAAAAATTTTCATCAAAAAAACCCCAAGTAATCCAATAAAAAATAGAGTACAAACCTGAACAGAGAACTCTCAACAGAGGAATCTAAAATGGCTGAAAGACACTTATGGAAATATTCAACACCCTTAGTCATCAGAGAAATGCAAATCAAAACAACTCTGAGATTCTATCTTACACCTCTAAGAATGGCCAAGGACAAAAATACTGATGACAACTTATACTGAAACAGTGTGGGGAAAAGGGAACACTTCTGTATTGCTGGTGGGAATGCAAGCTGGTACAGCCCCTTTGGATGGTGATTTCTCAGAAAATTAGGAAACAACCTTCCTTACGACCCAGTAATACCACTTTTGGGTATATATCCAAAGGATGTTCAATTGTGCCACAAGGACATGTGCTTAAGTATGTTCATGGCAGCATTGTTTGTCATAGCCAGAACCTGGAAACAACCTAAATGCCCTTCAACCAAAGAATGGATAAAGAAAATGTGGTACATTTACACAAAGGAGTACTACATAGCAGAAAAAATAATGACATCTTGAATGTTGCAGGAAAATGGATGGAGCTAGAAAACATTATTCTGAGCGAGGTAATCCAGACTAAGAAAGACAATTCTCACATGTATTCCCTCATAGGTGGTTTTTAAACATAAAGCAAAGAAAGCCAGCCTACAAATCATAATACCAGAGAACTTAGACAACAATGAGGACACTAAGAGAGTCTTACATAGCTCTAATCTACATGGGAAGTAGAAAAAGACAAGATCTCCTGAGTAAATTGGGAGCATGGGAACCTTGGGGGAGGGATGAAGGGGAGAGGCAGGGAGGGGAGCAGAGAAAAATGTAGAGCTCAATGAAAATCAATTAAAAACGATGTGTTATCTGCCTAAGCAGTAATGGATCTCCTGCTGTTTATGTGACATTTGAAGACTACCCATTGAGAGTAAATATGCCTTTACAGTTCAAAGCACTAAAGATATTGTGGTGTTCCCTGTATGAAAACATCACAGAAAGTGGCATGAAGAAGGAGGAAGGATTTTTATAACACTTAAGATGGGGGTTTAATGGGGAACAACCTTCAGCCAATGCCCTTTGAAGACTTGGACCAAGTAGAGAATGGCTTAGGGTACCAAAAAGCCTGCAGATGCAGACCCTCTTCTTCTCATGCACCACACCTGAATGTTGGACCCCATTCCTATTTCCTTGTTGTGACCCATGATTTTCCCTTTTAATAAAGAAAAACCTTAGTATACTGTCTTCAGAGCTACAGCACAAAGGATGGAAGGTTTTGACTTTAAAAAAGACAGTGATAAAAAAATTTAAAATGATTGGGGAAATTATTGGAACTGATGTGAAGGGGAGAAGGTAAAACACAGGATTTAGCCTTGTTAATATGGGCAATGATCAAGGATGACTCACATATAGTTTTAACTGCTTATCTAGTAATCTCCTCTGAGAAGCCATCTGGTACAAAATACACTAAGGAAGTCAAGGAATACAAATGACAACCTATAGGTATGAGTGACCTAAAGGAAATTAAGCAAACAATAGTATCTTATGGCTTGCTCTTACCATTCATTAGGGAAATGGTAAAAATGTGGGCTTCAAGCAATAAGGCTACACCACACAATTGGCTTCAATTAGTCTAAACTACCCTATAAGACAGACCCCAGCTACTATGAAAATACTATTGGTGAGAAGAGGCAAAAATTTTAGAAAAGCAGGGAAAAGCAAAAGGATTTGAGACTTCTCAAGATCAAATTCTTGGCAAGGGCTATTACTCCAATCCTCAGGACCAGACTCTCTATGGTGAACAGTCCTTGTTCCTATGCAACACAGAAGCTTTAAATGCTTGGGATAGGATTCAGGAACCATGAAAGAGAATTGAATCATATATTAGAGGCCAAGAACCCTTTAGTGACTTCTTATAAAGATTAACTAAGGCTATATAAGTAGGAGTAATAAACCATGAAGCTAGATGTGTACTTATTGAATCTTTGGGTTTTGAAAATGCCAACTTAGAATGCAAGAGGATAAATTGGCCTTTAAAGGTCAGATTTTTGCCACTAGATGAAAGAATCTCACACAAATGAATGCTGAAACATTTGATTATAGTCATGATGCTTGGGTAGGAGAAATGATTTCCAAAGCTATGAGGAGACACCAAAATGCCAAATATTTTAATTTTGGTAGAATAGGACATCTAATAAGGGATTGTAAACAAGGAATTCCTAGAAATAATGTTTCCTGTAGGAATGGCAAGAATAAGAGAACTCAGCCTTCTGGTATATATAGGAGGTGTGGCAAAGGCCAATAATGGGCCAATGAATGTAGATCAACAAAAGGTAGACAAGGTATCCAGATAACATTGGGAAACTCCTTAGAGGGCCTCTCACAGCCCCCCCCCCCCATATCAAATGTGGGCAAGTCATTCCTAGTCACTGTGGAGAACATGTTTCCATGTTTTAATTTCACCAGGAAAATTAAATAATCCAGTTCCTCTGTAAGAAAACTTATTGTTCTGGATGATGGAGTAGACATGGATGAATAAAAAACCTCCAGTAGGAAATAGAAAACATATATTTTGGCATACTTCCATAAACGATCAAAGACCAAAGCTAAGAGTACATATAAATGGCATTGCAGTTGAGGGAATTTAAGACACGGGTGCAGATGTGAGTATCATAACTCACATAACTCCAGAATCTTGGTATCCAGATTGGCCTCTTCAGGAGGCAGGTATTCAATTCCTAGAAACTGGAACCCTATCTCAAATGAAACAAAGTAAGAGGTGGGTTGAATGCATACAGTTAGAAGGACAAAAAGGAAGTCTGAGGCCATATTTAGCTAATATTGCAGTGAATTTATAGGGTCATGACCTAGTGAAGCAATGGAATACCCAGGTTAACATTCCTGCAATTCCAAAAATTCATGTTTCTGGGAAGGATGTTATAAGATATTATAAACAAAGGACAACAGTCATTCAGGCTATAGTAGATCATAAAGCAATAGCAAACCTTCAGAGGTACTAATGTCCCTATGTTTAAAATGGTTAACTGAGAACCCCATATGGGTTAAACAATAGATTTTTAACAGAAAAAACTGAAGGCTTTAGAACAGCTGGTACAGGAGCAACTAGATGCTCACCATATTGAAGAATCAATCAGCTTTTGGAATTCTTCTGCATTTGTTGTTAAAAAATCTGGCAAATGGAGAATGATGACAGTTGTAAGAGCTGTCAACAAGGTAATTCAACCTATAGACCCTCTACAATCTGAAATTCCTCTGACTTCTCTATTACCAAAAGGTTAGCCTCTTATACTTATTGATTTAAAAGACTTTTTCTTCATGATGCCTTAAAAAGAAAAGGACAGGGTTTTAAGCTCTTTCACTAAGGCTATCCTCCCAGAGCGGGGAGTGCCTGCCTTCCAGGCAGGTCTCAAGGTTCCCAGTAAGGGAGCTGGGGCACCTACAGCTGGTGCTCCAGGATCTCCAGTGTTCTCCTGCACCCGTGCTGCCTCCCACCTCCATCCTCTTGTCCCTGGATCTGTGAGCTACCAGGCGGCCCTGGTTAGGTGCTGAGGAATTCCATCTGGATGGGTGAGTGTCTACTATCCATGCGCGGTGTGCCTCAGAAGCTAGCACAAACCCCCCTCCCCCAGCTCCTTCTGCAGGGCTGCCTTTCTTAGGCACGACCCAATCCCCCCACACCCCACCCCCAACCCTGCCCTGTGGTTTGCTAGGACCAGTGCTCAGACCGGTTTTAAGCTCTTTCACCAAGGCTATCCACCCAGAGCAGGGAGTGCCTGCCTTTCGGGCAGGTCTCAAGTTTCCCTGTAAGGGAGCTTGGGCACCTACAGCTGGTGCTCCAGGGTTGCCATCTGAGTTGTGCTGAGGAGTTCCATCTGGATGGGTTGGTTCCTGTTTCTACACTGAAGAGATACACCCAGAGAGTCAGTCACAGCAAAGACTGGACCAAGACACAAGGCCTCTCCTGGCTCCATTTGAAGCAAGAGATGGGAAGGCGCCAATACAAGAATTTCTCCAACAACCTGAAAGGCAATATGACATCACCAGAACCCAGGGATCCCGAAACAAGAAGAATTGTACACCCTACTCCAGAAGAATTAGAAGAAATCGACTCAAAAATGAATTATATGAAAATAATAGAGGACCTTAAACAGGAGGTGAAAAACTGCCATAAGCAATTAGAGATGACAAACAAAAAAGTAGAGGAAATGAATAAATCGCTCAAAGATACCCAAGAAAACCAAGAGAAGCAAGAAAAAGAAATCAAACAGATAAGGGAAGCGGTTCAAGACTTGAAGAATGAAATGGAAGTAATGAAGAAAACACAAACCGAGGGAAGGATGGAGATGGAAAACCTGGGTAAACAAACAGGAACCACAGAGACAAGTACTACCAACAGATTACAAAAGATAGAAGAAAGAATGTCAGACACTGAAGATACCATAGAGAAAATAAACACACTGATCAAAGAAAATAGCAAAACCAACAAATTCTCATCACAAAACATTTAGGAAATATGGGACACAATAAAAAGACCAAACCTAAAAATAATTGGGAAAGAAGAAGGAGAGGAAGTACAGCTCAATGGGCCAGAAAATATATTTAATAAAATTATTGAAGAAAACTTTCCCAACCTAAAGAAAGATATTCCTTTGAAGGTTCAAGAAGCATACAGAACACCGAATAGACTGGACCAAAAAAAAAAACTTCTCCTCGCCATATAATAATCCAAAATCAAAACATACAGAATAAAGAAAGAATATTAAGAGCTGCAAAGGAAAAAGCTCAAGTTACTTATAAAGGTAAACCTATCAGACTTACACCTGACTACTCTATGGAAACCATGAAAGCCAGAAGGTCCTGAATAGATGTACTGCAGAAGATAAGAGAACATGGATGCAAGCCCAGACTACTATACCCAGCCAAGCTATCGTTCACTATAAATGGAGAAAACAAAATTTTCCAGGATAAAAACAAATTTAAACAATACGTAGCCACAAATCCAGCCTTACAGAAGGTAATAGAAGGAAAATCACAAATCAAGGAGCCCAACAATGACCACAATAACTCAAACATCTAGAAACCCTTCACCAGTGCAACTCAAAGAAGGCAAACACACAAACTCTATGACTAAAAAACTGACTGGAGTTAACAACCACTGGTCATTATTATCCCTTAATGTCAATGGACTCAACTCACCTATAAAACGGCACAGGCTAAGAGATTGGATACGCAAACAGGATCCAACATTCTGCTGTTTACAAGAAACACACCTCAACCACAAAGACAGGCACCTACTTAGAGTAAAGGGATGGGTAAAGGTTTATCAAGCAAATGGACTTAAGAAACAAGCAGGTGTGGCCATACTAATTTCTAACAAAGTTGACTTCAAACTTAAATCAATCAGAAGAGTTGGAGAGGGACATTTTATACTCATAACAGGAACAATTCATCAGGATGAAGTCTCAATCCTGAATATCTATGCCCCTAATATCAAAGCACCCACGTACGTAAAAGAAACATTACTAAAACTCAAGGCTGCCATCAAACCGCACACGCTAATAGTAGGAGATTTCAACACTCCTCTTTCACCAATGGACAGGTCAATCAGACAGAAACCTAACAGAGAAATTAGAGAATTAATGGAGGTAATGAATCAATTGGACTTAATTGACATCTATAGAATATTCCACCCAAATAGGAAAGAATATACCTTCTTCTCTGCAGCTCATGGAACCTTCTCGAAAATTGACCACATCCTCGGTAACAAAGCAAACTTCCACAGTTACAAAAAAATATCCATAACCACCTGTGTCTTATTAGATCATCATGGACTAAAGTTAGAATTCAACAACAATGCTACCCCCAGAAAGCCTATAAACTCATGGAAACTGAACAGTCAACTATTGACCCACACCTGGATCAAAGAAGAAATAAAGAAAGAAATTAAAGTCTTCCTTGAACTCAATGAAAATAAAGAAACAACATACTCAAACTTATGGGACACTTTGAAAGCAGTCCTAAGGGGAAAGTTCATAGCCCTTAGTGCCCACTTAAAGAAAACAGAGAAAGCATACATTGGAGACTTAACAGCCCACCTGAAAGCTCTAGAAAAAGAAGAAGCAGACTCACCTAGGAGGAGTAGAAGACTGGAAATAGTCAAATTGAGGGCAGAAATCAACAAAATAGAAACACAGAAAACAATCCAAAGAATCAATGAAACAAAAAGCTGGTTCCAGGAAAAAATCAACAAAATTGATAAACCCCTATCCAAACTAATCAAACGGCAGAGAGAGAATTTGCAAATTAATAAGATCAGAAATGAAAAGGGGGACATAACCACAGACATAGAGGAAATTCAAAGAATCATTAGATCTTACTACAGAAGCCTGTATGCCACAAAACTGAAAAATGTAAAAGAAATGGACACTTTTTTTAGATAAACACCATATACCAAAGTTAAATCAGGACCAGGTGAACAATCTAAATAGACCTGACAGTCGCGAAGAATTAGAAGCTGTTATCAAAAACCTCCCTACCAAAAAAAGCCCAGGACCAGACGGTTTCAATGCGGGATTCTACCAGAATTTCCAAGAAGACCTAATACCTATACTACTTAAGGTATTTCACAATATAGAAACAGAAGAGTCATTGCCAAATTCCTTTTATGAAGCTACAGTCACTCTGATACCAAAACCACACAAAGACTAAACCAAAAAAGAGAATTACATGCCAATCTCACTCATGAACATCGACGCAAAAATCCTCAACAAAATACTGGCAAACCGTATCCAAGAACACATTAGAAAAATTATCCATTTTGATCAAGTAGGCTTCATCCCAGAGATGCAAGGCTGGTTCAACATACAAAAATCTATCAATGTAATCCATCATATAAATAAACTGAAAGAAAAAAAACATATGATCATTTCATTAGATGCTGAAAAAGCTTTTGACAAAATTCAACATCCCTTTATGATAAAGTCTTGGAGAGATTAGGGATACAAGGGTCATACCTAAATATAATAAAAGCTATTTACAGCAAACCGACAGCTAACATCAAACTAAATGGAGAGAAACTCAAAGCCATCCCACTTAAATCAGGAACACGACAAGGCTGTCCACTCTCTCCATACCTCTTCAATATAGTGCTTGAAGTTTTAGCAATAGCAATAAGACAACACAAGGGGATCAAGGGGATTCGAATTGGAAAGGAATAAGTTAAACTTTCGTTATTTGCAGATGATATGATAGTGTACATAAGCGACCCCCAAAACTCCACCAAAGAACTCCTACAGCTGATAAACACCTTTAGTAATGTGGCTGGATACAAGATCAACTCCAAAAAATCAGTCGCCCTCCTATACACAAAGGCTATGGAAGCAGAGAGGGAAATCAGAGAAGCATCACCTTTCACGACAGCCACAAACAGCATAAAATATCTCGAAGTAACTCTAACCAAAGAAGTGAAGGATCTATTTGACAAGAACTTTAAGGCATTGAAGAAAGAAATTGAAGAGGATACCAGAAAATGGAAGGATCTCCCTTGCTCGTGGATTGGGAGGATCAACATAGTAAAAATGGCAATCCTACCAAAGGCAATTTATAGATTCAATGCAATCCCCATCAAGATCCCATCAAAATTCTTCACTGATCTTGAAAGGACAATAATCAACTTTATATGGAGTAACAAAAAACCCAGGATAGCCAAAACAATCTTATACAATAAAGGAACTTCTGGAGGCATTACCATCCCTGACTTTAAACTCTATTACCGAGCTACAGTAATGAAAACAGGGTGGTATTGGCATAAAAATAGAGAAAGTCGACCAATGGAATCATATAGAAGACCCGGATTTTAACCCACAAACCTATGAACACCTCATTTTCGATAAAGGTGCTAAAAGTATACAATGGAAGAAAGAAAGCATCTTCAACAAATGGTGCTGGCACAACTGGTTGTCAACCTGTAGAAGAATGAAAATAGACCCATATCTATCACCATGCACAAAACTCAAGTCCAAATGGATCAAAGACCTCAATATCAATCTGAACACACTGAACCTGATAGAAGAGAAAGTGGGAAGTACCCTACAACAGATGGGCACAGGCGATCGCTTCCTAGGTATAACCCCAGCAGCACAGTCATTAAGGGCAACATTGAATAAATGGGACCTACTGAAACTGAGAAGCTTCTGTAAAGCAAAAGACACTGTCACTAAGACAAAAAGGGAACCCACTGACTGGGAGAAGATCTTCACCAACCCCGCAACAGACAAAGGTCTGATATCTAAAATATATAAAGAACTCAAGAAACTAGACTTTAAAATGCTAATTAACCCAATTAAAAAATGGGGCACTGATCTGAAGAGAGAATTCTCAACAGAAGAAGTTCAAATGGCCAAAAGGCACTTAAGGTCATGCTCAGCCTCCTTAGCGATCAGGAAATGCAAATCAAAACAACACTGAGATATCATCTTACACCTGTCAGAATGGCTAAAATCAAAAACACCAATGATAGCCTTTGCTGGAGAGGCTGTGGAGAAAGGGGTACCCTCATCCATTGCTGGTGGGAGTGCAGACTTGTGCAGCCACTTTGGAGAGCAGTGTGGCGGTTTCTCAGGAAAATTGGGATCAACATACCCATGGACCCAGCAATGCCACTCTTGGGAATATACCCACGAGATGCTCGATCATATGACAAGGACATTTGTTCAACTATGTTCATAGCAGCATTGTTTGTAATAGCCAGAACCTGGAAACAACCTAGATGCCCATCAATGGAAGAATGGATGAAGAAATTATGGAATATATATACATTAGAATACTACTCAGCGGTAAAAAACAATGACTTCGCGAATTTTGCATGCAAATGGATGGAAATAGAAAACACTATCCTGAGTGAGGTAACCCAGACCCAAAAGGATGAACATGGGATGTACTCACTCATAATTGGTTTCTAGAGATAAATAAAGGTCAGTGAGTCTATAATTTGATACCCTAAAGAAACTAAATAAGAAGGTGAACCCAAAGAAAAGCATATAGCTATCCTCCTGGTTATGGGAAGTAGACCAGATTGCCGGGCAAAAATTTGGGATCTTGGGGGTGTGGTGGCAGGGGGGAGTAAGGGGAGAAGGGGAGAGAAATGTGAGAAGGGGAGGGTGGGGGGAACTTGGGGAAACGGGATGATTGGGATAAAGGAAGGTTGGTTAGGGGAGCAGAGAAGCACACATCTTAATTAAGGGAGCCATCTTAGGGTTGGCAAGAGACTTGGATCTAGACGGGCCCCCAGGTGCCCAGGGCGATGTCCCCAGTTAGCTCCTGGGTCAGCTGTTGATAGGGAACCTGAAATGACTCTATCCCATAGCCATACTGATGAATATCTTGCATATCACCATAGAAACTTCATCTGGCGATGGATGGAGATAGAGACAGAGACCCACACTGGAGCACTGGACTGAGCTCCCAAAGTCCCAATGAGGAGCAGAAGGAGGGAGAATATGAGCAAAGAAGTCAGGACCACAAGGGGTGCGCCGCCTGTGGAGACAGTGGGGCTGATTCTTTGGGAGCTCACCAAGGCCAGCTGGACTCTGACTGAAATAGCATGGGGTAAAACCGGACTCTCTGAATTTGGCGGACAATGAGGGCTGCTGAGAACCCGAGGACCATGGCACCGGGTTTTGATCCTACTTCATGCTTGGCTTTGTGGGAGCCTACCCAGTTTGGATGTTCACCTTCCTAGACCATGATTGAGGCGGGAGGACTTTGGACTTTCCACAGGGCAGGGAACCCTGACTGCTCTTCAGGCTGGAGAGGGAGGGGAAGGAGTGGGGGGAGGGGAGGGAGGAGAGGGAGCAGTGGGAGGGAAATGGGAGGCAGGGAGGAGGCAGAAATTGCTTTTTTTTCCAATAAAAAAAAGAGAAAAAAAAAGAAAAGGACAGAGAAATATTTGCCTTCACAGTGCCTACTTATAATAATTCTCATCTTGTACTAAGAGATATAAGTGGACCATCCTCCCACAGGAAATGCTCAATAGCCCCACCCTGTGCCATTACTTTGTAGGTCAGACACTGGAAATAATATATATGCAATTTCCCAAGTCTATAATTTACTATTACATGGATGACATTTTGCTATCTGATTCAAGTGCAGAAACTGTAGAAAGGAAGTTTAAAGAAGTAAAGAAAGTTTTGCCTAGATGGGGATTACAAATTGCTCCTGAAAAAAATACAAAAAGGAGATTCCATGAATTCTTAGGTTATAAAATAGGTTTGAAAAAAATTAAAACACAAAAGACAAAATTAGGAAAGACCAATTAGAGACTCTTAATGGCTTTCAAAGATCATCTACGATAGGCTGTTGGGATAACACCTGATCTAACAAGTCATTTCAACAAAACTTTACATGGTGACAAAGACTTAACTAGTCCCAGGAAATTAACAGCTGAAGCTGAGAAAAAATTGACTGTTGTTGAAGAGAAATTATAGAACATTCATGTTGATAGGGTAAATCCAAATCTTAATTGCATTCTAGTCACATTGCCTTCAAGAATCATTTCCTATAGGAAATTTAATGCAGAGGGAATGTATTATCTTAGAATGGATCTTTTTAGTACATAAACTAAGTAAAAAATTAAAAACCTACCTGGAAAAATTCTCTGAATTAATTATAAAAGGAAAATTGAAACCTAGTCAACTAGCAGGTATAGACCCAGCAGAGATTATAGTGACTTTTATTATTGATTAAATTAAAAAATATGAAAATACAACGAACCTTGGCAAAGAGTTGGTGCCAAAATTTAGCAGAGATTAATCGCAATTATCACATTAGCAATAGAATTAACCTTATAAAGAGAACTACATGGATTCTTCCCTGAACTGTATGTGACACACTAATAACTTGAGCCCATACACTTTAACTGACACAAATAAGTCATGAAAAAAGATTTAATTACATAAGGTGTAACAAAGCTTGTTGGGCCAAAATTATCTCAGGGCCTAATACCTCGAGGCCTCTAGGACAGAGAAAATCCTGACTTGAGTTTGAAGTATACTTTTAAAGCTCCCAAGGAGGGATGAGACAGCAAAACCTTTGTAGATGCCCCTCTAGCCAGAGGGAGGGCTTGGCTGTCTCTCATTGACTGGAGGTACCCCACATCACATGATATCACTTAACCTATATAATCAGATGCTCACAGTAATAAACTGAGCTCCTACTTTGACTTGACTCCCTATCATGTCTGATTGTCCTGTGTCATTAAGCTGCAGATCTGATTGCCTGTGTCATGGGGCTGTGGAATGGGAAGATAATGCACTCATCTTTCCCTGGGGAATAAGGTTAAGGAGGTCTGGCAACTGGCACTGGAACATGGGGCTACTGGTCACAGGGAAAAGCAATCTGTCAAAGTGAGTGGGTCCTCGTGATGGGCAATGCAACTTCACACAAAAATGACTCAGGGCTTAAGGCAGTGAGATATGTGCTACTCTCCCAAGGTCTGGAATTGTCAGACCACCATGCAACCCAGGCATGAGAGGATATAATTACCCTGGCCCCCTGGGTACCAACCAGGAATCTTTTCTCATGGGACATGTGGAACTGAGTGGAAACTCTGGCCAGTGAAAAGGAAAACACTTTGATATAACCCCATCATTGGGCTTCAATTCAACTATTAAGACCCTTAAGGCTTGTTTTCACTCCATTGCTCTGCCTCCCCCAAAGGCAGATAAGGAAAAGGTCAGAGACTAGGAGAGGTCTAAAGAATCTGAAAATAACCAATTGGCTATGAGGGTAGGGGAAAAGTTGATAGACAAGAAGCAGGAAAAGGTCAAAGATCAGGAGAGGTATGAAGAATCCAAAAGTAACCAATTAACCAAAAGAATGGGAGAAAAGGAGGCAGACAAGTTACTGAAGAGTTGTTCCAGGGAGAAATAGTATGGGAGACAGAGGTAAAGACAAAAAGGAAAGTAGATATTGTCTGTGATGAGGAGTGACTGCCTCCTTATGCCTCCAGTTGCCCTGGAATGAATTAAATGGATGAAGGGAATAGGACAAATAAGGGGCTCCATACTTTCCAGGAGGAAATGACTATATAATTGGGTGGGGCTGTATGGAAACAAAGGAATGTTCAGGCCTCTAATCCTCTCAAGGTTATCTGCAAACCTCCTAGGAAAAGATTTGTTAGGACAAATGGATGTCATTACTGATCACCTAGTTTTTTATGATGATAAAACTGAGCAAGGTATCATCAGGCAGACCCTTGACATCTGATGAATCCCCCAAAAGTTGAGGCCACTGCCCTCACAGTTCCCCTCATTAGGTGTGTACCTGGTAAGCTGATGGAGGTGGGTCTTGTATCTTATCTGTTGCTTTCATTGGTTAATCAATAAAGAAACTGCTTGGCCCTCTGATAGGGTAGAATTTAGATAGGTGGAGTAGACAGAACAGAATACTGGGAGAAAGAAAGCCAAGTCAGGCAGTCGCCATGATTCTCCCACTCCAGACAGATGCAGGTTAAGATCTTTCCTGGTAAGCCAGCTCGTGGTGCTACACAGAATATTAGAAATGGGTTAGATCAATATGTAAGAGCTAGGCAATAAGAGGCTGGAACTAATGGGCCAGGCAGTGTTTAAAAGAATACAGTTTCCATGTAATTATTTCGGGTATAAGCTAGCCATGAGGGAGGCCGGGTACCTGGAACACAGCCCTGCCACTCCCCCTTACTACAGAGTGGCACCCAGTGTGGTAATGAACTCCACATAAAACCTGAGAGGGTTTAAAAAGGAGAGAGAGAGAATTTAAGACAGCTTTTTGCTGTTTGTGGGTTGTGTGCTGCAAAGAAATTTTCCTGACTCAGCAACAGGAAAAAACTGGCTGTTTTAAAATGCTGACTTTCTGGGCTGTGCCGCCTTTGTGATCTCTGTCTGGCTCCTGTGGGAGACAGAGCTTTTGAATGGAGCATTTGGAGTAAAATGTTACAGTTTGCTTGATGGCAATGTGGACTGCTGTGTGCCTGGAACTGTGTGTGGCTCAGGGGCACCAAATGGCTCTGAGGCAGGAGCAGCTCAGCTCCACCATGCTGAACTGTGCTGATCTCAGCCAGGAACTACCGTAATTACCTTAAACAGTGCAGTTAAGGTTTAGACTGGGCAGGACACAGGTGGTACCGTATTACCCCTACATGGTGCAACTTAAGTTTTTAAGAACTGCTTAACATTTTAAGAAATGCTCCTGGATAGTAAAAAAAATTACAGATTCACAATAAA
>CAWTZC010002431.1:0-40405 GCA_963919715.1 Microtus obscurus | reverse complement strand
TTTTTTTAAATTAATTTATTATGTTTTCCATTATTTAAAACAATTTTCAAATTCAAATACACTTTGATCATATTCTTCCTCTCCCTCAAGTCCCTTCAGATCTTTTCCCCATCCCTACCCACCCAACTTTAAGTTCTTTCTTTAACAAGAAGCAAAAATCCTGTACAACAATAAAATCTTCCAAAACTTAGAAACAAGAAAGTCATACCAAGAAAAGAAAGAAAAAAAGATTGAAAACAAACAAAAAGCCCAACTTGTAACCAAATAAAGCACAGACAAAATCCTGTGGAGTCCAACTATATGTTGTTGGTCAAATACTCCTGAACATGAGGCTTGCCCAAAATTAGTTGACATGCTCAGTGTCACTCATCGTAGAAAACTGATTGTCTCTCCCCTAACTGGTATAAGTGATAGTTCAGTTGTTAACCTTTTTTTTTCTTTTTTTCTTTTTTTTTTGTCAAAGCCTCCGTTTATTAGGGACAGGGTAACGACTTATATACCCCCTGAATGAGGGCTTGGGGAGTAGGGCACAGGAGCATGGAATCTGGCCGCGTGGTCCCAGTCATGTAACCTACATCCGGTCAGGTAGGCCAAGAAGTCAGGAGTTGCCACACCTAGTTCCCTGGATAGCTGGAATTTAAGGCAGTTCCGCTATCAGATTAGGTTCGTTAGCAATTAGCGAATAGCTAATTGGGTGTGGGGCAGGTTTTGCCAATAGGACTATTCTTAACATAATTATGGGTTTGGGGTTCCCTGCAGGCTCCCCAAGGTGATGGTTTCTGTAACAATCTTTAGGGGGGGAAACGGCTCCCAACATATTCCTCCTTTCTTATATAAAGGCAAGTAGTTATAGGTGGAGGGCACCAAGACAGAGTCAACCATGGTGTCAGATCTAAAGGAGAGGGGACTGGGACAAGGAGAGACCCTCCTCTCGACTGGTGAAGTAATTAACCTCTCCTGGGAACAGAGGGGTGCCTTATGAGTAGCATTAGTTTCTTGGAGCTTCTCAAATAAAAGGTATCTAGTAGGATTAAAGTAAGCAGATCACAGGGCACCCTGTATTAGGCTATGTGGAGAGCGCCCTCGTACCTAAAAACCATGCCATGTTGAAGGTTGGTTAGGGGAGCAGAGAAGCACACATCTTAATTAAGGGAGCCATCTTAGAATAGAAAAATAAAATAAAATAAAAAAAAACAGTTTCCAATAGAGAGAGCTTAAAGCTGCCTAACAGGTACTCAAACAGGTAAAATATAAATCAACAGGTAAAGTATACAATAATCAACAAATACAGTATATTAATTATAATGCAGCTATGGCAAGTGTGCATATTAAATATAAAACTTATTCTACAACATTTTTATGAAAAAATGCTGTTTATGGCAAAATCTTCTCAAGTTTTGCCAATTAAGATATTAAACTCTTAATTTAAACCAGTAGCCTGTCTGGTACAAAAGGACAGGATAAAAGCTAAAAAATGGCTTGATCCCCAGATGATTATTGCTACAATTCACACAACTGTATTTTGCTAATGTTATAGCAAAAAAAATCCCTTAAAGGATTTTATGCTAAATTTTACAAATGGCTCTTCCAATGGAGGAACTGCATATATGGCTAATAATAATAAAAAAATATTATGGAGCATAATAAGGCTCCTTGTAAGCAGCTTATGAAACTTGCAAGTAGATCCAGATGCAAACGGATCTGACATGATAACACCAAGCTGACCTTTGCTAGGGCAAGGTGGAAAAGCCCTTGCAATGCATTATGAAAAAACCCGACCTATATATATTTGGGGTCGAGGATATGTTTATGCTTTTTTCACAGAAAGAAAATAAAAGCTGGGCCTGATGTCGAGGCTGCGCTGCGGACACAGAGGAGTTCCTGAGGCGATTGCAGAGAGGTCCTTAGTCTGGCTTTTCCTGCCCCCAAGGAGAGGAGTCCCTGATAACAGAACCTGCTGCTCCACTCTACAGGGTGTCAATTCTGCCTCCTGAGTCCAGGGAGACCCGGCTGAGATAATGCCAGGATGTGCTTCAGACAGCTGAATCCAGCTCACCGCACCCCAGAAGCCACCGGCCCCTGAAGCAAAAGTGCTAACCTGTTTCGCAGCTTGAACTCTGGTCTGCTTTGGAGCTGAGATGCAGACTGGACATCAGACTGTTTTAATCTTTGGGACACAGAACTCATTTTAATTAAAATACTAACCTCTTCACTTAAGAAGGGGAAAGATTGGGGTTCCTGTGACTGTTGCTCAGAGTCTGGAAATGGTGGTATTTGACAACAATGTATGTCATTGTACTCTTACTGAAATTGATCTAATGATATTTGTAACTGCTTATAGATGTTGGGAAAGGTTTGACACATGCTGTAAAGTGTTTGGGTTTAATGCATATGTTAAGAATTTTAGATTTTGATCCCTTTTTCACCTCCCTAATTGATGACAGGCAAGCACACGTAACTTTTTGTGGAGTAGGCATTTAGGAAGGAGGACATACCATGGGCCAGACTAAAAGGTGAATACTGGGTTTGGAAGGTGCCCCTTTCTTCTTGTCTGGAGATGGAGTTATTGGTGCCAAAATTATATCATATCTTTTGTTTAAGGAGCACCTCACAGATTTTTCATTAATGATAGATACAGGGGCCCAATGACGGGAGTTAGTGTGGATCCTCATCTGTTCCACTCTTAATGATGTTCCCAAAGCCTTGGAGAGGGGCAATGTTGTCGATGTCTCATTTAGGGATGAGCACTCCACAGATGATTTTCTTCTTAATTCGACCAGCTGTATTTCTGAATTAACTACCACTCAACTTCATGAAGAATCTTTCATGACAAGGACTTTGAGATGAACTAATTTACTGGTATAGAGAAATACGTTTAAAGTACAATTAGATACTAAGTCCATTTAGCAAAATGATAGTAGTAGGTTCACTCCTGTTGTCCTTGAGCTCTGAAGCCATGAATCTTTGGCTAGATTTATAGCACAAGCCATATGCTTATGTGGAACATTCCTTAATCAAGCCAGAAAACAGTTCATTACTGGCATAACATCCATGCCACTATTTCACTCGCTGGAAGTATTTTACCAAAATGGTCTTTATTGTTGCTGATAGGTGTCAGAGGGGTGTGGGTTCTTGATGACTTTTCTCACACAACATCCTAACAAGGATTTTTAAAGTAAGACATTAAAACTGACTTCATAGAAAATTATAAAAATATTTAGACAAATAAAAAACAAAATATAAGTTATAAATATGAATCTAAAGGAGCTGAAAAAAAGCACTGAATGTTCTCACCAGCACAATTGACATGGCATAAAAATTTGTAAACTCAAACAAATTCATTGAATTTCTGTGTCTTGAAAAGAAAAAGTAGCCTGAAAATAGTCTTAGAAATCTCAAAACATTAGTTAGTGACTAAATATTCAGATAATTAAGTTTCTGGCATCAAGAAACAAATGAATTGAAGAACATACGATGAAAGGGTAACATAAAAATGCGAACATGTTTAAAGACATGAATTTACAGATTCAAGAATCCGGATTAAACATCAAATAAACAGATTCATTGTAACTCATTCAAAAATTAACCAACTATTCGGGAGGGTGGTGGCTCCTTTGTCTAGGTGGCCGGCCTGCACCAAGCGGGCCCGGCCCTTTGTTCGCGGGACGCCCAGGCAGCGGGGAGATCGGATCCGGGTGCCAGGTGGGCCATCGCTGGGGTGAGTGAGTTTCTGGCCGCGGCGGCAGCCCGGGACAGGGAGCTCAGACGTTCCCCACCCCTCCTGCACTCCCTGGTCAGTCTGCGGGGGCTGTACTCCTTGATACCTCTTCTCCATTACTGTCCCACCCAACTTGCATCCAAGGCCCTCCGCACTACCTCTGACCCCCCTCCCCTCTTTGAACCACACAACAGCTCCCAGCACAGCCTGTTTGGGCGCTGGGACAGGGTCCGAATTTGGAGAGCATTCGGGAGGGTGGTGGCTCCTTTGTCTAGGTGGCCGGCCTGCACCAAGCGGGCCCGGCCCTTTGTTCGCGGGACGCCCAGGCAGCGGGGAGATCGGATCCGGGTGCCAGGTGGGCCATCGCTGGGGTGAGTGAGTTTCTGGCCTCGGCACTGGGCAGATCAAGCTCAGCAGGACGGACCTTGCTTCCACACTGAAGAGATACACCCAGAGGCTCAGTCACAGCAAAAACTGGACCATGACACCAGGCCTCTCTTGGCTTCATTTGAAAGAGGAGATGGGAAGGCGCCAATGCAAGAATTCCTCCAACAACCTGAAAGGCAACATGACATCACCAGAACCCAGGGATCCCGAAATAAGAAGAATTGTACACCCTACTCCAGAAGAAGTAGAAGAAATCGACCCAAAAGTGAATTTTTTGAAAATAATAGAAGACCTTAAACAGGAGGTGAAAAACTGCCATAAACAATTAGAGATTACAAACAAAAAGGTAGAGGAAATGAATAAATCGCTCAAAGATACCCAAGAAAACCAAGAGAAACAAGAAAATGCAATCAAACAGGTAAGGGAAATGGTTCAAGACCTGAAGAATGAAATGGAAGTAATGAAGAAAACACAAACCGAGGGAAGGTTGGAGATGGAAAATCTGGGTAAACGAACAGGAACTACAGAGACAAGTACTACCAACAGATTACAAGAGTTAGAAGAAAGAATGTCAGACACTGAAGATACCATAGAGAAAATTAACACACTGATCAAAGAAAACAGCAAAACCAACAAATTCTCATCACAAAACATTCAGGAAATATGGGACACAATAAAAAGACCAAACCTAAGAATAATTGGGATACAAGAAGGAGAAGAAATACAGCTCAATGGTTCAGAAAATATATTTAATAAAATTATAGAAGAAAACTTTCCCAGCCTAAAGAAAGATATTCCTTTGAAGGTTCAAGAAGCATACAGAACACCGAATAGACTGGACCAGAAAAAAACATCTCCTCGCCACATAATAATCAGAACACAAAACATCCAGAATAAAGAAAGAATATTAAGAGCTGCAAAGGAAAAAGGTCAAGTTACTTATAAAGGTAAACCTATCAGACTTACTCCTGACTACTCTATGGAAACCATGAAAGCCAGAAGGTCCTGGATAGATGTACTGCAGAAGCTAAGAGAACATGGATGCAAGCCCAGACTACTATACCCAGCCAAGCTTTCGTTCACTATAAATGGAGAAAACAAAATTTTCCAGGATAAAAACAAATTTAAACAATACGTAGCCACAAATCCAGCCTTACAGAAAGTAATAGAAGGAAAATCACAAACCAAGGAGACCAACAATGACCACAATACATCAAACTTCTAGACACCCTTTACCAGCGCAACTAAAAGAAAGCAAACACACAAACCCTATGACTAAAAAAGTGACCAGAGTTAGCAACCACTGGTCATTAATATCCCTTAATGTCAATGGACTCAACTCACCTATAAAAAGACACAGGCTAAGAGATTGGATACGCAAACAGGATCCAACATTCTGCTGTTTACAAGAAACACACCTCAACCACAAAGATAGGCACCTACTTAGAGTAAAGGGATGGGAAAAGGTTTATCAAGCAAATGGACCTAAGAAACAAGCTGGTGTGGCCATACTAATTTCTAACAAAGTTGACTTCAAACTTAAATCAATCAGAAGAGATGGAGAGGGATATTTTATACTCATAACAGGAACAATTGATCAGGATGAGGTCTCAATCCTGAATATCTATGCCCCTAATATAAAAGCACCCACATATGTAAAAGAAACATTACTAAAACTCAAAGACGCCATCAAACCGCACACACTAATAGTGGGAGATCTCAACACGCCTCTTTCACCAATGGACAGGTCAATCAGACAGAAACCTAACAGAGAAATAAGAGAATTAATGGAGGTATTGAATCAAATGGACTTAACAGACATCTATAGAACATTCCACCCAAATAGGAAAGAATATACCTTCTTCTCTGCAGCTCATGGAACCTTCTCGAAAATTGACCACATCCTCGGTAACAAAGCAAACTTCCACAGTTACAAAAAATATCCATAACCACCTGTGTCTTATCAGATCACCACGGACTAAAGTTAGAATTCAACAACAATGCTACCCCCAGAAAGCCTGCAAACTCATGGAAACTGAATAGTCAACTATTGACCCACACCTGGATTAAAGAAGAAATAAAGAAAGAAATTAAAGTCTTCCTTGAATTCAATGAAAATAAAGAATCAACATACTCAAACTTATGGGACACTTTGAAAGCAGTCCTAAGGGGAAAGTTCATAGCCCTTAGTGCCCACTTAAAGAAAACAGAGAAAGCATACATTGGAGACTTAACAGCCCACCTGAAAGCTCTAGAAAAAAAAGAAGCAGACTCACCTAGGAGGAGTAGAAGACTGGAAATAGTCAAACTGAGGGCTGAAATCAACAAAATAGAAACACAGAAAACAATCCAAAGAATCAATGAAACAAAAAGCTGGTTCCTGGAGAAAATCAACAAAATTGATAAACCCCTATCCAAACTAATCAAACGGCAGAGAGAGAATCTGCAAATTAATAAGATCAGAAATGAAAAGGGGGACATAACCACAGACATAGAGGAAATTCAGAGAATCATTAGATCTTACTACAAAAGAATGTATGCCACAAAACTGGAAAATGTAAAAGAAATGGACACTTTTTTAGATAAATACCATATACCAAAGTTAAATCAGGACCAGGTGAGCAATCTAAATAGGCCTGTCAGTCGCGAAGAATTAGAAGCTGTTATCAAAAAACCTCCCTACCAAAAAAAAGCCCAGGACCAGACGGTTTCAATGCGGAATTCTACCAGAATTTCCAAGAAGACCTAATACCTATACTCCTTAAGGTATTTCACAATATAGAAACAGAAGAGTCATTGCCAAATTCCTTTTATGAAGCTACCATCACTCTGATACCAAAACCACACAAAGACTCAACCAAGAAAGAGAATTACAGGCCAATCTCACTCATGAACATCGACGCAAAAATCCTCAACAAAATACTGGCGAACCGTATCCAAGAATACATTAGAAACATTATCCATTATGATCAAGTAGGCTTCATACCAGAGATGCAAGGCTGGTTCAACATACGAAAATCTATCAATGTAATCCATCATATAAATAAACTGAAAGAAAAAAACCATATGATCATTTCATTAGATGCTGAAAAAGCTTTTGACAAAATTCAACATCCCTTTATGATAAAAGTCTTGGAGAGATTAGGGATACAAGGGTCATACTTAAATATAATAAAAGCTATTTACAGCAAACCGACAGCTAACATCAAATTAAACGGAGAGAAACTCAAAGCCATCCCACTTAAATCAGGAACACGACAAGGCTGTCCACTCTCTCCATACCTCTTCAATATAGTGCTTGAAGTTTTAGCAATAGCAATAAGACAACATAAGGGGATCAAGGGGATTCGAATTGGAAAGGAAGAAGTTAAACTTTCGTTATTTGCAGATGATATGATAGTTTACATAAGCGACCCCAAAAACTCCACCAAAGAACTCCTACAGCTGATAAACACCTTTAGTAATGTGGCCGGATACAAGATCAACTCCAAAAAATCAGTCACCCTCCTATACACAAAGGATATGGAAGCAGAGAGGGAAATCAGAGAAGCATCACCTTTCACGATAGCCACAAACAGCATAAAATATCTCGGGGTAACTCTAACCAAAGAAGTGAAGGATCTATTTGACAAGAACTTTAAGGCACTGAAGAAAGAAATTGAAGAGGATACCAGAAAATGGAAGGATCTCCCTTGCTCTTGGATTGGGAGGATCAACATAGTAAAAATGGCAATCCTACCAAAGGCAATTTATAGATTCAATGCAATCCCCATCAAGATCCCATTAAAATTCTTCACTGATCTTGAAAGGACAATAATCAACTTTATATGGAATAACAAAAAACCCAGGATAGCCAAAACAATCTTGTACAATAAAGGTACTTCTGGAGGCATTACCATCCCTGACTTTAAACTCTACTATAGAGCTACAGTAATGAAAACAGTGTGGTATTGGCATAAAAATAGAGAAGTCGACCAATGGAATCGTGTAGAAGACCCGGATCTTAACCCACAAACCTATGAACACCTCATTTTCGATAAAGGTGCTAAAAGTATACAATGGAAGAAAGAAAGCATCTTCAACAAATGGTGCTGGCACAACTGGATGTCAACCTGTAGAAGAAAGAAAATTGACCCATATCTATCACCATGCACAAAACTCAAGTCCAAATGGATCAAAGACCTCAATATCAATCTGAACACACTGAACCTGATAGAAGAGAAAGTGGGAAGTACCCTACAACAGATGGGCACAGGCGATCGCTTCCTAGGTATAACCCCAGCAGCACAGTCATTAAGGGCAACATTGAATAAATGGGACCTACTGAAACTGAGAAGCTTCTGTAAAGCAAAAGACACTGTCACTAAGACAAAAAGGGAACCCACTGACTGGGAGAAGATCTTCACCAACCCCGCAACAGACAAAGGTCTGATCTCCAAAATATATAAAGAACTCAAGAAACTAGACTTTAAAATGCTAATTAACCCAATTAAAAAATGGGGCACTGATCTGAAGAGAGAATTCTCAACAGAAGAAGTTCAAATGGCCAAAAGGCACTTAAGGTCATGCTCAGCCTCCTTAGCGATCAGGGAAATGCAAATCAAAACAACATTGAGATATCACCTTACACCTGTCAGAATGGCTAAAATCAAAAACACTAATGATAGCCTTTGCTGGAGAGGCTGTGGAGAAAGGGGTACCCTCATCCATTGCTGGTGGGAATGCAAACTTGTGCAACCACTTTGGAAAGCAGTGTGGCGGTTTCTCAGGAAATTTGGGATCAACCTACCCATGGACCCAGCAATGCCACTCTTGGGAATATACCCACGAGATGCCCGATCATATGACAAGGATATTTGTTCAACTATGTTCACTCGCAGCATTATTTGTAATAGCCGGAACCTGGAAACAACCTAGATGCCCTTCAATGGAAGAATGGATGAAGAAAGTATGGAATGTATATACATTAGAATACTACTCAGCGGTAAAAAACAATGACTTCGCGAATTTTGCATGCAAATGGATGGAAATAGAAAACACTATCCTGAGTGAGGTAACCCAGACCCAAAAAGGATGAACATGGGATGTACTCACTCATAATTGGTTTCTAGAGATAAATAAAGGTCAGTGAGTCTATAATTTGATATCCTAAAGAAACTAAATAAGAAGGTGAACCGAAAGAAAAACATATAGCTATCCTCCTGGTTATGGGAAGTAGACCAGATTGCCGGGCAAAAATTTGGGATCTTGGGGGTGTGGTGGGAGGGGGGTGAGGGGAGAAGGGGAGAGAAATGTGAGAAGGGGAGGATGGGGGGAACCTGGGGGAAACGGGATGTTTGGGATAAAGGAAGGTTGGTTAGGGGAGCAGAGAAGCACACATCTTAATTAAGGGAGCCATCTTAGAATAGAAAAATAAAATAAAAAAAAAAAACAGTTTCCAATAGAGAGAGCTTAAAGCTGCCTAACAGATACTCAAACAGGTAAAATATAAATCAACAGGTAAAGTATACAATAATCAACAAATACAGTATATTAATTATAATGCAGCTATGGCAAGTGTGCATATTAAATATAAAACTTATTCTACAACATTTTTATGAAAAAATGCTGTTTATGGCAAAATCTTCTCAAGTTTTGCCAATTAAGATATTAAACTCTTAATTTAAACCAGTAGCCTGTCTGGTACAAAAGGGCAGGATAAAAGCTAAAAAATGGCTTGATCCCCAGATGATTATTGCTACAATTCACACAACTGTATTTTGCTAATGTTATAGCAAAAAAAATCCCTTAAAGGATTTTATGCTAAATTTTACAAATGGCTCTTCCAATGGAGGAACTGCATATATGGCTAATAATAATAAAAAAATATTATGGAGCATAATAAGGCTCCTTGTAAGCAGCTTATGAAACTTGCAAGTAGATCCAGATGCAAACGGATCTGACATGATAACACCAAGCTGACCTTTGCTAGGGCAAGGTGGAAAAGCCCTTGCAATGCATTATGAAAAAAACCCGACCTATATATATTTGGGGTCGAGGATATGTTTATGCTTTTTTTCACAGAAAGAAAATAAAAGCTGGGCCTGATGTCGAGGCTGCGCTGCGGACACAGAGGAGTTCCTGAGGCGATTGCAGAGAGGTCCTTAGTCTGGCTTTTCCTGCCCCCAAGGAGAGGAGTCCCTGATAACAGAACCTGCTGCTCCACTCTACAGGGTGTCAATCCTGCCTCCTGAGTCCAGGGAGTCCCGGCTGAGATAATGCCAGGATGTGCTTCAGATAGCTGAATCCAGCTCACCTCACCCAGGAATCCCACCGGCCCTGAAGCACAAGTGCTAAACTGCTTCTGCAGCTTGAACTCTGGTCTGCTTTGGAGCTGAGATGCAGACTGGACATCAGACTGTTTTAATCTTTGGGACACAGAACTCATTTTAATTAAAATACTAACCTCTTCACTTAAGAAGGGGAAAGATTGGGGTTCCTGTGACTGTTGCTCAGAGTCTGGAAATGGTGGTATTTGACAACAATGTATGTCATTGTACTCTTACTGAAATTGATCTAATGATATTTGTAACTGCTTATAGATGTTGGGAAAGGTTTGACACATGCTGTAAAGTGTTTGGGTTTAATGCATATGTTAAGAATTTTTAGATTTTGATCCCTTTTTTCACCTCCCTAATTGATGACAGGCAAGCACACGTAACTTTTTGTGGAGTAGGCATTTAGGAAGGAGGACATACCATGGGCCAGACTAAAAGGTGAATACTGGGTTTGGAAGGTGCCCCTTTCTTCTTGTCTGGAGATGGAGTTATTGGTGCCAAAATTATATCATATCTTTTGTTTAAGGAGCACCTCACAGATTTTTCATTAATGATAGATACAGGGGCCCAATGACGGGAGTTAGTGTGGATCCTCACCTAAATTTCAAACCATACAGAGGCCGTACAGGCCGGCTCAATATGGCATGGTTTTTAGGTACGAGGGCGCTCTCCACATAGCCTAAGACAGGGTGCCCTGTGATCTGCTTACTTTAATCCTACTAGATACCTTTTATTTGAGAAGCTCCAAGAAACTAATGCTACTCATAAGGCACCCCTCTGTTCCCAGGAGAGGTTAATTACTTCACCAGTCGAGAGGAGGGTCTCTCCTTGTCCCAGTCCCCTCTCCTTTAGATCTGACACCATGGTTGACTCTGTCTTGGTGCCCTCCACCTATAACTACTTGCCTTTATATAAGAAAGGAGGAATATGTTGGGTGCCGTTTCCCCCCCCTAAAGATTGTTACAGAAACCATCACCTTGGGGAGCCTGCAGGGAACCCCCAAACCCACAATTATGTTAAGAATAGTCCTATTGGCAAAACCTGCCCCACACCCAATTAGCTATTCGCTAATTGCTAACGAACCTAATCTGATAGCGGAACTGCCTTAAATTCCAGCTATCCAGGGAACTAGGTGTGGCAACTCCTGACTTCTTGGCCTACCTGACCGGATGTAGGTTACGTGACTGGGACCACGCGGCCAGATTCCATGCTCCTGTGCCCTACTCCCCAAGCCCTCATTCAGGGGGTATATAAGTCGTTACCCTGTCCCTAATAAACGGAGGCTTTGACAAAAAAAAAAAAGAGAAAAAAAAAAAGGTTAACAACTGAACTATCACTTATACCAGTTAGGGGGAGAGACAATCAGTTTTCTACGATGAGTGACACTGAGCATGTCAACTAATTTTTGGGCAAGCCTCATGTTCAGGAGTAATTGACCAACAACATATAGTTGGACTCCACAGGATTTTGTCTGAGCTTTATTTGGTTACAAGTTGGGCTTTTTGTTTGTTTTCAATCTTTTTTTCTTTCTTTTCTTGGTATGACTTTCTTGTTTCTAAGTTTTGGAAGATTTTATTGTTGTACAGGATTTTTGCTTCTTGTTAAAGAAAGAACTTAAAGTTGGGTGGGTAGGGATGGGGAAAAGATCTGAAGGGACTTGAGGGAGAGGAAGAATATGATCAAAGTGTATTTAAATTTGAAAATTGTTTTAAATAATGGAAAACATAATAAATTAATTTAAAAATAAAAAAAAAAAATTAACCAACTAAACAAACAAAAACACTTAAGTGCAACAATAGAGAAATAAATTATTTCAATGAAAACTAAAATTCAGAGGAGACTGGCATCCCATGTGGCATAGTCTGTGCTAGAGGAAGGGAAAAAAAACTTTCTTTTCAATGCAGTTTTATTGAAAATATTTTTCATATTGTATATATTGATAGTATTTTTACACATCCCAAACTACTCCAAATTGTCCACACCTCCCTACCTACCCATCAGTATGTTTTTTTCTCTATCTTAAAACAAAAGCAAAAAATAAAACAAAAAATACAAACAGAGCTACCAAAAATAAAGAACTCAAAGCAAACAAGTAAAAGACCAATAAGACAAAAACAAAACAAAACAAAACAAAGCAAACTGAAACATAGTGTTTTCAAAGACACCATCAAGTTCATTTTGTGTTAACAACTTCTCCTAGACAGAGGGCCTGACCTAGAGTGTGGTTGACAAACCTAGTGACACCCCATTGGAGAAAATGGATTTTTTTCAATTGGGAATAGTGGCAATTGCAGACAGTTTCAGGGTTAGGGGTGGGGTCCCATGTCTACTTCCCCTTCTCAGTGCTGGCACTCATCTGCTGAAGCATGACCAAATCTTAGGTATGTTGCCAGTTTCTGTGAGTTCTTGTTGTATTTGGAAGATCTTATTTTCTTGGTATAATATAAGACCTCTGGGTCTTAGAATTTTTCATCTCCTCTTCCACCTTGATAGCTAAGCCTTGTGAGGAGGATTATGATAAAGCATCTCATTTCTGACCATGTGCTCTAAAGTCTCTCTCTTAACAATGTTCAGTTGTGGTTCTCTCTGTTAATTACCGTTTATGACAAGAAGAAACTTCTCTGATGAGGGTTATGTAATACTCTGATCTATATATATGCAATGAGTATAGAAATATGTTATTAGGAGTCATTTTATTTCTTCATTTTTTTCAGAATGATATTATTAGATTGTCCCTAAGCTTACAACATATCTAGTCTCAAATTTGTGGCCACTTTAGTAGTGTCAGATAGGGGTTCCAGTTCACTGAATGGACCTTAAATTCAATCAAGAAGTAGTTGGTCAGAATTTATGGGTTTAATTCTGACATTACTAGGAGACACACTCTCAGAAAAACACTCTCTGATCTTATAGCTAAACATGAATAAGGGAAACAATAATAAATATGATAAAATGGAAGGAGGAAAACTCTTGGAGTCCTTATCCTTGCACAAAGAACTACAGGAAATTGAACTACAGAAAACTGAAGAAAATTCTTAGAGTATTAGTTACCCAATGCAACAAATAGGGTATGCTGTTCTTGGGAATAGATTATTTAAACTGGTTATATTTTGAAGTAGATATATTCATATATGTATATATAATATAAACATACATGTATAAATATTGAAAAAAGACTTGAATTTGAAAAGATTAAGAAGGAATATATAGGAGGGTTGAGGAAGGTTAATGGAGAAATAATATATCTTGAAAATTGTAAAAAGTAAAAATATAAAGGTATAATGTAAAAGAATAAGTTTTATTGGCTATTCCCATAACTTTAATGCTACTATTACACTAGTAGTCTTACAAGTCTTACAAACAGGTCACTACTATAGATTTTACAGTTTGTACTGGGGTGCGATATAGGTGATTACCTTTCTACTAGTGTTTTAGAGTGCCTTCCAGTATCAGGAAAGATAATCAGTAATGGTACATCATCTAGCAAGACACAAACTCTTCTTTTTCTTGCCGGATGATGTAAGTAAGTGTTGTCTTTAGTAAAAGGGCCTTACAGTCAGGTTATGGAAAACAATGAATTGCCTTGGAAACAGCTTGTGATGCTTTGAGGGTGCATAGTACTTCTGTAGTGAACAAGCCAAAAAGACGCAACCCATCCCTGACACAGGAGATATTACTAAGTGGCATAATTGACGTGGGAGTCCCTTCTGTGTGCTGTGATTACCATTAATGAATAAAGAAACTGCCTTTGCCTATTGATAGGGCAGTACTTAGGTAGGCAGAGTAGACAGAATTGAATGCCGGGAGGAAGAAGGGTGTAGTCAGAGAGATGCCATAGTACCACTAGAGTCAGAGACGTGCTGAAACTTTGCTGGTAGGCCACGACCTCTTGGTGATACATAGATTAATGGAGATGGGTTAAAATGATATGAAAGAGTTAGTCAATAAGAAGTTAGAGCTAGTGGGCTAAGCAGTGTTTTAATTAATATAGTTCCTGTGTGGTTATTTTGGTCCTGGGCAGCTGGAATGAACAAGCAGCATCCTCCTACACATAATATGTCTAGTTGCAGCATTGTCTCCTCTGTTATTGTTAGCTTCACTTAGAATCCTTTGAGATTTCATTATTCTTTAGGAAGTCTCTCCTCTGATATTCATTTATAATCTCTCACATAACAGTAATTATTCTGTTCTTCCAAGCCAATCATTCCAAGGGTCAAAATCTTCCAAGTGCAGAGATTGGAAAAGAAACCCAAAAGAAAAATAAAAACTTAACAAAAAATATTGATTTGTAAGGAAATCCCACCATTTTAGGTACATAGTCTAGTCTACCACACCCAGTCATTGTATATGTATATATATATATGTATGTATGTATGTATGTATATATGTATATATAAGAAAAGGAAGAATTATGGATATCTCAGATATGGTTCTGGATATTTTTTTAAATATAGATGAGCCAAAATGTTGATATTTTGCTGTTTACAAATCAGAGGAAAATATAACTTAAACCACAAAAATCGCAAAGATATCCTGGAGCAAAGACGCAAAAGCATAATTGCTAGACAACACGAAGCATACAAGAAACATGAAGATTAATTTACTATCAAATGACACAACAAAACAAAACAGAGACAAATGGAAAGACAGAATATGTAGAAAGCTGTGCTTAGATTTACAGCCCTACAAAAGAGCTAGATGGATGGTGGATGGAAGGGGAAGAAACTGCTTGAGGGGTGTTTCTCTACCCCAGAAGGACTGGAAGACACAGGGATGTCAGTACATGTATTAGAATTTCAAGCAGGACAATTCTAAGGCTAAAAAATTCCTTTTATGCCCTTTTCCTTTTTTTATTGGGATGCAAAAACCATGAAGAATCATTGTAATTTTGGAGTTTGTAGCACCAACCTCCACAGGCCTCTTAATCGTAAATACAGAGGGATGAGGTTCAGAGAACTTGGCCCTCTAAAGGAGCAGTGTTGAGTTGGGAGAACAGAATTCTCCTGGTGTGGAGAGCAGTGGAAAAATCCCAGATCATTACAGTGCATTTAATTACAATTCTGTTACAACACCTGAAATCCCTGTAAGTTAGTCAAGAAAAATAGAATGCAAAACTTAACAGAAAGATTAACCAGATGAAAGTATCCTTTTGGAAGCAAAGATCGCATCTTTCAGAACAGTTTTGCCTCATACGTAAAGTGAGCTATGGCATCCTTAACATTCACCGGTTGCCTCTAGTTCTGCCTGACTTCACTGGGAAATACTCTGTTTAGAGTCGCCTTTGGAATTTCAGAGTGAAAGGTAGTCTTCTTGGTCATTAATATTAATGGAGAAAGAGAATCCTAAAGAGAGAACTGGACACTCTCACAAATAAACAGTTTACCTTTAAAAAGAAAGTCTTATTGTAAACATCTCAGATTCTCATTTTCATCCACTGCTGTTAGAGAACATGAACAGAAAAGATAAATATTGAAACAATGATTAAGACAAATAAAAACTTCATAGCAGAGAAATTTAAAAAGAAATTAAAACTAAAATATGTTTTAATTCTTAGAATATAGCAATCCACAAATATATTAAAGTTATTAATGCAAATAATTACATTACAGAGCAAGTTCTCTGATAACCAGGGCTACACAAAGAAGCCATGTTTCAAAAACAAACAAACAACAACAACAACAACAGAAAAACCACCAACCAGCCAAATGGACAACAACAAGAAAAGAAGAGTTTCTTGTTTCCAGTTTCTGGCCATTACAAATAAAGCTGCTATGCACATTGTTGAGCAAGTGTCCTTGTGGTCTGATGGAGTGAGTGTGCTTTGGTACATTCACAGGAGCTGTAAAGTTGGGTCTTGGGGTAGACTGATTCCCAATTTTCTGAAAAACCATATTGATTTCCAAAGTAGCACCACCAGCATAACTCCACATCCTCTCCAGAATAATCTGTTGCTTGTGTTTTTTTTTTTAATACCTGTGAGAGAAGGAAGGAATCACCACTTTAAGTTGTATACCAATGCATATTCCAAATTAGTAGTCAGACAGCAGTGATTAAATTCAATGGATACTAAAACATACATTGGTATACAACACAGGTATGTCAGATAGTACAGAGAGGAGAGGTAGGGCATTCTGAATTCTTTCCCCATATATGCCTGGCTATTGATGGGACATTGTTGTGTTCAGGCTCTGAGTTCATGGTTGAATGAGTAGGTCCTGCTAGATGATGGCATCTTATAAAATTCTCCCCTACCTCCCAGCTTCTGCATTCTTTCTGTCATCTTCCACAGTGCCATATCTCATCACTTGACCATCACTTATTTTTAACACCGATATAGTCATAATTTAATGTACTCACAACCACTGACTGGAATAAAAAGCTTCTTTGATTAAAGTTGAAAGTAGCATTTGCTGATGGGTATAAACATGAATATTTAGTAGACAGTTTGATACATGACAACTTAGCTAAGCAACAGGAGAAATGGTTATGTTACTGTATTTATTCAATCTTTTATTTAAATAAAATACATTCCTAAGTTGTCATGTTCAAGTGGAATGTTTATAGAATATTATTAGTGTTAAGTAACTCTTCTTGATTGAAGGAATTGAAATACTCCTATCTGGAGGAAGAATGGAAGTTAAGTCTTTGAACATACAAAAATAGATGAGATTAAAGAAGTCATGCGATGTATATAGATCAGGATGCCTCTCTTGAAAGATGTGAGAGTTCTCTTCAGTGTATGTTCTTGCCTGCAAGCTGTGTAGGAAGTCCTGTTGTACAGCTTCCATCAGTTGTCACCTACACTGAAGTGGGGCTTTCTGAGGATGCAGTTCCTGTAACTTTCTATGCCTCTGTAAGCAATCCCCCCCCAAAAAAAATTATTTAACAAGCTGGATTTCTGCTGAGTTATTTTTGGTCCCTAGTCAGTTCCCTCACTGGGGTGAAAAGACTCACAACATATCACATTTATTACCACCTTTCTATGACACCTGAGAGTACAGATACAAGCTTCTAAATAGGTGTGAAAATTATGGTGCACAGAGCAAAACCCTCAGATTTTCAGAATGAAAATAAGTGTGGCACAGAACAGGAGATATTTAACCCATAGTTTTTCTTCTGTAGTATTTATCCTGGAAGCATGATTCAAAGATGATATAATCACATCATTTTCTCCTCCTCACTAATACGCCCTCTTGTTCAATTTTGATAAGCCTCTAGTTGTTAGAAGAAAAGTTATAAAATTATAGAGAAGGTAACTGAAAAAATAAATGGAGAATAATTCAGTGATGAAATCAAACTATCCGGGAATATCTAGTAAGAAGATACTGCTCACTGATGTCAGTAACTATGTTAACCCAATTTTGTCCTTAGGTATATTAATAGGGATTTTATGATACGTGTGGTATTTTTCTTAATACGAAGGTGCGAAATAGGAAAGTGTGAATTCTAGTTGTGAAAAAGGCTATAAAGTTAATTGTTTTTCTAGTTTTAACTTTTACATGGATTTTTTTCTGTTTTGGGTGACGAATTATAAATAAATAAAATACATGGTATAAATAAAAATATAAAACCCAATATGAAGCTCTGCAGCTTTATTATGACTATTTCTAACTATACAAATTCACTGAGATGCATACATTTGGGGTCTGATTAGTTTCATGGTGTGTTATTTTCTGTTTCTAATAATTTACAATAAAAATTTGAAAAAATTAAAAAAAATAAATAGGCTGGCCATTCAAAAAAGTATGATTGGAATTTTATTATTAGCTGAACTATTAAATTATAAATAATATTCTTTTTTGAAGCAAATCTTAAAAAACAGATGATAGGATAAGTTAAAATATTCTCTAAAATGTTTAGAAAACATTTTCCATTGTGAAATTTCTTTTAAGTAGAATGAGCTTTCCCAAATTAAATGTGGCAATTACCAAATATTTGATTTCTAAAAGTTATTCAAAAAAACATGTTAGTAATAGATTTTTAATACATTTTTTAACATTTTAGTTTTTAATTTTTGATAAACATTTCCTTCCATTTTACCTATAAATGACCATCAATAATTTTTCTTCCAGTTATTAATTATTAGAATTTGGTATGTTATTATTATTTTATCATTTTTTGTATGCTCATTATTTCTTAATATTTAATAATACAAATATTTATTATTAGTAATTAAGTTGTATCATTATTTTTCTATATATATATTTGTCTTAATACTTTTGACAGAATTATAAATTGTAAATATCTTATCTCAATCTACCTTTTGTTTTCTATGTAGTTAATTAGAATAATAGTTTATAGCAAGGTGAGTAACTTTTATGTTAAAATTGAACTGGGGAAGATGCTCACATTCACTATGAACAGTAATTATCACACAGAATTGGTCTTGGAGTGATTTTGAAACTGAGTGACCTCATAAAATATTCCAAAATGATTATTTAAATAGTTGATACATGGTATGTTCTTCTGTCATTTAAAAACTTCCATAAAGTCATAATAAAATATCTTTAAATAATTTATCTGAAGAGATTTATAAACATTTTGAACTATTGATCATTTTTCTTTAATATATTTTAATACTACACATATGCTTTCCTTTTGCCAAATTAATATTAACATTTATTACTTTTTATTTTTAATTTATATTTGCTTATCTCTTTATTTTGGCATAAGTTAGAATATTACCTAATAATACCACACAATGATAGGCAAAGATTTCTCTAATTTTTGCCATTTTATTCTTCCTCAAATACTGTGGTTCAAACATCCCATTTCAACTTGAGAAAATGTAATTGCAACTGTGAAGACTTTGGAAAATATGATCATTATGAAGAACTTAGTATGAGCTTTTGTCGGTCATGGAATAAGGCCATTATGTCAGGAATGGGTTTTTTGTTTGATTGTTTTGTTTCCTAAATGATGCCCCTGTCACCTACTCTGTGCTCTCTTGATCCCACCCTGTCAGTCAGTCACTTACAGGCTGTTTTCCATGAGGTGTTCTCTGCTAATTATATTGGGGCAGAAAAGCCCTTAGCCTATGGTAGCACTCTGGCTTTTAAAGTTCCAGACTCCAGAACCATAAGACACACATGCATTTCCTTTGCACATGTCTTAGTTGGGTTTTCTAGTGCTGTGATGAAATATCATGAAAATAGTACGTTGGGAAGGAAGAAGTTTATTTGGGTTAACCTTCCGTGTCCCTGGTCATCATCAGAGGAAATCAAGACAGAACTCAAACAAGGTAGGCACATGCTGATGCAGAGGATATGGAGAGGTCCTGCTTATTGGTTTACTCCTCATGGCTTTCTTGATCTGCTTTTTTTTATAGCCCAGGATCACTAGCCTAGGGGTGGTACCACCCACAATGGGCTCAGCCCTCCCTATTCAATCTCTAATTAAGAAAACGCCTTTCAGCTGGAACTTATGAAGGCATTTTCTCATTTAAGGTTTTGTCCTTACAGATAACTTCAGCTTGTGTCAGGTTGACCTAAAACTAACCAGAATAGCCTGCTACCTACTCTCAAACACTGTGTTCCAATAACTGAAAATAGATTGACACTTCTCTTTCTAAATTTAGTAGGTATTACAGCTATCACAGAGAAAAACATTATGTCCTTACGTAGATGGTCTGAAATGACTGATAATATTGTTTTTTGCTGTAGAGGACATTTAGCAATCTGAGGCCACTATATGTGTCAGGACTTAGGGAAAAGAATGCTATTGTGATCAATGCCTAGAAATTAGCCACTAACAAAAAACTGTGCAGTTCCAAATGTCACTATCAGGTTTATTGCATTTTTTTCCAGATGCAATGCCTAACTCCGTGCTACTCTGGAAAGTTTCTATGTTGCAGTGAGCAGTGGTCTGTTTAGGGGCTGTCTGGTAAAATACTCTTCTCACTTTTCACCTTCATACATGTTATTTCAAATAGTATGTGTCCAACGTGATCATGCTTATACTAATATCTTTTAAAGTATTGACTTATTCTATAAGCACTCTACTAATTAAACCCAGTAATAGAGTTCGAAAAGGTAAAGTAGGGCAAATTTTTCTTTTCTCTTTGGTAAAGTGGCATAATCTATGTCTCAATTATAAATATTGTTAGGTTGTAGATAAAATTTGTTTCAATAAAGACACCAATTGTTCAAAAATAATAAAACATTACAATTTGAGGATTTGTTAAATACATTCATATGGTTTTGCTTGCTTACACATTTAACTTTCTGGACTCTTAAATGTTTTGTGAAGAAGAAAACCAAGCATTTTAATATTTAACCTACAGATTATCATCATCTACTATCAGCATTTCACTTATTTTGAAGACTTTCTATTAAAAATTAACTTTTTAACTTTATCAAAGGATTTTCAGATATTTTACAAACTTTAAATGGGGATTATGGTCTTTGGAATTCACTATATAACTATTTCTTGATTTCAGTTTTGCTCTGCTTTTCATATAGAGGTAGTTTCAAAGCTGTTTGTATTTGAGTTCCTTTTTGTTGGAGAATTGAGCCAACATTTGCTTTATCATTTAATTAATGTGTATAGCACATGGTTCAAAATAATTTTCATTCTAAACTTTAAAAGGCATTGTCCATATAGATTTTCCTAGTCAGCATTTCTAAGGATTGTGGAGTAAGCTTTATTCTCATTTCTTTGTGAAAATGAATTAATTCTGTCCCTAGAAGTTCTTAGAATTTAGCTTAGTCTTCCAGCCAACAAATCCTCACAAGTGTCAGTCTGGATATTTTTAATTTCCTTTCTATTGAATACTTATGTAACAGACTCACACATTTGAAGTTGGATAGCAAGTGTGTCAGGGGCATCTTCATTCCTGTTTATTGGAGCATTATCCATAGTGCCAAGACAAGGACCCAACCATATATCCATCCACACACGTGTGGATAAGGAAAAGATGGTATCATAGAGTATCAGTCACAAAAATGAAATTATACTATTTTTGAAAAAATATTGAACTGGAAAGCTCCTGCTAAATGCCAAAATTCAGGCACAAAGTAATAATGTTCCATACTTGCTTTTATGTGTGGAAGTAGAAAGCGTGACCTCCCTAAAGCAGGGTGGAGAATAGTGACTGTAAGAGGCTGAGAGGGTGGAGAGCAGAGGATGGACGGGAAGAAGTGGTTAATAAGTGTGATAAAGCAGAGGTCCAGCATATCCTACTTTGATTACCACACAATGCATGTATGCATTGAAAATTCATATTCTAAATGTGTAAAATTCTGAGTCACCAAAAATACAAAAAGGATTCTTTATAAGAAGAAGCATTTTTTTTGTCAAAAATTCTTCTTAATTATTGTAATGAAGGCAAAATTCAATAAAGAGTCTAAAATCAAAATTTCTCGAAACAAACATAATTTTCCTTTATAGCAATGTACAGAATGAAATTGGTTAAACAATAAATGTACTTGCTATTTCAAGACAATTTTACAATCTAAGGTGAAATATTCCTGTCTGACTTATGATATTTTTTTTCAGTGAAGTCATTACGTAGAATTGAATTTTGCTAATCCTTTTCAAAATCTGCAGCGTCTTTTTTTTATTTATTTATTTATTTATTTATTTATTTATTTATTTATTTATTTTTGCTACAGCAATGCACATTGATAGTTTTATGACAAATGTCCCAGATGACACATAGCTGAACTGGCCATTTCTAGGGTATAGAACACAACCAATGTGAGGAAGGCAATGCTGTGCAATGGGCAGATCCAGGCGAGATTGTAGACTATGATAGATAGTGGGCATGTTTGATCTGAGATATTTCAGATTTAGCTTGAAAATGTGTAGAAATACTGATTACTTAATATTTCTAATGAAATAAATAGTATATTGAGTTCCTATTGCAAAATATAAACATATAGCCACAGATGATCGGTTTATTGCATTCAAAAAAGCAAGTAGTTCAATTGATTTTGAAGCAAAGAAAGGATATGGCTTTTAGCACTACACAGATAAAATGTCAAAAACTCATACCACAGTGAAAGGAATGTTTGAAGGCTAACCTTGATTGCCGAATTGATGGGCTCTAGAATCAGCTAGAAACAAGTCTCTTAAGAGGCATATACTCCCAAAATACTGAATTATACTACAAGGACACTTGCTTAACTATGTTTATAACAGCATTATTTGTAATAGCCATAACCTGAAAACAACCTAGATGCCCCTCAATTTAAAATAGATTAAAGAAAATATGGTACATTTACACAATGAGTAATCAGCTGTTAAAAGCAATAGCATCCCGGAATTTTAAGACAGATGGATGGAAGTAGAAAAATAATCAATCATTCTGAGTGAGGTAACCCACACCCGGGAAGACACACACAGTATTTACTCACTCATGAGTGGATATTAATTGTAAATAATGACCATGCTATATTCCATATACTAAAGAGGTTATGTAACAAGGAGGTCCCAAGGGGGATGCATGAATCACTATGGGAAGGGGTAATAGAAGAGCTCTTGAGGGTGTACTTGGGGTGAGTGGGGATAGGAACTTAGGGAATTGGTTTGGGGGTGGGTGAGTGGAGGGTGAGAGTGTTGAAAGAGATGACTGAAAAAGGAGATGAGATTTTTGGGGTCAGGTAGAAGCCTGATGCAAGGGAAACTCCCACAAATCTACAAGGATGACTCTCACTGAGACTCCTAGAAATAGTGGAAACATAATCTGAATTGGCCCTCTTCTGTGATCAGATTCCTTACTGCTCCAATTGTCATCAGAAAACCTTCATCCAGTAACTGATGGAAACAGATGCAGAGACCCACAGCCAGACATTAGGCCGAACTCAAGAATCCTGCTGAGGAGCGGACAGAAGGATCACAGGAGCCAGAGAGATCAAGTCCTCCACAAGAAAACCCACAGTAACTATTAACCTGGCTCACGGGAACACAGTCTGAACCAACAGGGCGATCCAAGCCCTCAACATATAGAGACAGTTGTGTAGCCTGACATACTTGTGGGATTCCTAACAATAAGATCAAGGGCTGTCCCTAATGATTTGGCTGACTTCTGGGAACCGTTCCTCATACTAGATTGTCTTGCCCAGCCTAAATGCAAGGGGAGAATCATAGTCTTACTGAAACTTGTTAGCCCATCGCTTTTCTAAACAGAAACAGGAGGAGTGAGTGAGGGGAGAGGTGAAGGCATGGTGGGAAGAGGGAATGGGAGGAGAGGAAGGAGAAGAAAATGCTCAGGATGTAAAATAAATAAATTTTATTAAAAATCAATACAGTGCAGCTCAATTCTAGTCTCATCAATACTATGAATAGCATTTCATTCATCTTATGGCCAAATGGCATATGCAGCATTTGTATGCCAAATTTTTAAAGATCCACTTAGTAATATGCAAGTATTTAATTTATTTCCAAAATTTTCTGCTATGAATTGTGCAACAGAATGTTTTATAGTACAGAGTCCCGTCAACAGACTTGTTCCATTTAGATGAAATCAACAATCTGAATACTAGACTATACGGTAGTCGTCTACTAGATTATAAAATTTATATAGTAGCTATCCTCATGTGGGATCATGTGGAATGACTACAATTTTTATTTTATCCTTTCCAGATATTTTTATTATTTTTTATAATAGCTATTTTTATATTTATGGACCGAGACAATTATTATTAGAAATTTATTGGTTATTATTGAGGGTTGAAATTTCTCCTCTGCCTTTTGCACCTTTCTTTTTTTTTCTTTAAATGTCTATTAATGCCTATTGTCTATTTTCAAATTTGATTTCTTTTATCCCTGTTTAGCTTTTGAGTTCCTTACATATTATAAGCACAAACTTACATTATATATTGTATTTTCACTCATTTTCTAGTTCTTTCTTTAAATATCCTTTAATTTTTTAATGTTTTTATTTGATAAAGTGCTTTTTTCCTTTGTTTTTCTGTTTTTGAAGGTTCAAACCCCGTACCCATTCCAGTCTTCCTAAACATATCATCAATAGTGTTTGATTACATACATTTTTATGGTGTCTGGTCTTACATTCACTTTATAGTCTGAATAGATTAATTTTGTAGTTGATGAAACACAGATCTAATTCTATTTTTGAGCCCGTGAACACATCATTTCTTCAGAACCATTTATTGACAAGACTGACTTTATTCCATTCATGTTCTTAGTAATTTGATGTAAAGTTTTGACTACCAATGTTTTGGTTCATTTCAGATCACTTATCCTATTGGTTGCTTTATGTAATTGCCTATGTTGAAATGATGACTGGAATTTGTAAGTATATTTCAAAGTCATAAATATTCCTTGAGCTTTACCATTCCACTCAATCTTACTGTGACTAATATAGGTTGCCCCCAATTATGTGTGTAAGATTTAATGTTCACTTATATAAAATATGTCATTGATGCTTTAAAAGTCCCCACTGAATATACAGATTACTTTGAGTCAAAAAGGCACTTTGACAATGTTAATTCATTCAATGAATTATAGATTTTTTCCACCAAAAAAAGAAGGAAAATTTCTGTTTGTTTGTTCTGTGCTATTCTACTTTGTTTTTTTTTTTTAATCTTACTTTATTTGATTGCTTAGATGCCAGCTTTTTTTTTCTAGTGGGAGAGAACAATAAAAGGTGTGTATTTGGGAAGGTGTGAAGGTGGGAAAAAGGTATAACACAGGCAGTTTGTAAAATATTTCTAATCACTATTTTCATAATTGCCATTGATTAATTTTGATCAACATAAAAATTTCTTTATCAGAAAACATTGAAATAATAAATAACCTTTGCAAGTGTGACAGATCAGAGAAAAAATGTATAATCAAATGTAAACAATGTTTTTATGAATATATTGAATAATTTTTTTAAATAATACTTTTGGGAAAATCCAGATTAATACAAATCTGCATACACTGAAATAAAGAATTAATACTGTTATATTATAGGTGAGGGTAAATATCAAAAATTAATAATCTGTATGAAAAGCTCACATCAGGAAATAACACAAAAATTATAAACATGTCAGTGATATATATTTTGAATTTACTTCTAATGGTATGATTAAATTTCAATGACTTAAAGTTTTTATGAATTTTCTAAATAAAATAAATTGAGTATAATGTGACTTCTACATGTCTGAGATACACTGATTCTCTTCAACTGACTTTCTCATCATGTTCCTTATATTATATTCATAAAAGAAGGCAAATTTATATTTTTAGCCAAAAATATAACATTTTTAAAGCTTTATCGCTTCAGAAAAGATTTGATACATAGCTTTCAGTGGTTTAACATGAAAGAAAATTCTATATATTATTTTTTTATATTTTCCCAGATAAGAGGAAAATATGAAAAAATCACGTATTAACTAACAATACTCCCAAGGTTCACAGTTAAACTTACCTCATAATCTTATATTTGAAAATATTTACATAAACCTATTTTTAAATATGTCTAGAGCACATGGGTTTATCATAGACTCTATTGTAACTTGTGAAAAGAGATACCAGCAAGTATTAAGCGACAAGACAAGAAAAAATATATAAAGGCTTATAAAAAGTCAAAGTCAATATTATATAGCAAATATAAGTACAACCCAATAATTCTGTAATATCAGAAGTGAAAGAGATAAGATATAAAAATATATTCAGAATCAAAGCAAATACAGGACTCCTGAACAGATCCATAGTTAATGCCCAGCTCATCATCTATTTTGGCAGAAGATAGGATACAGTTTATCCACCACTTACTTTTGTTGTCAAATGAATAATTAATTAGATGTAGCTTAAAATGTCTTCGCTGAATCCACAGTGAGCCATCTTCTCTTCAGCTAGGATGCAAGATAATACATTAAATGATATTTATTATTCTACTGTTCTGGTTTATATAACCACAAAATTATGAGTTCCTTAAGAACTTAAATTCTATTTTTATTTGTCTTTTCTGTTTCTTCCTTAAATTCCTGGAGCACAATAGGGGAATGGATAGCAGCTAGAACAGCTGTGTTGATTACACAGTGATAACTCATTAAGAGAACCCCGAGGCTAATATGAATCACTGTCTTCCTTCTTAGTCAATACTCTGTTTTACTCATTTTAGTTATTTTTATCCCCAGTGACTTCACCAAAAATAGACACAAAACCATGGCATTTTATCATACTTCACTAGTTTCAATATCCTTCTTAAGGCTTCTGTCCATAGCAGTTTCCTAAATTTATTATTTCCTGTTTGCTTTGTCTTTCTCTACTGTCCGTGTTTCTTTCTCTCTTATTTTGATGACTCCCGATAATCACCTTCATTTCCTCTTTTGTCTGTAACCCTGAACTTTATCTCATTTGTCTATTTTAATTACCCTCTTATGGAACACCTGTAACTTTGTAAGCAGAAAGTAAAATCTAAATTAGATTCCTGTTTGAGCCTGCTCTGCACATTTTGATTTAAGATTTAACTCAGTTGCTGCATTGCGCCCTGCTACTCAGATTAGCCTTACTGTGAACTCAAATTTTATTGTGATGGATGCACTATAACAGGGATTTCTAATTGCTCGCCATGTTTATTTAGCTTTCAGTCCTTTTGAAATTATTTGATGGTATGAAACAAGTTCTAGAAGAATTGAATGGAACAAATGCATTCCGTATTCACATATGACTTTTGTGTGTTGTCTGGTAGACTTCCATTCATGGGTTTGTTCCATGTGACCTAAGCAAGGCAGAGCATGAAGGACCTATGTGCTTCCACTGTTGATCACACATATCCTCTGCATTGCCATTGGGTGTAGCTTATCTGAAAATTTAGATTTTTGATTTCTGTGTTTTTAACAGGTATATAAAAGTAGGCAGCTTGTATTTTTACATCTTTGGAAAGCTAACTTTAGTTTCTTTCTCAAGAGCAAAGTGGGGTGTGTATTTTAGAGGAATGTCTGAAGAAAGTTTGAGGAGGTGAATAGTATCATTCCAGCTTTTTTCTGTCACAACCCATATCAAACACTTTATTTTTATTTTCACTCCTAGTGACATACTTTTGAGTAACACTAGACTTTTCTCAACCTAATTTTTAAGATTTTAGAAACTAACTCATCAGCCACCAAATGTCAATCTGAGACTGACTCTTACGTTAGCTGTTTCATGCTATTGAAGACTAAAGGGGCAAATGTGGATATGTTAGCAGCCCATGGGCATGTGTTAGCAGCCCAGAAGTAAGTTTTATTAAGAGAAGTTAAATTGGGAGAAACTCCAGAGAGTGAGAGAAGTTTACAAATAGAGGAAAAAAAAAACTGTTATAGTTTTTGTCTAGAATTTTTATTTTGCTTTATATGACTTATGGTATAAACTCAACCAGTACAGATGTGATTTTGAAACTAGTTTATCAGTTCCTGTCCCAGTGTCAACCTTTTTATGTATTGCCTACTCAGGAGTAGTTAGAAACTATCACTTTCATCTCTGACTTTGATTTGTAAGCCACTAACCTTGACTTTCTGTTGTTGGCACATGAGTCTTAATAATTGTTTGGAGCCGGGCGGTGGTGGCGCACACCTTTAATCCCAGCACTCGGGAGGCAGAGGCAGGCGGATCTCTGTGAGTTCGAGGCCAGCCTGGTCTACAAGAGCTAGTTCCAGGACAGGAACCAAAAACTACGGAGAAACACTGTCTCGAAAAAAAAAAAATTGTTTGGTGACTTCCCATATACCATATTCTCTTTGTTCTCATATTTATAAGGTAAGCTTCCAGCATCCTATTTCAGTTACCAGAGCACAGTTGCTGTTGTTTTGGACTTCCTGGTGTTTAACTTGTTCTTGGAGCTATATGAGCATCTCTTTCCAGAAGTAGGCAAAGCCTTTGATAAGCCATCCATACAAATTAGTCCTATACAATAGTTATGTCTGAAGCAAAAATACATGTGTGGGCAATATTGTCTTGCATGATCTTTAGGGAAGTGTAGTTGGGGATGTTTTGTCTTGTCTGGTCCCACTGGACCGGTTTCTCTCTGTCTGCCAGTATCTGGTAACCTCTTATGAATTAATCAGTTTAAGGCTTAATATCAGTTACAATTCTTTGGCCAATGATTTAGGCTTTTTATTGGCTAATTCTACCTATATTAACCCATTTCTACTGATCTGTGCATTGCCACATGGCTGTCGCATTACCTCTGTTCTGGCATCTTTCTCCTTTGGCTGAGGGTGACATCTCTCTTGGTAGCTACATGGTGTCTTCTTGACTCTGTTCTCTCTCTCTCTCTCTCTCTCTCTCTCTCTCTCTCTCTCTCTCTCTCTCTCTCTCTCTCCCCCCCTCCCCCTCTCCCTCTCCCTCTCTGTCTCTCTCTTTCTCTCTCTGTGTGTGTTCGGATTTCCTACCTGGCTTTACGTTGCTGAGCCATTGGCCAAAAAACTTTATTCATCAGTGAATAAAAGCAACACATATATTGTTAGATCTTCTGATTCCAAGACTATTTCTCTTGTCCCTACATAACGTCTGTCTACTCCTCTGTGACACGACATTCACACCCTAATAGACTCTCAAGTTTTTCATGCTCTTGGTAGATTGTTCTGGGAAGAATTTCTAATCAAATTGTGCTCATATCTTCCTCTTTACAGATTCATTGGACTTTTAATTTTCTCTGTGAATAAAAAGTGGCAAATAGCATACATAGATGTAGTAGGCTGTTTAGTAGTGTCAAACAAAAATCAGTTTCCCAGTTAATCCCTTACATATGTTAACTAACAATCTTGACAGCATTGTTAAAAAAACAACCCCATGTGGTAAGTAACATTCTACACATTTTGACTTAAAATATAAGGTGGTTTCTCATCATTTGAAGGAAATAAATTTAAATCATGTTTTCAAAATTAATAAGCCATTACTCATTTCCTTTATATGGCGACTTTTGACTTTTTTTTTTCTTTCTCACTTACTTTCTTCACAGATAAAACTCAGAATTTTATGGCATCCAGCTGGGAGAGACTTTGAGCATGCATAGTTAAAATTGAAAAATTTATTTCAACCAGAGTTATACTGATTGGAGAATTCACTTTGTACTTAAAATTCTATTTGATATTTGAATAATCTAGGGCAATTATTATTTAATCATAGTATCCAAGTAGCTGAGTTTAAATCAAAGTGGCATTTTGATTTCCCCTCATAAATAATGCAATGCTCTAAAAGAAGATTTATCATGATGTTATATACTTTATTAAGACATACATCACATGTCTTTATGGTACATGAGAAGTAGAAGGTTTGCATAATACTTATTGAAAGCAAACTTGGTGTTTGTGCATATATGTAATTACATACTGTTACAAACCTAGAGTTTTACTCTGGGGCAAAAATTTTGAATGAAATGCCTAAGGAGACTGAAATTTACTATTGCACTGGGAGAACTGTTGTGCAAGCATATCTTTCATTGGTAACTCCTTAGGTCATTCCTTTTTCATTATTGCATTATTTTAATCTCATTTTCTCAAAGCCCAAACTTTTTCAAACTTCAACCTAAACTCTTAAGGCTCACAACACAAATATGATCCTTTGGTCTATAATTTTTCACTGACAGAAATGGAACAAGGTATCCTAGCTTAATGGTCACCACAGTTGGACATTACGGCAGTAGCAGTCCACCTTACTCTCCTCGAGAGTTGTCTGTTGCAGCAATAACCTCCGTTTATCTGCAGTGTGTGGACTCTAAGCCTCATTTCGTTACTATTTATTTTCAAGCTACACCTTTGATCAAGTTAGGTATTATAACCAAAATAAATTGTTAAACTATTCAGTGTTAAAATTCTCCATGATTCCCTGAGCCAACTTAGTGTGTACTCTATGGTGGCTATGGAATTCAAATACAATTGTTCTTACAGAGGGTCACATCTCAAAACATGAAAAATTTTGGTTGTATGACATCTTTGCATACAAGAATAATTTCTGAATACATTTTAATTCTAAGAATTACACATATAAATCTTCTACCTTATCTTTCCATTTTATGATTTGGGTTCAAATTGTGATAGTTTTGAACTTTTTAGCTCAAATTATTCCTCCCTTTTGGCCTTCTGATCGTGGGAACTACAGATGTGGGCATCATCCCATCTTCTTCCTGTCCTGCTTAATTGGAAACACATCAATTCACATTGACTTCTCAACATCACTAAGAAAAAAACTGTGGTAGATAAAAATCAGTTCATAGGTGTAAAACCAGCATGCGAAAGAGTTAAAAGACTTCTTTATTTTCCCTAAATCATCCTCTTGAATGTAATATATCTCCCAAATATAAACTACATAAGAGAGAACCTCACAGGTGTATGCATGCAATAAATTGTTTCTTTTCATCCAAATAAAATTACAGTAAATAGTGAAGTCACTGATCTTGTTAAAGTTATGTAAAGTGCATGTATGTCCTCTGGGTTAATTTTCCCAAAATATATGATAACTATATTTTAAAATGGCTTTCTCTGTAATTATATTATTTTACTATAGGATTTAAAAAAATTCCCCTGATCTATTCTGACTACAAAATATTCTGAGGCAATGATGATGCATAACTTGTGATAGTAGCCAACTAATGACTAGTCCAACTTGAGGCCTACCCTGAAAGAGGGAGCCCATGCCACACACTGCTTGCATGGCTAGGAGCCAGAGAATGAATAGACTTGAGACCTAAGAAAAAAAAAAACTAAAGCAAATTCATTGATGAGTAACATTAATGTTACTCTACTATATTCATATATCGGTGTCTTCTCATCATCACAAACATTTACCTTTTATGAATCGAATGCAGTCACTCTGACAGGTGGAGTAGTCTGGTTTGTTTTGCATTCTCCTCCTTATAATGTTACTAAACATTTGTTTATGAGCCTGTTTGTAATAAACACCTGTCATGTCTTTGTATCTTTAAATGGAACCAAAGATTATTTTGTCAAATTTTATTGTCAAGCAAATTTTATTGTGTTCCCTACATATTTTGAAAATTAATAGCTTAGATTTTTGATTTTTAAGTACTTTCTGTCATGCTGCACAGTCTCTTCAATCTAATGTTGTGTCATTCATGAGGTTTTGATTTTGATATAAAAGAATTAATAATTTTTAAATTTTGAGTCCTTGTCTAAATATCTCTTGGCCAATTTTATATAATAAGTTATTTCTCCTGTTTATTATTCTAGTAATCTTATAGACTTATGTTTCAAGTTATCTATTTAATACTGAAATATATTTTGATTTTGCATATTGTGAGAAATAATCTAATTATGCTGAACGCTGACATCAAGCTTTTCCCAAATAAATTGTTAAAGATAAACATCCTTTTTTTCTATATGTTCTTGTCAACATTTTCAAAATGTTAGTTGGCTCTATGAGTGTATTGTTTGTGTTCTGCATGCATTCCATTGGTTGATGCATCTGTCTTTATAACAGCCAGTTTTATGCTGCAGGTTTATGCGTGTGCTGGGGACTGCAGGGTTTCTTGTTTGTTTGTTTGTTTTAATAATTTTTACATTGTATCCCAGATTGGCCTCAAACTTGTGATCCTCTTAACTTCCTGAATGCTAAATGTGGGATTATGCCACCATTGTTGGCTGATACCATCTTATTTAATAACAATGGACTTATGATATATTTTGATATCTCCAAGTAGTTTCAATTTACTTTATTCTTTTTCTCTTTCTCTGTCTCTCTCTCTCTCACACACAGGAAAATCAATAAATTAAATAACTAAAGGAAATTAGTATTGAAATTATGATGGATCATTTTGAATCTACAGTGGACTTTAGGCAGCATAACCTATTATAAATATTATATCCCCACATTCCAAGAATGCGAGATCTTCCCCTTAATTAGTTTTTCCTCTATTTCTGTTAATAGTGTTTTACAGTTGTTTACATCTACATCTTTTCCCTAAAAATCATAAAACATGGAGAATAAAATAACGAAACTGGAACACACCAACACATTTCCCACCAGGAAATCTGCAGGATTATACACCTTAGGTAAATTATTTTAACATCTAGTAAAAAATGAAGAATAATCAATCCTTCTCACGTTCTGCCAGCAAACTTAAAAGGAGAGAATACATTTAAGCCTATCTTGCTATGCCAACATTATCTTGTTACAAAAAGTAGATAAGGATAGCACGAGAAAATGAAAGGCCACTGTTCTGTATGAACAAACAGACAGAAATCTCACACAAAGCTCTGGCTATACAAACTCAGTGATCCGTGAAGACGATCATTTAGCCCCATCAATTGTCATCATTCCTTAGAAACAACGATGCTTCAACATATAAAACCAGGTATATATGGCCACCCACATTAGCACAGTGAGGACGAAACTCATCTCAAGGTGCTTAGAAAGAGCATTTGATAAAATGCAACATGCTTTCCTAGACCAAGCTTCTAATATATAAGATATGCAAAAGATATACCTCAAAACAGTAAAAACTGTAGTTATCTAGATACTTGTCATTTGGAACTGTGTGGATGAAAGAAATGGGTGATATAAATAAAGCCACAGAGATGAATAAAATAAAAATTGGAAAATGAGTGTAACATAATTTACTCCAAAACTTCTTACTTTGATATAAAAATATTTCAAAAAGGAGCAAAAGAAGCTATTACAAGTTGTTAGAGAAACCCTGTGTCAAAAAAATAGCCAAAATGTTAATTTTTAAAGCTGTAGCATATAAAGGTACTTTATTAAAGCAGTTTTTTTATGTAATAGCAGCAACAATTGACAAATTGGATTTAAATTGTAGCTCCAATTAGCATTAATCTGAGCACATACAAGACATTAAAATGCAGTGAAAACATTAAGATTCATTTACTTTCACTGACTTATATCATAATAACAATAATTCTGTCATAATGAATTTGAGATGCATATAATATTCTCTATACTAATCTATAAAATAACCCACATGTAAAGGTAAAACCCAAATATATGAAGACATTTGAATCTAAAATAACATTCTCCCTAAAATAAGAAAGAGTAGAATATAGATAAAATCTTTAATTCATCAGGGGTAATACACAGTACTTTTCTTCATTTGTTGCTGTGTCTTTCCCTGGATTTCATATTAGAATGATACCAGTTTCACAGAGTTCAGGACTACTCCTTCTTTTCCTATTTTAATAGTAGTTTAAAGATTGAATGCAGAAATTTTAAAGTCTAGAGGAATTCTGCTGTTTATCCAGCTTTCCCTGGATATTTTTCAAAAGAAGTATATTTATCATTATTTCAATATCCTCATTGGTTATGAGTCTGTTTAACTTGTCTACTTCTATTTAACTTTGGTGATTTGACTGAACTGAAAATAAGTCTATCTCTTTTAGATTTTCTAATTTAGTGGAACACATTTTTTTTTTTTAATGTTCACTCATATATTCTGAATTGCTTTGGTGGCTGTTCTAAAGTTTCCCTGCTCATTTCTGATTCTAATAATTTGTGTTTTCTCTTTTTTTCTGTTGGTTAGTTGGGCCAAGTATCTGTCACTCTATCTTCTCACAGAATGAATACCATCCCAATTGGGTCTATCAGGTGTGCACAGGCAAGAGAACATGGCAAATTCTCACTGCCATGCACAGAGATATTTTTTGGCCACATGTTGTGCAGTGTGGAAGATCTAGCTTTCGTTCAGACAAAAAGGATTTTTGTTTGGGATACTCCTTCCCAGAATTGATGTGGTGATCTCGGCTCCCAAGCAGCCTTACCAGAGTTGGTGACAAAAGTACCTCTGCCATATGAAAAGGCCAAGAGAGTCAGAGCCAACAACCAGGGCCACTGTGACAAAGATGCTTACCATTTGAAAAGCATTCCTGATCAGAAAAGTTTTTTTTTAATGTTCTTAAGCCTAAATACATATTTAAACACTTTGTGACCTGTGAAAGGTTTATTTTTTGTCTGAATCTGTCTTTATTATATATCTAGAAGGCATAAAAGTTAATAAGAAGCCTGAGATAATGGGCCAATCAGTTTAATCAGTTTATACTAATATAGTCCTCTGTGTGATTTCTTTGGGACCTAACAATTGTGGGAACTGGGCAGGACAGAACACCTCAGTCAACATTACTTCATGAAAAAGTCAACCAGATACTATGGGCCTGTAGTGTCCATGTCATCCAGCACAGACAATAAATCCTATAGTTCTGTAACTTCCAGAGAAGGTCATACTGTACTAAGATCTCTAGTAGATCTGAACAGTCCCAGTTTCCCTTCGTGTTTGTGATCCCCTAGGGTATTGGTTTTTAGATGACACCACTTGAAGCTTGAGAATTACCTGGAGTACATGTTCCTGCATCTCCAAAATCTTTGGGTGTTTAATGCAGCTTATATTTTATTCTCATGGCTCTCTACTTCCTCTTTTCAGGGGCTGGCTTAGGGGATTTTGTCCCTGCTGCATACTGCCTTTATCCTTAAACTTTCCTTTAAAAAAACCAATGGATGATGACATTGACCTGTAAATTTGGCATTGTGAATGACTGCAAAACATAGGTGACCCCAAGGGTGGCTAACGTTCTGAGCAATAGCTTGTTCCCCTTAGACTATGGCTACAAAAGCTTTCCTGTACCTGGGAAGCTAAAAGTGGTGAGACAAATCCCAGGAAAGCATCTTCACAGGTTTCTCTATTTATATTAAAGAAAATCTTTTAAGATAACATTTTAGTGTTCTGTTCTTAAGGGAAACTCCTAGTTTGTATTTTCATATCTTTGAGTTTGCCATGGATGCCTTGTTGGCATCTATTTTTACTATCTCAGTGACGTTTATCTGATTATTCCTTTTAGAACTGTTTTCTGTTCACAACGACAAATGTTGCAATTTTGTAGGTGGAGAAACCACACATTGCCTGAATAGTTCTGTGTTGCTATTCCCCTCATAACTCACTCCACCTGGGCTCAAAGACATGATCAACAATACCCGTGCGCCAATATTACTGGTAGTTTTTGTCATTCTGCCTTGGCCAGTAGGTGCTCACTTGCTTGCATGGCTAAGGTTCTGGGAGTGTTTCTCATAATGGTCTACTCATAGACAATAATCCCAATTGCTACAGGCTTCTTCTCTGTGAACTTCAAAAAAAAATTGTACCATATGCCTTGAACAGTAAGAAAGAAAACTGAGCCAACTCATGGCATATAGATGATCCCTAAAGAACACAACCTCAATGCAGACATGTTTATGCCTTAACTAAGAAAAGGCCATATTCTTTTTATAAAGGAATTATCTATAGAAAATGTCTTGGCACCTCGCCCTAGAGCAGAGACAGCTGCCACTCATGAAAATGATGAGACATATATCCCCTCCACATGAGCCCAACAGAACTCTCACCTGGATCCTGCAAGAAAACAGGGGTCACCAGGCAAATGCAGGAAGTTTTTAACAAGTAGAGCCCAGTTATCCAATGGTAGTGAAGTCACTGCTGAGTTACTCCCAGGCATGCATGGAAGTTGGGTGTTAAGAACATGAAACCAAAAACTCCACACTATTTGTGTATTTCCCATAAATCCTTTAACTTTTGTTAAGACAATTCAAATTCAAAACTACAATATCTAGGAGTTTCATGACAGACATCAAATACTAATTATTCTCAAGCCTGGACATTTTAAAATTTGTTCTTGGGGATTTATATGATCTTGCCTTCAAAGCCATGTTTGTTTCCTATCCTGGAATCTTTTATCTTATGGTCAAACTCAGTTACTCCCTAAGTCAATTAGAGCCTTAGCTTGGGCCAAATGACTAAGATGACCAAATACATTCAAAGTTCTCGATTAGATCTCAGAAGGAGCAAAGGAGAAGGCTCAGGTAGGGGTTAATTATCATGAAGCAAGTTAAGCTAGCCTTGTGCTTACAACTGTGGCTAAAGGATGCTAAACAGAAGCAAGAAAACCACAAGTAGAGGAATTTTTAAAGACTTTGCTCGAATCTCATGGATTAAAGGGTAGAACATTATATCAAGAACCACCTTCTGTCTATTTTGCACTGCTATTGTAAAAGGAATCCTGTGATACCACAATACACCATTCATTTATACATTCCTGCTGACCAGAAATGAATTAAGTGCCTACTTTAAGTCATAAATGTAGCCATTTCCATTTGCAGTGCCCAGAACTTTGACACTTGCCGCTTGAAACATACTAGAATTTTGCCTGTTGCACATTACATTCTAATGGATACTTCCTCCTTTTATCACCTATTTACATTTGTTCTATTTGACATTTTTTAAATTTGCAAATTAAAACTCAAAATTTTCTTTCTTTTTTATTCCTGTAGCATATTTACCTCGGTCATAGTGTATTTACAAGAACTCCAAACATTTTACAGGTAAATTTCTCTCTCCCCTTTATCCCAGAATTGCGAACTTCCCTCCAGGCAAATAATCAGCAGGGAAATAGAATATTTCTCTCTCCTGATTTAATCCAATTGTCAGAGTATGGATTTTGAAAACAATTCTGTTGTGTTTTCCATCCTTCCATCTGTTAGAATGTGTACATTTAAATTTTATCAAAAAAGCTTGATTAATACATTTAATTGTCTGAGCTGTCTTAGCTATTGTGCAGCTATTGCTCTGGGATGGCTACTATGGTAATCAATACTTGGGTATGTGAAATTGTTGATCACACCGTAATTTTGCCCGTTCAATTAAACATGCTTTTTTCTTTTATTTAAAAAATATCCTGACTGGGAGAAGATCTTCACCAACCCCGCAACAGACAAAGGTCTGATCTCCAAAATATATAAAGAACTCAAGAAACTAGACTTTAAAATGATAATTAACCCAATTAAAAAATGGGGCACTGATCTGAAGAGAGAATTCTCAACAGAAGAAGTTCAAATGGCCAAAAGGCACTTAAGGTCATGCTCAGCCTCCTTAGCGATCAGGGAAATGCAAATCAAAACAACATTGAGATATCACCTTACACCTGTCAGAATGGCTAAAATCAAAAACACTAATGATAGCCTTTGCTGGAGAGGCTGTGGAGAAAGGGGTACCCTCATCCATTGCTGGTGGGAATGCAAACTTGTGCAACCACTTTGGAAAGCAGTGTGGCGGTTTCTCAGGAAATTTGGGATCAACCTACCCATGGACCCAGCAATGCCACTCTTGGGAATATACCCACGAGATGCCCGATCATATGACAAGGACATTTGTTCAACTATGTTCATAGCAGCATTATTTGTAATAGCCGGAACCTGGAAACAACCTAGATGCCCTTCAATGGAAGAATGGATGAAGAAAGTATGGAATATATATACATTAGAATACTACTCAGCGGTAAAAAACAATGACTTCGCGAATTTTGCATGCAAATGGATGGAAATAGAAAACACTATCCTGAGTGAGGTAACCCAGACCCAAAAGGATGAACATGGGATGTACTCACTCATAATTGGTTTCTAGAGATAAATAAAGGTCAGTGAGTCTATAATTTGATATCCTAAAAGAAACTAAATAAGAAGGTGAACCGAAAGAAAAACATATAGCTATCCTCCTGGTTATGGGAAGTAGACCAGATTGCCGGGCAAAAATTTGGGATCTTGGGGGTGTGGTGGGAGGGGGGGGTGAGGGGAGAAGGGGAGAGAAATGTGAGAAGGGGAGGATGGGGGGAACCTGGGGAAACGGGATGTTTGGGAGAAAGGAAGGTTGGTTAGGGGAGCAGAGAAGCAAACATCTTAATTAAGGGAGCCATCTTAGAATAGAAAAAAAAAATAAAATAATAATAATAAAAAAAACAGTTTCCAATAGAGAGAGCTTAAAGCTGCCTAACAGGTACTCAAACAGGTAAAATATAAATCAACAGGTAAAGTATACAATAATCAACAAATACAGTATATTAATTATAATGCAGCTATGGCAAGTGTGCATATTAAATATAAAACTTATTCTACAACATTTTTATAAAAAAATGCTGTTTATGGCAAAATCTTCTCAAGTTTTGCCAATTAAGATATTAAACTCTTAATTTAAACCAGTAGCCTGTCTGGTACAAAAGGGCAGGATAAAAGCTAAAAAATGGCTTGATCCCCAGATGATTATTGCTACAATTCACACAACTGTATTTTGCTAATGTTATAGCAAAAAAAATCCCTTAAAGGATTTTATGCTAAATTTTACAAATGGCTCTTCCAATGGAGGAACTGCATATATGGCTAATAATAATAAAAAAATATTATGGAGCATAATAAGGCTCCTTGTAAGCAGCTTATGAAACTTGCAAGTAGATCCAGATGCAAACGGATCTGACATGATAACACCAAGCTGACCTTTGCTAGGGCAAGGTGGAAAAGCCCTTGCAATGCATTATGAAAAAACCCGACCTATATATATTTGGGGTCAAGGATATGTTTATGCTTTTTTCACAGAAAGAAAATAAAAGCTGGGCCTGATGTCGAGGCTGCGCTGCGGACACAGAGGAGTTCCTGAGGCGATTGCAGAGAGGTCCTTAGTCTGGCTTTTCCTGCCCCCAAGGAGAGGAGTCCCTGATAACAGAACCTGCTGCTCCACTCTACAGGGTGTCAATTCTGCCTCCTGAGTCCAGGGAGACCCGGCTGAGATAATGCCAGGATGTGCTTCAGATAGCTGAATCCAGCTCACCTCACCCAGGAATCCCACCGGCCCTGAAGCACAAGTGCTAAACTGCTTCTGCAGCTTGAACTCTGGTCTGCTTTGGAGCTGAGATGCAGACTGGTCATCAGATTGTTTTAATCTTTGGGACACAGAACTCATTTTAATTAAAATACTAACCTCTTCACTTAAGAAGGGGAAAGATTGGGGTTCCTGTGACTGTTGCTCAGAGTCTGGAAATGGTGGTATTTGACAACAATGTATGTCATTGTACTCTTACTGAAATTGATCTAATGATATTTGTAACTGCTTATAGATGTTGGGAAAGGTTTGACACATGCTGTAAAGTGTTTGGGTTTAATGCATATGTTAAGAATTTTAGATTTTGATCCCTTTTTCACCTCCCTAATTGATGGCAGGCAAGCACATGTAACTTTTTGTGGAGTAGGCATTTAGGAAGGAGGACATACCATGGGCCAGACTAAAAGGTGAATACTGGGTTTGGAAGGTGCCCCTTTCTTCTTGTCTGGAGATGGAGTTATTGGTGCCAAAATTATATCATATCTTTTGTTTAAGGAGCACCTCACAGATTTTTCATTAATGATAGATACAGGGGCCCAATGACGGGAGTTAGTGTGGATCCTCACCTAAATTTCAAACCATACAGAGGCCGTACAGGCCGGCTCAACATGGCATGGTTTTTAGGTACGAGGGCGCTCTCCACATAGCCTAAGACAGGGTGCCCTGTGATCTGCTTACTTTAATCCTACTAGATACCTTTTATTTGAGAAGCTCCAAGAAACTAATGCTACTCATAAGGCACCCCTCTGTTCCCAGGAGAGGGAAATTGCTTCACCAGTCGAGAGGAGGGTCTCTCCTTGTCCCAGTCCCTTCTCCTTTAGATCTGACACCATGGTTGACTCTGTCTTGGTGCCCTCCACCTATAACTACTTGCCTTTATATAAGAAAGGAGGAATATGTTGGGAGCCATTTCCCCCCCTAAAGATTGTTACAGAAACCATCACCTTGGGGAGCCTGCAGGGAACCCCAAACCCATAATTATGTTAAGAATAGTCCTATTGGCAAAACCTGCCCCACACCCAATTAGCTATTCGCTAATTGCTAACGAACCTAATCTGATAGCGGAACTGCCTTAAATTCCAGCTATCCAGGGAACTAGGTGTGGCAACTCCTGACTTCTTGGCATACCTGACCGGATGTAGGTTACGTGACTGGGACCACGCGGCCAGATTCCATGCTCCTGTGCCCTGCTCCCCAAGCCCTCATTCAGGGGGTATATAAGTTGTTACCCTGTCCCTAATAAACCGAAGCTTTGACAAAAAAAAAAAAAAAAAAAAAAAGAATGGTCACAACCCCAGTCTTCTTCCATTGTCTGTAAAGCACCTAGGCTAATTAATGCTTTGTTGAAATAAACACAAACACATGTGTAATCATAATAAGTAAAAAAAAAAAAAA